>JACEVL010000203.1:317500-370000 GCA_020284085.1 Aporrectodea caliginosa
CTGATTAATTTGAACGGTAGTATGCCATTTTTATGAGTTTATGATCCGAAATAGGAAAATCTCAACAACAACAACAACAAAAAAAAAAAAAACAACCAACTTTTCATTTTGAAAAAGTTTGGTTTTTTGCACCCCTGTCTGCGACACATTCTATAAGCGCTTGAAAACTGTTATTTTTGACCGTGCTGGAGTCGGGAGCACCTCTGAGTAGTTTCCCTGAAGAGATGCAATATATGAATGAATTAATTTGAATGAATTAATTAAAAACTCATTGCACGACCGGATTATTGAATAGCCGTGGCTCTTGATTCTCCGTATAGGTTCGTCGTCCATTCCCAACTCGGCCGTGAGTCGTGCCTGCTACGTCCTGCGTTTCCTCCTCGCTGACCGTCAGGACCTTCGCCAAGCCTACTACAAGTCCTTCGGTCGCGTGGCCGTCATCGGCCGCAACGAACAGCTCGAAGACATTCCAGAATACAGCTTCCTCGAGAACATTCCGACCGGGTCGACACGAGGTCTTGGGGCAGTTTCGACGGCACCCGTCTCTACCGGACCAGAAGAGAACCTCCTCTGCTACTCGGATGAGCGTCGGGAGATGGATGATGTTCTGCTGAAGAGCCTGGCCATCGGAATCCTCAACCTGGCTGCCGTCAAGGTCAATCCGAACATCAAGAACGAACTGGAAAAGGTCTATCGACATGCTATCAACAGCGGATGGTGGAGTAACACGAACGCCGCTCGCAGCTCGGAGTCGTACTTCGTAAGTTGTTACAACAGCTATATACAAAAACAACAACAACGACGACGACGACGACGACAACATTAATATTATGATGATGATTATTATTATTATTATTATCATAGAAATAACAATGATGATGATGATGATGATGATGATGATGATGATGATTATGATGATGATGATGATGATGATGATGATGATGATGATGATGATTATGATGATGATGATGATGATGATGATGATGATGATGATGATGATTATTATCATGATGATGATGATGATGATGAGTGATGATGATGACGACGACGATTGTGATAGAAGTAAACAAGTAGTAATAATAATCATAACAATCGTAATCACAATCATAATTGTAATACGAGACGATAACCTTACTCGACCTTCGATTTCTATCAAGAGATGCAGTGCGTACATCCTGCAGATTTCTTTCTCTAAATGTTGTCGTGTGAATTGAGTAGGCGATGCAATTGTTCTGCCATTGTTTACAGGGAGAGGGTGTCCAGAGTTTCTTCGATGCCAACGCCTACGCTTACCCTGCGGATGGACACCATAACGACATCAACACCCGTACCAAGCTACGTACCTACGACACCTCACTCTACGTATTCATCCAGAACGTATTCACCTGCGCCAACTACTACATCAAGCGCTGTAACAGCCGAGGTAAGTCTTCGCACTCTTCTTACTCACTCACAGCACTCGTGAATAAGCTGGTGCCCTGCGCTTGGCTTTCGAGTGGCGCTTTAGAAGTTTGGAGATTACGATTACGATTTATATAGCTCCTGCTTTGTTTTGTCACCTGTTTAAAGTTGCTTATCCACCATTCCATTGGTTGATAAGCAACTTTAAACAGGTAAGCCTTAAGCCGAGAACGAAATTAAATAAGCGACGGAGCAGAACGAGCAGGTAGAGGGAGAGAATTTCAAAGTCTATGTCCAACAAACGTTAAGCTGTTGACTGTAACGCTGTAGCGCTGAGCAACTCTACTGACAACCTATCAGAAAATAAACGAATATAAGCTTATATAACACTATTCGTCAGGGCTTTTTTAGTGTTCAGTTCTACACAAAATGTGTAGTTCTAAATTAATTTGTGTAGCTGTTTACTTTGCATTTTTGGCGGTTTCTAAGTGTATTCAAACTACTGTTTGATTTATTGTACACATAACATTTTTAATATTGCGTATCTTTAGTTTGTATGTCGACCTGAAATCAAGAGTTTTTGGTGGTTTTGACAGATTTTCGTCGAGTCTATCGTGATGCGTATGACAATGGCGGATAGAATGGTTTAGCCCAGGATGCTATTAAACCGGTTTATTTCCTGAGAGCTTGACAGAGCGCAACCAGTTACACTCTAGAGTTGCGGTCTGTTCAACCTGCTTCTTTTAGAAAATAAAACTGATATTTCCCTAAGCTTTATATGAATTACTATTGCCGGACGCAGATCTCATCTGTAATCTAGCGGTACTTCTTTCTGTACATGTAGTTGTACTGTTGCATCTTGCTTCCTTTTAGATACATAAAAGCCTGATTAATTTTCCTAAGGGCTGGAAGTCGGCCACTGAGATTCTCTTGCCTCAAACTCGCGTATACATGGTTTTTTTAGCGTACAGTAGCATATTGCATTGCTTTGTATACGCTGATTCTATAGCACTATAAAGTTTTATCTGAGTTGCGCTAGATAAACAATGAATTGCATTATATTACACTTCATTGTTAAGAGCGTTCGTTTGTTGGGTTGTTCGACCACTTATCCGCCTAACGTCTGAGAGATACCACAGATGGCGCTATAAAAATATTCACTTGGAGCAAGTTGTAAGAAAAGTACGCAACAAGTGGGTGTTGTGCTTTCCAGGAAGTTCTAAGTCCCTCCCCGCCCAACATAGACCCCTTCTGACGACAGTAAAGGACAAGACCTTGAGCCAACCACTCAGATAGCGGACTGAAACTATCCAGTCTTCTTATTCCAGTCCTACCTTCTCCGTTACGTATCCGAACTTCGATAGCAAGACACTCGGAAGTAGATAGCACTGAAGACCCGATAACATTTCTCAAATTCCTCTGTAGCCTCAATTCCCCGAAAGACTAGCCCTACAACCGGCCTTTACGTCTGTCTATACGTCCCTGCCCTAGTTGTTTTTACGGCAACTTGTCACACTGAAGCGGCTGTTAACTAAGCACACGCACTTTACCCTGCTACTGTCGAGACTTTCGTGTTTCGCCCACTCGTTTTCTTGCCCACGCAATCGCCAACGAATCGATGGAGATAAATTGCCAGAGAAAAACTGCTGAAGAAACAACACGTTTTTCTTCCAACCGTGCTGCAGTCTCTGAACATCAGTCCCTGTTCATCGCAGCCAATTTCGACGAATTTCCGTCGAACCAATTCGTTTCTTATCTTCTTTTCCGTTTCCCTCCCGCCCGATCGAGACTTAGTCTGGCGAAAACAGAGATCAATGCGACTGATTAGAACTGCTGCGAGTCACTTGACGAGCATTCCATCGCATGATTGAGATTTCCGCCAAACGGGAATCGCGATTTGCTTTATTTCCGCAACTCTCTGCAGACTGCTGATGTCACGGCGTCTCTTCTTATTGGGTTATTTATAGACGTCTCTGAACTGGTCTCCAAGGAAAATTCCGTTATTTTCCGATATTCCTGATTGCACGCTCAAAAATAAATGCCTTGTTTTGCTGTGGTCTGCACTTTATGGCCTCGTTCGTGCACATGTTTTGCCGAAACACGCTCTATGATCTTGTAGTAATATCGTAATCGTAATCTACAAACTTCTAAAGCGCCACTCGATATCCAAGCGCAGGACACCTTCTTATTCATGATCAGATTGCTGCTGAATGATGAGACTCGATTTATTTAGGCAACTGCGTCTAGGTTTAGATTTCTGGTCTATCATTTCGTTCATGCTTGTCGTGTTTTTTGGGATAAAGAGGTTAAAAGAGCCCTTCGTATCAAAGGTGATAGGCCTACTCTCTGATATTACGCACAGTTCGACAATGCGATCTATGTCGATTTAACATTACGAGGAATGCGATACAAACCCAGGTCACAGAGGTGGAAAGCCGTTTCGTTAGACACACGACCACCTCATTTTAACTTGCCGGTGCTTAAGTCGAACGATCGCTCTTTAAGCCACAGAGTTGGCTGAGTCTACGAATACCTATTATTGATTATTAAATTTATAAGCCCGCTCTACGCACAGACGCCATTTATTACGTAACATTACATAACTATATCACAGTTGCTTACACATTATCAGTTCCGGTTGCGATACATAAATTCGCATGACTACACATTGTATCGCATTTCATAACACTGCGCTATATTGCATTGTATGATGTGAAGTTAGATGAATGTTCGTTGTGCTGTAGGAAACGAAGCTCACCAGCGCCTGTGGATGAACTGTCAGCAGTCGGGATGGATGTTCTGAATGGAGTTTTGACGACCTTGAAGACATCTTCAGTTGCGAATCTCTGTCTGTCTGTCTCTGTCTATATCCCTGCCTCTGCCTCTGTACCTCTCTCAGTCCGCTTCTATCTCCTTCTTTCTACCAGCGTTCACTGTCTTCAGTGCATAAAAACATGTAAGGGTGTCATGTATTCAGATCTCCACCTCTTCTTCTCATCCTCCTGCTCCTCCTCTTCTTCCTCCTTCTCCTTCTTTTTCTTCTCCTCTTCCTCCTTGTTCTCCTCCTCCTCCTCCTCCTCCTTTTTCTTCTTCCTCCTCCTTCTGCTCCTCCTCCTTCTCCTCCTCCTCCTCCTCTACCTCCTACGCTTCATCCTTATGATCATCAACTCCATCACGGGGTCTATCTAATAACGTGATCGTTTTTTTCGGCGCTGTCACTAAAAATTGACGTTGGTCTAACTCGATATATCTGGACTTCACCGAAACTTCTCATCGAATCAACCGCTCCCACTCCCGACCAAAGACGGAGCTCATGGGACTTAAAAGAAGACGGTTACATGAACCACTTTACCACCCGTTCGTGATACGCGGCCATGCTCCTTCTCTGAGCCTTCCTTTTCCCCTCTCCATTCTCCGCCTACTCTTTCGAATTGTCCTTCTATTTTTCCTCCCTGTAATAATTTCTTGTAATCATGCAACATTTATCGCGATGACAGCTAAGCGGTTTCTTATGGACCGTTTTTTTCCTTTCACGAATCAATGCAGGCAGGTCGTAACTTCTATGATCACTGTTGATCTCTCTTTTTCTACCTCCTCTTTACTATCTGTCTGTATGTGTGTCTCTATCTCTGTCTATATATGTCTTTCTACCTCCTCGTCTTTCACTGTAGCTGATATTGTATCCCCTGTGAACGCAACTTTTGCAGAAGTCTTGTTAATCTTGCCGACATTTTGCAATCGGAAGAAAGTTTTCCATTTGCCGTGCGAAATTCCGAGGAATCTGAAAGCAACTTTAAAACTGGAAATTCCAAGTCCACTGAAATTACGGCGAAGTGGTCCAAAGATCGAGGTCGAAATAAACGACTAAGCCGAAAGTTCAAAAGGGTGAACAGTTATGCTTCTGTAAATTTGGATTTATCGACATACGAGAGCTAATACTGTAGGACACTAAAGCTAATGGACTTTCGGCCTTAGAGTCGAAATAAAAGAAGTAAATGGTACTTGAAGAATACTGCTACGGGGAACCGGAGTGCAACAGGGCCATATCATACGATCATAAAACGTCTACTTAAGCCTAAAGTTTCGGAGTATGAATGAACCCACACACATTACTCTCAAGTTACTGTTCTTGGAAAGACTTTTCAGCTCCCAAAACAACCAAATAACTTCACCTGATTATTTAGAAGTAATTAATTCAAATCCTGGCTACAGTTTTCTCTTTTTTCCGTTGTGTAAGCTTTCAGATGGCGCCGAGTTCGCTTTGCTCGACGTGACCTGTGTGTAGAGATTCCTTTGGTCTTTTCCCACTATCGATAACTTAACTGTATAGACTATACTATAATAATATTATTATGAGTAGACTATAATATTATTAGCTGAGCTTTAAGACGACCGTTGTTTTCGTGAATGGAGATAATTGTAACTATAGCCATTTAAGTTTTCACATTCGTGACTCTTCTTGTTATCGTGTTTTTTGTTGTAAATTTGCAATCTCGCAATCTAGTCATGATTATTATGTGGTCGACCATGCGATAATTAAAGCATTTTGCACGTGTCTTATGCGTTGTCTCGACAATTAATTAGACCTTCTCTAAACAGAATGGCCTTTCAACTCTTTCCTGTTTCCCAGTATAGTAACGCCATCTACGGAACTGGGAATGAACTCAATAGGATTGACTATCGACCCGTGTACGCCGAGGCTGAGAAAATGAATTCGTTAATATTTCATGTCCATTATATAGGTGCCTCTGGGGTTGGCTTAAAGAACCCATTCCATTGTTTTTCTTTACTTACATAACACATTGCCAATGTGTGCATGCATGTATGATGCATATTATATATATGCATGAATACATAAGTGTGCATGTATGTGTGCAATCAAGGCCGTATTTAGGGGGGTGTTTTGGGTGTTTAAACACCCCTCGAAATTAAATAATGTATAATATAAATATTGCATTTACTAACATATACGGCGTAAGAACTAAAAGCACTCATGTGAACTTAGATGATGCACTCTACAGTGCTTTGAGAGCTCACAACGCTCCTCCAAAACCCCTGTAGACGGTTGACTTGGTTGCTTGTCAGCTTGTTCAAGAACGAGTACCAGAGGTAAACACCCCCCGAAACAAAATCCTAGCTACGGCCTTGTGTGCAATGTGTTATATATATCAAGACATTTAATAGATCGCATTTTGGTACCTCACAAAAGAGCTGAGATAGCATAGTAATAGCACTTTCAAGATCCTTGTGTTTGGCCAGGCTTTGTGGGTTGGCTCTGCCCCGGTGGCTTTTAACTGCCCCACCACCTGGATTGGGATAATAACCCCTCCCTCCCCACATGGATTTGGAGAATAACCCCCACCCTGGCCGACTTATATAATCGAACGTGAACAACAAGCCCAGTTTATGTCCAAAACGTACGTTAAACCCCCCACTTCTGAAGTTCGATGGAGATCGTTCTCCAAACCTCACCATTGGTAGACGCCACTGTCTGCCCATCATACATATGTGGACTGTTTGTTCCGATTTCAAATTAGTCAAGTGGAGATCTTCTGAAGCTTTGGACCTCTGGTCCCTTATTGCTGTATGACTGCACCGTGCACTCTCGTGCAATGGTCCATCCCTTTGGAACAATCTTCCCGTTGACATATCCCTGTATAGTGTTTACTCTACTTAAATTACTTTTTCTAGCTATAAGCTTATTAAGACGCACCTGTTCGAGTCCCTTAGACAGCCATGTCCATATATCGCTTTAAACTGCACTTTATAAAAGTCCAGATACCTACTTACAACAACATATAATTACGACGTTCAAGAAAAACCAAGAAGATCAGGTTGCTGCTGTTAATACGACGCTTGCGAGCACAGTGAAGGTAAGCAATATCGAGCCCACAGTTAATACTTGAATGAATTACCATGCATGTAGTAGGCCTACCAATCCTTCGGCGGCGCCATCATTCACCCGTGATTAGTAAAATGAGTACCAACGCTAGTTTTGAGATTCAAAATGTCCTCTTGTTGGAAAGTTTTGAATGCGTTCGGTAGTTGGCGCTAATAAGACAGATTTTCATAATTTACTTTTTGTCGTGATAGGAAACCGAACTTTAAGCTCTTGGTTTGAAATCTAGGACGATGACCACAACACTGTTGTGTTATTTGATGCACGAGATATTTGTTAGTAGAAGTCAGTCCGTCCAAACGTAGCAAAAGCCTTCGTCTGCTCTCATTTCAATGGAATAATCGTTGTTAAGCAATGGTTTGGATGATAGTACTGTCTCAGTGGACACTATCACAACTTTTAAGAGGAAACTTGGAATACTGGGCTATAAAGCGTTCGAGGTTAATTTGCAATGGTTTTAACACAGGCTATTTTGGTCTTATGAATCATTTAAAACCCTTGTTATCTTAATTATGTTATAAGGAAGGAATATCTTGTTTTGATTTGTTCTTTTCGCACGCGAAAATCTATTCCCAAGATCATTAATTTTGGTTGGCTTATTTAGTCTGATCCAATGACTTCTATAATGCTGTTATCACAACGCACGAGGCTTCAGTTGATGGTCGCTTTAAGTGAGAATAGTCTTCAAAACAAATCATATAATTCGTGGGAGATGTCCTGGTCGACATTCGATAGAGTTAGCAATGTAAATGTAACATGTAAAATGTACACATTTTGATATACCGACCTTATGACCTGGACCCTGTTCACTTTTTAATCAATTGATCAGGTGAGATAACCACTGTGCCCGTTTGAATGACCTAGACCTTGTTCACTTTTCAATGACTTGATCGGGTGAGATCCTTCACCACTCGCTGCCCCTTTGAATGGGTGCCACGCCATTTAAGGTGACCATGTCCGGACCGTGCTAAGCCATAGATTTAAATCTCTGAAATAACATAGAAGTGCATGGGGCTTTAATTATTGTAGCTATCTAATTATTGTAGCTCTCTAATCATTGTAGCTCTCTAATTATTGTAGCTGACTGGGCCATCGTGGATTAGCTTACTTCTACTTAACTCAAAGACAAGGTAAGTCAGCCTATAGTTTCCATTTCAAGTTATTAGAATTTATCCGTAAATAGTCAACCTTGCGCTCGGCTCATATAAGATAATAAGAAACAGACTCAGTCGTCTACAGCAGGGTTCAAAGTGTATTCCGCGTCTTCCGCGAGCATGATTGTAATTGTTATTATAATTGTAATTGTAATCGAACACTTATAAAGCGCCACTCAGCAAATCCAATTAGTCCACGGCGGTGAGTTCGGGTCTATCAATATTCCCGCACATTCTTCCTGTATATAACATAACACTAAAAGGTTGCTACAGTTCTGTCTTCTATGCTGTTTTTTCTTATGCTGTCCTGTCTCTGACATAGACCCCTCCGTCGGGCTCTGCGTTCCTCGGCCAAGGGAGGGCCCGTTTATGTCTCAAGCAGTGCCGAGCCTTCTCGATTGTTGGGCCCTCAACCTGGAATGGGCTCCCACTTGAGCTGCGCTTGATGCCTCGCAGCATTATGCCTGCTTTCTGCCGCCTGCTCAAGTCTTCTCTGTTTAGCCGTGGCTGTGCTGGGAGCGCCTCTGAGTAGGTTCCTTGAATGGGCGCTATATAAATTCTCGGAATGAATGAATGAATGCTATAATACATAATGTGGTTCTGACGATCTCACCGCTCATGTCATACTGAAGACATTTTATATTGACGGTCGCATTTCCTCATTTTTGACGTTGGTCCGTGGTCTGTAGTAAGTTTAACTCCGGTGAAATGGTCCCAGAGTCGAAAAAAATTTGAAAATCAAGTCTTGTATATTGGACGGACACAATTCTGGAGATTATAAAGTCCCGATATCGTATTCAGAAACCTTAAGTTGTTTTATTTTATGAAAATCGTCATGATCATGATAGCATCGTAGCTTTCGAGTATTGCGCTTTAGAAATTTGGAGTTTATGATAATCGCCATGATCATTATCTTCGTCATCGCCATGATCATTATCTTCGTTATCGCCATGATCATTATCTTCGTTATCGCCATGATCATTATCTTCGTCATCGCCATGATCATTATCTTCGTCATCGTCATGATCATTATCTTCATCATCGCCATGATCATCATCTTCATAATCGCCATGATCATTATCTTCGTCATCGCCATGATCATTATCTTCATCATCGTCATGATCATTACCTTCGTCATTTATCGCCATCACGCCATGATCATTATCTTCGTCATAGCCATGATCATTATCTTTGTCATCGTCATGATCATTACCTTCGTCATTTATCGCCATGATCACTATCTTCGTCATAGCCATGATCATTATCTTCATCATCGCCATTATAATAATAATAATAATAATAATAATAATAATAGTAATAATAGAGATTTGAGTGCCGTAGTTCGTAAGTAGTCGATGACTCGCAGCAACGATTCAGAAGCACTTGTGATCGTATTGTCGTGATCATCATATTTGTCACTTCATCCATGACGCCTATGTATTGTTGTGGAAGAAATGAACAGAAGAGATGTTGCTGACAGGAGTTGTAATAATAAATGAGATAATTATTTCGAAAGGCTGTCCGCTGCCAATTCGCTCAGTCTGTATGATTCCCTATTATACAACCATCAACATTGAGTGGAACAGAAAGTCCTAAGACACAGTCGTCAGTTTAAGGCTTAAGGGAACCGATTGCAGCACCCATCTTAGGATTCAGTATACACGCGTGTGTGTGTACGTATGTATGCATTATGTATATGTGTATGTATGTATGTGTATGTATGTATGTATGTGTATGTATGTATATATATATAGTTATATACATATACATGCGCGTGTGTGTGGATGGATGGATGGATGGATGGATGGATGGATGGATGGATGGATGGATGGATGGATGGATGGATGGATGGATGGATGGATGGATGGATGGATGGATGGATGGATGGATGGATGGATGGATGGATGGATGGATGGATGGATGGATGGATGGATGGATGGATGGATGGATGGATGGATGGATGGATGGATGGATGGATGGATGGATGGATGGATGGATGGATGGATGGATGGCTGGCTGGCTGGCTGGCTGGATGGATGGATGGATACATGCATGCATTTTTCATGTAGTTATGTACAGATTTCTAATAGCGTTTCTGCCATCTGTTTGTCTGTTGTCAGCAGACATAACTTCTTCTTCTCACACGATGCTTTCCTTCAATGCTACAGTTCTCCTTTGATCGGATTTAGTATTAGACGCCTTTGCACGGAACAGATTTGACTGTAGGTCGAATTCAGACAGGTCTGACTGTAGGTCCAGCGGAGGTGGAGAGGCTATCTGCGCAGGTACCGTTTGTGGCGACACCTTTGGTAGGAAATCTGGCACTCTGGGGTACACGTCAGCGGTCCAGTCATTCTGAAGAACAAGAGAACATCATGAAGTCATTGTAAAGAACAATAGAACGTCGTAGAATCATTCTGAAGAACAACAGGTTATCGCACATTTATTCTTAATGAGAACGTACAGAGCATTGAAGAGGCGCTGTATAGAAGAGATTGCACAGTCATTCTAAATAGCAAGAGAACCATATGCGTCTATAGGCCAACAAAACGATAAAGTCTTCTGTTTGCATATTTTAAAAGTTTTATAATTTTTTTATTAAACATACATATATCGGGTACTCAGTCAGAGGCGTAACTTCGATCTAGAAAGTGTGGATGCACTTTCCTCCTTTCGCCTCATAATAATGTTAACCTATAGTCCTATACAATGCAAAATATTTGGGGAACGCCAGGGTAGGCTATATTCAAAAATTACCCGGCATTGTTTATTCACGAAATCTTATGTGCACGAAAATCTAGTAACCAGTGTACAGTGTCTCTGGTTCGAAGTAAGTAAGTAAGTAAGTAACAAGCGCACATGCATTACATTGTATACAACGATTACATACATTTTAAACTAAACTATAACAGTAGCAGATTATAAAGTCACACATGCACAACTAAATATAACTAAATATGCACCGGTTAACAAAACTGCTTCTAAACAATTTAGATTTAACAAAAGACAGCATGAAAGGATGTCCTACCTCTTGCGAGGTAAGTAGATCTACTTGTCACTATCTCTGGAAACTTACGCAACTCCGTAACGCCCAGGGGTTTGTACCAACGACTGAAGTATAAGGCTTGAGTGCCAGAGAACTGATAAAGAAGAGCAGTCCCCGAGGCTATAACCTCGGTAGGCAGCCTAGGGTATGCAGTGTTAACGACTTCCTTTTCCATAGCCTCGACATAGGAGGACGGCTGCCAAACCTCTCCCTCGCTGTCTGAGCTTCCCAATGACAGTGTACAGTAAGTGTACTCATTTCAGCTGAGTCGGTTAGGGGGCGCAAATGCAGCCTAAATGTTCGAAACAAATTTAGGTCCTGGGAGTTAAAAGAGCCTCACTAACTAATTGTTGGTCCTTCCTTCTTGGTGGAGTAACCATCCCCACAAATTCGATCCACATCAGTCCGTTGCTTGAAAACTTTTCTCTTTCCTCGAAGTGCTCACGCTGGGAGAGCCTCTGAATAGTCAATATACTGCTAAAGGCGCTTTATAAATGACCAGGTACTATACTATGCTATGCTATGCTATGCTATGCTATGCTATGCTATGCTATGCTATACTATACTATACTATACTATACTATACTACTCTATACTATACTATACTATATACTATACTATACTATGCTATGCTATGCTATGCTATGCTATGCTATGCTATACTATACTATACTATACTATACTATACTATACTATACTATACTAAATTCATAATGAGTTGATACCCGTTTCGATAGGTGGCGCATGTTTTATCGCCGAAATCCCTTCCATCACACTCTTCCGTTCTCCTGTTTCGGATGCCATCTCCACAGCTCGACCTTCGACAACCTGTCAGAGGAGTAGAAACTTAAGTTCCTGTATATTGAAAACACATGACGAAACAACCACCTATCAGTGGAATAGAAACTTGAGTAGGCCTACCCGTATATTGAAAACACGTGAGGAATCAAACCATCTATCAATAGAAATTATACATGTACTTAAGTTCCCCTATATGACTAATGCATGTAGAAACAAACTACCTGTCCATAGCAATGAAACTTTACTTCCCGTCTATTATAGCTAACGCATGACGAAACAAACCATATGTCACTAGCAATGAAACTTTAGTTTCCGTATTAATTTATTTTTCCAAAAATTTATTTTATATAGCGCCTCTTCAAGATTCCTACTCTGAGGTGCTCCCTGCGCTAATCTAGATGATGTTAGAGTCAATATGACGAGACAGACCAGTATATTTATAGATAACTGGTGATGAAACACACCACCTGTCCCTATAGAAATGAAACTTTACTTCCCGTCTAATACTAATACTGCATCTAGGCTACCTCTTAATTCTTAAACTACTACTTCTCCAATTACTAATATTGCTACCATTACTACTGCTACCACTACTACTGCTGCTATACTATTACCGCCACCACTACCACCATTCATGTCGAAACAAACCACCTGTTAGTAGAAATGAGACTTTAGTTTCCGTCTATAGGGCCTTTAGCTAGCGCAAGTCGAAACAAACCACCTGTCACTAGCAACGAAACTTTACTTCCCGTATATTTATAACTAGCTCGTGATGAAACAAAACACTTGTCCTTACAGAATAGCTAACTCACGACAAAACAAACCGTGTCGCAGGTACAGAAATGCTTTCCGTATCTATCTTGGTAAATTGCATTGTCAACAATCGCAACACTTTGTGAGGCTTCTAAAAAGACAGTATAGTAGGCCTAAGTATTTTGAAAGCTAATCAACTAGCGGTGGTAATGGTGGTCATGGCGATAATGACATTAATGGTGGCAATGATGGTAGTGATGATGGTGATGGTGGTGGTAATGGATGTGGTGATGGAGTAAATTAACAGACCAAAGCAGTCGTCGTGAATATCGTCATTGCCATCATCACACTGTTCCCCAGCATCGCGATCGACAATTCCATCGCCACACTTCGCCACCTGAAAGAAATTCACAGCATAACCATCGAAACAAAACAAAGTCAGCGCCTTATAAAGGATTCTTAATATGCGCTCTCTAGAAGCTCAGATAAATACACACATACATACAAACATACATACATACATACATACATACAACCTTTTCGGTTGTTGGGCCCTCAACGTGGAATGGGCTTTCACTTGAGCTGCGCTTGATGCCTCGCAGCAATTTGCCTGCTTACTGCCGCCTTCTCAAGTCTTCTCTGTTTAGCCGTGGCTGGGCTGGGAGCGCCTCTGAGTAGGTTCCTTGAAGGGGCGCTATATAAATGCTCGGAATGAATGAATGAATGAATACATATATATACATAGGCCTACATACATACATACATTCATACATACATGCATAGCGTATACCTACATACGTTCATACATACATAGCCTACATGCATACGTAGGCCTACATACATTAATTGGGGCATGATATAACTGTTATAAAAGATCTACAGTTATCACCACAAAGAAATGCATTAGAAATAATAGTTCTTGTTAACTTCAATACTAACTCAACAACATCCACACCGTGACCACACGATGTCTATTATTTTCAATACATCACATGGCATTAAATTGCGTTACATTTGATCGCGGCTTGACGCTATGGATACGATGCTGGCAAGGGTAATGCAGGAAGTCCCAGGAAGGAATGCACCTAACTCTGGTCGCGAGTAATAGCTGTATAAGAGACTGTATATATGGAAGAGGAGGCACTCAAGAGAACTTCGACCGCCACCTATCGGCTGCCGGTAATTAATTGAGCCGCCAATGGATGTAGTGAGGCTTTCAGGTGTCCTGTCGAAAGCACTTCAGCCACGCTTTTGAAGAGACTCTGCAGAAGAGTGTAAACACCTTTTACAGTTGGCTTTTAAAATTCAGGGTGTGTGGTCTGACAATTCAGTCTTCGTCTCGAGACGTCTCGATACAGGTTGTATAATGTATATGCCTTAGTCTCGTTCTTGGTCTTGAGAGGCCATATTGTCTTGGCCTCTTGTTATGTCTTGAACAAGTGGTCTCGGTCAGTATGCCGCGCAGATTGTTTACTTTTGCTCTACAAACTTGGCCTGCTCTGAAAAGTCTTGGACTGCTCGGACAGATAGAAAGATAACCTCTGATGGATTATTCAGCGCCCTTGAATCTGCTGGTGCCCTGCGCTTGGCTTTCGAGTGGCACTTTAGAAATCTAAAGTTTACGACTACGATTCCTAAGCTAGGTATGATAAAATTTGAATTTCGTGCAATTGGGAATTCACAGTGCTGCTTTGAAGGATATCACTGCCAGGATGTCCATATGGGCCCACATAGGACACAAATTTCTATATGGGACCCTTATAGGGCCCATTTGGGTCCTATCTAATGCTCGTGGGCATGCTATGCCTGGAGGGATACCGAATAGATCAAACAAAGTGCTGTCCATAATGAATTCTGAACTTTTTCACTGTCCTGCCATAGGCATAAACCCTTTGGCTGCACTCTTAGGAAACCTTACGCTCGAGGATTGTGTATTTGCCAAAAATTGTGTTGTTTTAAAAGATCACGCTAAGTAACTGATAAGAGAATGGATATTTATCGTTATTTGCACTTCTATAAGGACTTCAAGTAGGTTTATATCGGTCTGGGAGCACCCTGTCGCCGGATGTGTATGTATGTATTTTTTAGGCCTGCGGCGTAGCGCATTTTAAAGTACTTCACAAAATGTCTCATTCTTAAAAGCATCGGTCCTTGACTGTCTTGAGCCTCACATATTGGTCTCGTCTTGATACCACACAGTCTGGCTTGGTCTCAGTCTTGGAAACCACTGTCTTCGTCTTGTCTTGATACCACACAGTCTGTCTTTCTCTCAGTCTTGGGAACCACTGTCTTCGTCTTGTCTCGATCTCGACGTTTAAAGTCTTGCGTACATCCCTGTTTGTAATGCAGCGCGATTCATTATCGCATTACATTATCGCATTACATTATCACATCACATTGTTCTCATCATCGTCAATTCTCACATTCCTTCTTTCGTTTTCACTAGTTAGCTGCTTTAGACATAAACAACGGATAGGGGACGGTGGACAAGAGTGAACCGCGTGGTAAAAAACGGATCTTTAATGACGTTAGCCTAAGAAAGAGCTATAGGGAGGAAACGTTCTCCTTCCCTTACCCTTACCATCATCATCATAATTATTGATGGGAGCCGCTATGTACACGCAGAGGTCGCTCTTTCATCTCTCCATCCATTATTTACACCAATGGAATTCTTAACGACCTGCAGCCTAATTACGAGGTTAGTCGATAGATGGTTGAGGAGAAGAAACTCTTACTCTGATTGGTCGCCAGGTCAGGTGATCTCTGACGAAGAGCTGCTTGACGTCCTTCCGGTAGGCGATCAGACCTTCTAAGGAGACTCCGAACATGGCCGCCGCATCCGGAAACACAACCAACTGATGTGGCAACAGCAGATCATTATACCATTTATTAATAATATAGGGTGACTCGATAGGTCGTGAACGATTTTGAATGCATACAAATATATGTTATACACAATATAATATGGAAAGTTGTATACTGGAGGATAGGTTGTTCAAATGAGAATGTTATGCAAAAAAATTAGATTACTAACTCACTTAATAAAATTTTAGCGCCAATATCCGTGACGTCATCAAATTCGTGCCAAGCAAACGTCCATTTAGGCCGAAAACAATATTGTACGACCATCATTGTTAATCCACACATAATTAATTAATTTGACCTCTTTCTCCAGTATCTCATTAATGTAATAACTCGAATTGACTGAAGTTTTATTTGGAATGATATGAAGTTTTGTTAATCCAAGAGATGTCATGCCTCCCACACCAGAACTGAGGGACTGAACTTCACCTGCAGTGCACATGGAGCGCACGGAACAGAACTTTCTTGTGATCCCCACACAACGTCGTTCTTACTGTTAGGTACGTGGTAGAGTTTGAAGGGCGATTCATCACTGAACATGACACGCAACCAATCAATATCCTTAAACTTCTTCGCGAAGTTTACTCGGCGAACTTTGTAAGCATCAGTTAACTTTGGGACTTTTTGTCTCTTGAAACTCTTCCATTTCAGCGTCGTCCGCATATAGGCCTAACGCCTGATTGTCTCTGCTTCCAGCAAGGCGTTTGTCTTTTAACCGACGTTCAAACTTTCGCAAACTCTGTCCTCGTCTATATTTAGACTGTTTGATCAGTTTTTGAGCGGCAGCAGTCATCACGGACTTTCTACCACCGTGATATCGATTCCGCAGCCTCTCGTTTGGACTCTGCTTGTAGCGTTTGGCCCACTTGCTAATCCACGATTTAGAACGACCCAATTTCTTTCATATAACACTGTAACTGTACATTTCTTCCAATAATGTAATAGCTTGAGCCCTAATTTGCGATTCATTTAAGGCCGCCATTGCCTAATCGGCGTATTCACTAGTCAATGATAATGCTGCTTGTTCACGCTTGCTTGGCACGAATTTGATGACGTCACGGATATTGGCGCTAAAATTTTAATAGGTGAGCTAATGGTCTAATTTTTTTGCGTAACATTCTCATTTGAACAACCTATCCTCCAGTATACAACTTTCCATATTATATTGTGTATAACATATATTTGTCTGCATTCAAAATCGTTCACGACCTATCGAGTCACCCTATAGTACTAGTACTAGTATTATCGGTAGTATTAGTAAGGGTTAAATTAGGGTTAAGTTCATTATTTGTAGTAGTTGTAGGTGCAGTAGTGGTGGTGGTGGTGGTGGTGATGGTGGTGGTGGTGGTGGTGGTGGTGGTGGTGGTGGTGGTGGTGGTGGTGGTGGTGGTGGTGGTAGTAGTGGTCGTGGTAATAGCAGTAACAGCAGTGGCGGATCCAGGGTTGCGTGCACGGGGGGGCAAGGGATCTTTCTGAGGGGCACCATGTTCTAGCGTAAATATTGTAATTGACTTTAAACAATTATAGTAGCCTATGTTTGAAATAATGCCATTATGTTTAGTAATGTAGTAGACCATTAGTATGGTTATACTATTCTAAATAAAACTTTCAAAATGGCAAAATTTTCGAGGACATAATGTCGCAAATTCGTCAAGCATAAATATGAATTGTTTTCTACGAGGCTTCATCAGTGTAAAGCGATAAATACTAGCTTAGAGTCAATAGCTCCAGTCAGTTCTTTTTCGATTGATATTT
Organism: Aporrectodea caliginosa; assembly: GCA_020284085.1. NCBI lineage: Eukaryota > Metazoa > Annelida > Clitellata > Crassiclitellata > Lumbricidae > Aporrectodea > Aporrectodea caliginosa. Next base: position 335,172 of record JACEVL010000203.1, read on the forward strand.
GGCCTAATGCTTGTCTAGACAGATGTTCATTTAATCGTCTTGGTGGATCGCAAGTAACTTTTGATTATTTTCAATCTTCTACAAGTTCTTTCTGCAGTAGCCGACGTAACAGAAAGAGTGAGATATAGGCTACATGCATTTAATACATGTATTAAAATACTAATAGATTAATTAGGGCATTGGTTCGCAGCCTCTTTCAGATCACGGCACCCTTACTAATGAAATGGCAGATTAGTTGCACCCCTGACCTATTCATTTATTTGTCATTGAGTTAGTTCTTTATTTTACTGACAAGCAACTTTCCTTGTACTCAATAAGGGTTGCGACAATGCGACTATATCTACACTACTATAACTTAAAAAAATGATTATTAGGCCTATGTTAGTAGTGATAATTTAAGAACATTTTTACATATAAGGCTGCACAAATGTTATGGTTCTACCATTCTGCCACCCAGCCACGGCAGCCCTTGAGCAGGTTCACGGCACCATTGAGTGCCGCCACAGCCAGATTGGGTAGCACTGGATTCGGGAGTTATTATCACGTGTCTGTGAGTCTGTGACTGTTCCAATGCAAGTGATTTGATCAGTGGCGTAGCTAGGTACTTTGGCGCCCGAGGCAAGTAATGGCAAGAGCGGCAGAGCCGCCAATAGAAATTTCGAATTTTAACGAAACACAGAGTTACTGAAAAGTTAACCCTTGAACGGTAACCTTTTTTTTACACCGGTCCTCGGTAACCTGGGGGTGTTTTCTACCCCCAGGGGTAACTACTGTTGTTTGTGAAGTAGGAACGAATTTTTCTAATTACAACGATAGAGTACATCATAGTTTGATAATATTCTTTCTATTTAACACGGATATTCTATGCAGATGACTGACGTCATTACTATAATGACGTCATTGCGTCGTTATAATAAAACCAACAGCTCGTGCAATGTTGTCTGTTGGGGTGCATCCCGTGTTACTCAAACCGGAGTCGCAGAAGTCGAGAAAGCGTGGTCGATGCCATGCGTGCCCCAGAAAAAAAGATATAAAAGTTGGAAACCAATGCACTGAATGTGAACAATTTGTTTGTCAGCAGCATGCTGAAAAGAAGCTAATATATAAGAGATGTAGGCCTACAATTGAAGACGTCTTAGAAGACAGTCAGTAGAAGATGAAAGGCATGCTGTTACATTTATGGTTGCTGACATGTAGTGTACATAAAAGATAACATTACCTGAGTTTTTATTTCGTATGTTATAGGTTTATAGATAGCATTATGTTATTTGTTTGGATGTGGACTAACGAATTTCAGATTCTCCTTTGCTTGAAATAGTATTATGCAATTATTTTTTCTTCATAACATCTCGTTTTCGCCGCCATATTGAAAATATGTTAAATATGGTGACAGTATGCACAATGTTTTTTACATAATTTGAAGCATGGTCAATGTCAGGAAAAGTCACCAAAGCGATTGTAAAAATTTCTAGTACTTCCTTTAATAGCAGCAGTTATAACAGTCTGGGGGTAGAAATTACCCCCAGGTTACCGTTCAAGGGTTAAGCCTATGTTTTGAGCATTAATTGATTATATGAATATGTGGGTCTTACCAGACTCCGAACTGTTCTATCCTAGATAGCTGAAAAGTCTGCAAACTTCAGCAAAATTTAATGAAGCAGCTACTTTATTCTGGCTGATCAAACTGCCGTGGCCTGCTAGATTCAAAGACCTGTTCATCTGAAATTGCTGAGGAATCCGTGCTCCTAAAAAATAGCTGTCCTGAACTCCATAGGTTTTAATACGTTGAATATAGACTAGTATATACTACATGTAGTATTAGAGTATAGAGATATGTAAAGATTTAGTTCGGAGTTTCTTCTGCGTTATCGTCCCTCTTGCGTTCTCCCTTTTCGCGACCTTCCTCCGCTCCTCTCCTCCTTGATTCTCCCCTTCTTCCTCGCATTGCTCCTTCGTATCGCCCCCCCCCACATACGACCCTCCCCGCCTGCGGCCCTGCCTGCCGTACGATGCCCACCCAGCTCCATATGACTGAGCTGGTATGCGGCCCTGTTGGGGTCATGTGAAGGCCGGTTCCCTTGTCGTCTGTGTTCGGATGAGCCAGATGGTAGCGGTATATAGGCGCTGCCTGGGGATGATTCACAGGCGAAATGGTGGCGATTAGGCTGGTCACCCTTGGATGTTGAACCGAGGTGTTAGATCCAAGATGGCGGCTTGCCCGACACAGTGCATCGAGTGACATTTGTCGTGTTTAGGCCATCATTAAAAGTAAGGGCGCAGATGATAAAATGTCTGTAAAAATTTAATTTTGTCGCCCCTTTGTCCACCATTACTACGGGTTTGGTCTTGAGGGGGCGCCGGAATACAACCAGGAGGGGCACGGGGGGGCGGTTCGCCCCCCGGGCCTATGGCTAAATCCGCCACTGAGTAACAGTAATAGTAGTGGTAGCAGTAGTAATGGTAGTATTAGTAATTGGAGAAGTAGTAGCTTAAGAGGAAGCCTAGATACAGTATTAGTATTAGACTAATATTAGTAGGCTAATTTGTATTATCATTAGTTCTAGTATTAGTATCAGCATCATTATTATGACAACAGATACAACAGATCATATATCCTTTTCTGCAAATTAGGCAATATAAAAGATAAATACACGAACAAACATTCGGAAAATACTTATTGCGGCCTAAATAAATAAATACAATGCAATTGAAAAATTATATAATGACCAATCATTCTCCCGGCTGTTCGACTGGGTGCTTGGATCGGATCCTGCGTTCTGCTGCCCGCCTTATTGGCCGCATACCAAAATATGACCATATCTCTGGATACATGCTCGACGTTCTCCACTGGCTCCCCTCTGAGCAGCGGATTGCGTACAGAACAGCTGCCCTAGTCTGGCGCTGCTTACTAGGTTTCGCTCCTGCCTATCTTCGTGAGCTCTGCAGTCCTGTCCTTAGTGCTAGGGGCTCTCGATCCCTCCGCTCATCTGAACAGGCACTCCTACTTGTCCCTTTTGCTCGAACCTCCACTATGCAGAATCGCGCTTTCTCGGTGGGGGCCCCTCGACCTGGAATGGCCTTCCTCTGGAGCTTCGCCTTGTTCCTAGGACCTTCTCTCCCACGTTCTTTTCTCCCCTTAAAACCGTTCTTTTTGGCCGTGCTGGAGTCGGGAGCGCCTCTGAGTAGTTTCCTTGAAGGGGCGCTATACAAATGTTCGGTATGAATGAATGAATCATTTGTATATAGCTTTTTGGCCTTACAGATAGATTCCAAAGAGTCTTGTAGTGAGGAAGTTATTGACGTCACTTACTCCTGGTAAGCCATCCATGCCCTTTTCCCCAGGTGGTCCAGGGGGACCCGAAGAACCGGGCGGCCCTGGAGGACCGGGAATTCCTCGAACTTTTCTGCCTTTCTTCCGATCTTCCGGCGCTTTGCAATCTGAAACAATAGATAATTATAAATGTTTATTGTTTCAGACAGCCTTTGCAGAAATAGAATCCTACTCTCCACGTATTATGAGCTGAGCGCTCTACCCAATAGGCTATCGGTGAATCATTATTTTTTTTAAATAAAAGCGTAATGTAATGTTATCTGCTGTTGTGTAATGTAAACAGGAGTTTAAAAGTCTAAAAGTTTAAAAGTCTAAAAGTTTAATAGTCTCTCCAAGATAATCAATCAATCAATCAACTTTCGTTTATTCCGAACACCTGGCTGACAGAATGCAGCTTGTTACATTAAGTAGTTAGTTGTATACAATCCGTTTAGACTTTAGAGTCATACCCTCGCCCAAAAAGATAAGTTTATCAGTTTAAAAAGGACTTATTAGCGATAGCCTTGGCTAAAATCATCGCTGATCTCTCTATGGTTGTCTGCAAACTATTACTGTATGACATTTTCAGAGTGGTCTTTGGAATTTGTTATTTTCATGCCAGAACTGAGCATTGGCTATACACACGTACTCCTCACTCAACATACAAGTAGTTGAACTCTACATAGCAAAAATGACTCCAAAGAGCAAAGATATAATTTTTGCTCTTTGGAGTCATTTCTGCTGGTGTTTGTTTGCCAACAATGAATAACAGATGCGGCTATATTAGCCTACGTTGTTCGCACGGATCGAATGCACTGACTTTAGAACAAAAATAGTTTCACACATGCACTATAATCGTGTAGTCCATTGCATATAAGCAAACGTCGGCCCCACTGATTCATACGGTAAAGCCATGCATAGGCCGTATTAGGCTGAAGGAAATTATATTAGAATCAATATGAAATAAGGGTCGACGTGTGAGGTATTGAAATACAAAGGTTGTTTAATCAGCAGGGCGCAAATTATTGCCAAAAATCACTGTAAGATGCTTTATCTCTCTCTCCTGCTCTGTCTGTCTCTGCCTCGGTCTGTCTGCCTGTCTGCCTGTCTGTCTCTGTCTCTCTGTCTCTCTCGCTCTTTGCCTCTGTCTCTCTCGTGGTTACATGCTGGACTGTCAGTCTAGTGGTCTGGGTTTCAAATCCCGAACCATTGGATTGACAATTTGACAGTGCAGTTCGTCTACCACAGTGCATTCGTTATTGGCTAAACCCCGATGTATACATGACATTGTATGCATGCATATTAGGGTGGTCCTTATTTTCCAACTATCAAAATTCCACCGTCCCACCCTCCAAATAGGTTCTCCCTTGGTAGAAACTACTTGGTATAATATTTCTTTAATATTGGTCAATGTTTAGGGTATGCTCAATCCACTTGAAATTTTTGCTTATATCCTGAAATCGCACCAACAAATGGCTTCCGATATGATATGATCAATCATTCGAATGCAGTGCAGTAGTGTAAATGGTCAAGCACAATTATAGCGCGTTCTACTACGTGTAATTAATAGTACAGAACCACTCTGCTCTTTGAGTCCAGTCCAGCAGTATGGTACGAAGCAGAAGCGAGACCCTGGAGGACAGTAGCACTGTGGCTATCGTGGTACAGCTTGCGGTGTTCCTTGATGACAAGAAGAGCAAATTGAGCTGCCCTCAACTTTTTGTCAGCAAATCATTGCATTCTTGCATCAGTGCCACCCCTCGTTCTGTAGTATCGTCAACAACACGAAGCTCGAACACCGTCTTCTGCTTGAGGATAGTCTGGATTTGTCAGCAAGACCTCTGGGTTGACTTCCAGGAAGGAATCTGGCAGGTCAAGATTCTTGAAGAAATTACGCGTGTTTGCGAATTCGCGGTCACAAATCACATAATGTTAATTCTGGAACCTTGGACTGGTCCAGAGAAATAAGGTTTGAGGATCCTCCTTTCCTTCCCGACTGAGTCCTTCCACCATTGTTCTTACTCGACTACATTGGTCAAAGAAGGCTTTTGCTATCAGCTATTTAGATACCAAAGCTGCCCACACTACTTCAGAACACCCTTGGATGCTGGCGAGTCAAATGTCGTGAGTAGTTTCAATTGTTTCAAGTCACTAGTAGGAGCTGCAATGGGTAGCAGGGATACACCCCGACACCAAAGACGCAGACATGTATAGGATCTTGTGCTTCTCGTTTCGTCAGTGTAAAGGCTGAATCTCTGAACAGGAAGATCTTAAGCGTATTTATTAATCTTGCCATGAATCGGGCACGGGGCTTAGCACCCGGTTTCATGAAGGAAACTCTGGGAGGTGGAAATTCCATGACCTCAGCCGAAATAACACAGAGTGCATCTGCAATGACAGGAACTTCCATGCCAGGTTTGTAATCTGCGACAACAACATTGGGCCACTGGGGTGCTGAAGGCTTCCTCCAAAAGAATTTCATGGGTATGATGCTTGCATGCCAAGTAGAGCACTTTTCTCTCCAGCAGCTTCTCTGCCAAAACGCAAGTTCCTTTCTTTCGTCCTGTGTTGCTGAAAGTTGTGTCAAAACAGAGTCCTTCGATGCAATCCTTAACTCCCTCAATCATTGCATATGCCATTGCATATGTTATTGCCTGATCGGTTCCGGAAGACAGCTTCGGTACAGACAGGAGTTGCTTCAATGCCAGATCCTGGAACAATGACCGGTAATCGGTCCACTTTCTCGTCTCCTGTAGTCTCTATCTTAGAAAACTGGTATAGCAAACTACTGGTTAAACTGCGCTGGGGCAGCTGCTTTTCATACTGCTTTTCAGTGGCATCTGGTGTCACCCTCCTTTAACACATTCATTAATTTGTTTGATGTACGACTGCATCAACTTGATATACGATGTCACATCAACTCGCTATTTATTGGCTGCCTGCTCTACGCACCTACAAACCCGTTGCATTGTAATGGTTAAAATATCTGACAAGTTGCACTGCATTTCCAATGGAGTACCGTAGTTAATAGCTAGTTATTCATTATCAAAAAGGTTCTAATTATAAATTATTAAGCTATTTCAGCAAAGAAAAGACAAAGATATGAAAAATTGAATAGAATGCACTTTACAGCTGAGTATAATTATATGCTTTAACCTTGAACCCCATGTACTTATTGGGATAGTTATACTGTTGTATAGCATTACAAAGAAGTGGATTGAGCATACCCTAAATGTGCACCAATCACAACCATTTTTGGCAGCAATATGTTTCTACTGGAGGAGTATCAGATGAGAGGGTGGGAGCCAGTAAAAGATTTTAAAATAATTTTCCCATGTTGCTAAGGACCACCCTAATGCATATACTGGATTTTCACACGATCGGCTTAGTTAATTGAGGTTGTGCGCAATAATGCAGATAATTATGGTAATTAGTACGCAATTAAGAACAGGAAACCAATCATACTCTTGTCGTCCGTACAAGTTGTTACATCAGCTAAAAGATCCGGCGTTGCATTGGCTGTCTTCACTTTCGGACTCTGAAAAGACGTCAGAAGAAAAACCACAGTAGGCTTTATTGCTGAGACCCATGGATGCATTTAGGGGGTGGTTCTACATTTATTCATTCATTCATTTCAGATATTTATATAGCGCCCCTTCAAGATTTCTACTCAGAGGCGCTCCCGACTACAGCGCGGACACTGAATCGGAGTTTCACGCCGAAGCGCATGAGCAATTGCGAGTGAAGGACTTGCCCAGGGTCCATACGCGGCGGCTTGAGGTGGATTCGAACCCGCAACCCTCCGGCTGCAAGGCACTGAACATACCCCTATACCACCGCGCCCCACAAATTGGCTGAATGCCGTGGTGCTACTGATGAACGCCACAGGGTTTATATTCTAATCCTTTGAGCTCTGTATCCAGGCTGATGTGGAGTTGGGTCATCTACTTGGAATGGCCTTTCGTCGAATAACACTCTAGCTTTGAGGAAAAGTAGCCTACCACGCCTTCTGCCCAGGGTATTGTTCGTTGCTTCCCCACCACCAGTGCAGATTATCTTCCATCGATGATACACTTTGCCATGCATTTCGTTCCTCCCTCTGGGTCTTGCTCTCAAAAACTTATGCCGCTGTCATCAACCAGGATCAGCGCCGATGAAACGGCTTTTGTGTGGGGGTCTGAAAAATTTCGGCGATATACGTTAATTTTGCTGCTTGCATTTTACAACCCAAAATCGCACCTGCTCGCAGTCAACGGTATACCTGAGTAGATTGTTTTGGTACAGGTGCAATATAAATTAACATAGTAAAGTTATAAACCATCACAAAACCATTCTGCTTATACTGTTCGTGAGATTTCCTGATTGGAGTTAAAAAGTTAAACCTACAGGATTTGCATTAAGCTAAGGATAATTACCTAAGACTAATACAATGAAACACTGACTTTTTAATTTCGTATTAAGCTAGGATAATTACTTAAAACTAATACAAGCACAAACTGACTTTCTGGTTTCGTATTAAGCTAGGATAATTGTATAATTACTTAAAACCGATACAAACAAAAACTGACTTTTTGAGTTCTATTCTCCTTGCGACTTTTAACTTTTTCTTTATTGCTGTCTTGTTCGTTTTCGGTGTCTCTTTCTTTTCCCTTCTCCTTTCCGCTAACAGTTTCCCTCTCCCTGTCTGTTTCGTTCGGTTTGGCTTGTCTTGTTTTATTCGGTCTTTTCGTCGGAGGCGGCGGACCAGATGTGGATGTAGATGCGGTTTCACGCGGAGTCGTCGCAATTCGCTGCACAACTTGCTCGGAGCAATCGCCTGAATTTAATAGGTGTCAACAGCTGTCATTGTCGGAACACTACCGCGCCCCAGGCAACGAGTCGCAACATATTGCCAATGAATGCAAATCATTACAACCCGTAGAGAGATAAGATATATAATATATATACATGTACATATACACAATATATATACACTATAATACATGTAAATATATTGTGAAGGATCAAAAAATATAGAATAATGATATAATTATTCGGTCTGCCACTCTTGTGATATAAGACGGATGAGTGACCCTACTAGTCGGGACTTGTCCCTTTAATGTATTCTATTTCCGTTGTTTCTCAACCAGTAAACATATGATTGTACTTATAAAACTTGTTCTACTTTTGCTGGAAACATCAAAATTTATGTTTATGGTTATTATGTTATAATTAAGCTTATAGCCAATAATGATGTAGTCTCGTCGCTAGTTAACTTTCAACTTTCTGTTATATATTGAGGAGAGACCTATAAAACTGTTATCACAATATTCTTCTTCTTTCTTTATTGTACCACTCATCACATCAAAGCAAACATAATCTCAGTCAAGTACAAAAGGAGCCCTACAAAAGCTAACGCTTATACAGAGTTAGGCCCCTATTTCTGTGTTACAGTCTTCACATTTCTGAGTTAACATGAGCAAATAGTTCAGTTCTTGAAACAATCATTAAATATACTTATTCAGGACGCAATTAGGAATGTCGAGGTATATTGGCTGCCCTGGAGGCTCTTGAGGATAAAATGGAGATTTTAAAGTTACCTTGGAGGTAGTTACCCCGAAGGTATATTCTCATTGAGGTTAATTTCTAATTGAATTGTAAATCTTGTGGGTGCGTTACAAATGGTCAGATGGCGTTCCAAGTTCCAACCTGCGGGGTATCGTCACGTCGCAATTTGCACGCCTATACCTTGAACGAGAACAGTTCCGAAGATTTATGACTTAATGGATTTCGCCAGATGTGTGACTTATGAACAATATTCAAGGGTTCCGGCAGAGAGAAACCAGAGGCCTTGACCCCTCTTGAGTAAAAAGCTTCCGGGAAGGAGGGACCATTGATGATTGATCGATACCTTATGAGCACTGATAAGGTTTAAGGATTAAGGGGACACAAATATAAGATATTCAGGAAGTCCGAAGGCGCTATTAAGCAAAGATTTTTTAGTAGCAGAGTGATAAATGTCTGGAACGAGCTGAGTGGGAGGCAGTTTTGGTGGAGACACTCAACAATTTCAAGAGCAAGCTTGGGCAGATTGGATATTAAGTCATGTATTAGTGGTGGTTCTCAGCTTCTCACACAGATTTTTAGTCTTCTGAACCACTTTAAGCCCTGTTATGTTATGTTGTGTTATAATTGATCGATACTTTATGACCACTCCACTGATATTGATCGATATCTTATGAGTATTGATAATAAATCGATGCCTTATGACCATCGATCATTATGCCACGATCACAACTGAAACCGCTTTAAAATATATACCTACAAATCAATTGAATTTTAAGTTTTTTAACAGAAGCGGGACTCCGAATGTTTCGGAAGATTCGTCGATGGCGTGCTGTTCTCCTGTGGATCGAAACCTTTTAAACAGCGCTAAGTTCGCATAATTATAGTCAGAGGCGGATTAAGGCATGTTCAACATGTTCGGCCGAACAGGGGCCCCACACTTGAGGGGCTCCACACATGAAAAAGAGAAAATTTTATTTTTATAATTATTGTTATTTGTTAAGGCTAAATAGCAAAAATGAGCAAAAAAGTATGAACAAATTATTGTGTGGGCATTATAAACACACATATATACACATACAATTAAACGCATATGTGCATATATACTTAAACACATATATACATAATATATACACGTATACTTATAGGCCTACACATGATTGTATGCATATACATATAATTCCGTATATTCATATGTATATATATATATTTATATATATATGCATATACACATATACCGTCTGTCCGTGGCATTCATGAACTGGCATTTATTAATAGTTGTCAAATCACAGTTACATTAGCAAAGTCGAAAAGCTATTCCACACATGTCCGATCAGGTTTCCAGTCTGGGGACAAGAGGTTTAGACTTTAGAGGTCGCTAACGTTGGATGCCAGTGATAAACAGTCTTGTTTATCCTTACAATCTGTTGATGCAGTCAATGTAGACACATTTCAAAGTTTGTCATCCATTAACCTCTGAGAAATGTTTAAACTAGCGGCATTAGGCGTGTTATGCTCAACTTGATAGAATCACATCTGCCAGGTGGAAATTATCAATTTCTGGAGTTCTGAAAGTCTGACTAGGGTGACGGTTGGAAAAACAATACATGCATGCTGGCGAGATAAGACGATCAATGCCAGGACAGACCTGGGTGGCCACAGCCATGGACACACACACACACACACATACACACGCACGTGCATATCTATATACAGGAATGCTTGCCATTAAATAAGGTTTCTTTCTAAGAGTTCTACTGATAGGTCAACAATTTTTGCGCATAACTCCACGTTTACACCGCGTTGTCTATAGGTTGTCGCAATATTTTAAGTTGGACGATAATTAGGCCTAACTCTGAGTTTTCTCACATAAAATTATGGCGGATGATAAATCTACGTATGATGTAAGTAGACCTGAGAGTCACTTTGGTCAGCCAATCTGACCCCACCTGACCCTAAAGTGACTTGAGGTCGACTTGAAGTCGACAACTTGGAGTCAAAACGACTTGACCCGACTTGGCAGAAAAACAACCAACTTTCGACTTAAAGTCGACTTCTGACATGGTAATTACGATTTTTACGGCTAATAATACAAAAATGTCATGCCAATTTGCCTGGCAGCATTAATTTCTTATACTAATGAGTAATGAGATCTCGACACCTGATGAATAAAATTGCTTATTAGGCCTATTTTAAGCTGTTTTTGTTTGTGCTTGAACAGTTTTGTAATGCTCTAATGGGTTGACAGAAGAATCTGCAGTGGACCGCGGCCTGGTTGCACTGAATGGCGTGTTATAATGACACAGATTAATTCAAAAACCAAACTATACGAAACACTGGTGATACCGGTCCTCACGTATGGAGCAGAGTCTTGGTGCATGAAAAAGGAGGACGAGAGAAGACTCCTGGTGGCAGAGATGGGATGGCTACGAGGACTACTGAATAGATCACGAAGAGAAAAGATACGGAATGAGGTGACACGAGAAGAACTGGGACAGAAGGAAACGGTAGTGGAAAGAATAAAGAAACGAAGACTAACATGGTATGGACAGGTGATCAGGATGGAGAACGGAAGAATGCCGACAAAGGCGCTGCACGGAGAGGTGGAGGGAACGAGGAGCAGAGGACGTCAGAAGAAGAGATGGATAGATAACGTACTGGAGGACATAGAAGACGGAGGATGGGACTTAAGAAGGGCAATAGAACTCGCAAGAGACCGACCGAAATGGAGAAGTTTTGTTAGAGCCTCATCGTCAGCGAATACTTGACGGAGGAGAAAGAAAGAAGAATTATTTGGCCACTAACGTCATTCAAATAGCAACGCATGCGTATCATCCCACAGTACTACCACTCACTGACAATATAGTCGATCATTGTCTAATACAACAGTTTTCCGTCTGCAAACGACTAATGCAGTGCACCAAAGTAGCGCCAAACGATCGATTGATTAGTATGAGATCCAGATTTCTTTGGGTCGAATTCACTGGCGACTAAAAGTTCATTGATTTGCGCGTGTTCAGCTCTTGATAAGGCAGACATGCTGGCATTTATATTAACATTTCGATTCACCAGTTTTATTAAACGTACGTGTGACGCTTTAACATATAATAAATCATTATATAGATAAATCGACACCGATAAAAAAAATAAGTAGGCCTAACTGCTTAGCCCAACCGACGCAACCGGCGTCGATAAAATCATATCGCAGTACCGTTCTGCGTTTCTTACTCTTTCAAATGAGATGAAAATCAACTTTTATCTTCTTCACTTCAATTCAATACATATCGTCAACATAAATCAACTATATTTCTTAACACTTCACTCTCAATATACAGCTCTAACTACTGTATTAAGACAACTGCATTATTCAAATCGACTGTAATCAGCAATTTCTAACCTTTCCCGCGCTATTAGCACGTGCTCAGTAGGCCTAGAAGCTATATTCAGTCAATGTTTACATAAGACAAGCGGCGCTGACCGCCCGCTCCACTAGATCATGTTTATACATATATAATTATATACAGGTGTATTGTCATGACACAACCCTAACACACTATAGGTCTTAAAAACGCTTGTTCACACTAAAAACACTATACAACTGCATAAACGCCGCCGTGGCCTCACGATCATTAGTGTGGCGAGCTAAATTTATATTTGTTTGTGTCCCAAGTCGGTTTAAGTCGACTCCTGTAGAAAACAACTTGAGGTTACTTTTCAGGACAAATTCGACTTGGGGGTCAGTTGCGCTAAGCAGAAACGACTCGACTCGACTTGGGATGCCCAAGTCGACTGGGGTCGACTTATTGGGGTCGACTCCCAGGTCTAGATGTAAGTAGTAAAGTATACTTACATTGCATTAATAATTATTAGTATTAATACCACGTATGCGTGGGCCCGCCATTGGTGACTCTTATTTACTCTGCCTCAGGGTTAGCTTAAAGGACTGCTCTTCTTTTTCCTCTTCCTCTTCCTGCTCCTCCTTCTCCTGCTACTATTCTCCTCCTCTTCTTTTTACTATAGTCGTAATATTGTTAAACCGTAAAGATGTATACTTTAACACTAGACCGGGTAATTATAGGACCTACTGATATTGTACAAAAAGAAAGATGGCACGAATTAATAATAGTGTTACGTTGATTCGTTTAACATAACACGTTTTATGTGCCATTTTTTGTGATGCTGTGGGGCTGGGGCCCCCACAGTTTCACTGAACAGGGCCACCACATTTGTTAATCCGGCTCTGATTATAGTCAGATTATACCAATAGAGAAGCATCAATGGCGTGTGAAAGCTGGGTAGACATGCTACGTGCTTAATTAGATTCGGTTTGCTTAATTAAAACAGATGATTATGTTAAATGATAGTGAAGTGCTCTTTGGGCCAACCGCAGTGTCATTCTGCTTGGCTGTGTGTGCATAATTAATTAACTGATTAGCACAAACAATGAGTTTGACGAAGTGGTGAAAGCAAACAGCAACCTATACAATGAAACTTACTGACATCTTTGTCGACCGATGAGGCTATACTCTGGAACAAAACAGAAAACATTTGAAGTTGGTATGGTATTGTATGTAAAGCAAGGTCAAACTAGGTGAGAAAAGGTACGATAAGGTGAGATGAGGCAAGGTCAGGTCAGGTGAGGTAAATTAAGGTCAGGTCAGGTGAGGTAAATTAAAGTCAGGTCAGGTGAGGTAAATTAAGGTCAGGTCAGGTGAGGTAAATTAAGGTCAGGTCAGGTGAGGTAAATTAAGGTCAGGTCAGGTGAGGTAAATTAAGGTCAGGTCAGGTGAGGTAAATTAAGGTCAGGTCAGGTGAGGTAAATTAAGGTCAGGTCAGGTGAGGTAAATTAAGGTCAGGTCAGGTGAGGTAAATTAAGGTCAGGTCAGGTGAGGGAAATTAAGGTCAGGTCAGGTGAGGTAAATTAAGGTCAGGTCAGGTGAGGGAAATTAAGGTCAGAGAGGGTAAGATATGGTAAGGCTATGTAAGGTCATATAAGTAAGTAAGTAAGTAAGTAAGTAAGTAAGTAAGTAAGTAAGTAAGTAAGTAAGTAAGTAAGTAAGTAAGTATGTAAGTAACTAAGTAAGAATATTCTTTATTTGACTACCAGCAAACGCACAGTAGCTTACAGAAGATATAAATAATATGCAAAGTCATATAACATTCTTATAATAAAACTTCTTTTTGCAAAGGCATCGACACTATAGGTAGGGTGAGCTCACGTGGCCTGGGTCGCGTATTGCATGGAGTGACCTTACAGGGAGGTCGGAGGTCGTGAAAGATGTGACAAGAGTTTGAGAGAATTGAACGGAAAGAGTAGAATATGAGGCTATATAGGTAAGTTCAGATGAACTGAAGTATAGGGTAAGTTTAGGTTAGGTAAGATAAGCTAATCGGTTTAGATAAAATCCTAGGTATAGCAATAGCAGTAAAATAACTTTCTTCATACCATCTCAATTCAGGGACTAAGAGATGATAACGACTCTGATTATTAAACTAGCGCATGGCAGACTTACAGCCACTGATTAGAGACCTTGAAGAGGCGCTATATAAATTTCCACAAATACGGATGGAAAAGAACCTTAGATGAGGAACTTACATTTCTGACGAGCTGCCAGCTGTAGGTGTCGCCACAGTCACCGGAAATGAACGGCGGCGGTGGAGGCAAGTTGAAGGTCGGCGGAGGTGGTAAGCAAAGACGGAAGGCTTCCTCGGAGAATGGCGCATTTCCGGAACAGTTTTCTAAGACGACGTCTAGCGGTGCAACCTTTACAATGGGTTGATCTGCAAAGGCAAATAAGATCAACTATATATATATATATATATAGGACTTTCTCGAAGACCCTACACAGTAATCGTCTCAAGACTCAAGGGAGGCTCGAACCCGTACTCCCCGCGTTACAATTGCCATAGCGACCAGCCTTCAAAAACGTATAGAGTAATGTATGATGATGATATTCGTTTTCGGGAGGGGGTTTATGATAATTGTAATTGTAATTGTAATTGTAATTGTAATTGAACATTTGTATAGCGCCACTCAGAGATTCAGAGGCGCTCCCGACCCAGGGCTCTAACAAATAAGATAGTCTTCAGGCGTTTCCGAAACAGAGGAAGGAAAGGCTGAGGAGCTCAAGACGCAATTCATGCGGAAGATGGTTCCAAGTAGAGGGGCCGACATAGGCAAAGCTTCTGGATTGAGCTGTTGCACCACGCATGCGGGGACAACCAGAAGGCCTCTGGTGGCAGAGCGCAGAGCAGAGCGACCAGGAAGTGTAGAAACCGATGTGCATAAGGCTTGAAGGTATGAAGGAGCTACCCCGAGCAGAGAGTTGCGCATAAGTGTAAGAATTTTGAATTGAATGCGCTGGGGCACAGGAAGCCAGTGAAGAGTTTCCCGAATGAAGGTAGATATGTGAGAGTACTTTGGGAGACCACAGATAAGGCGGGCGGAGGCGTTAAGAATGGACTGAAGCTTGGAGAGGTTTAATGAAGAGAGACCGGCAAAGATGGAGTTGCCGAAGTCAACCCTTGTACAGATCAGTGCATGGACGAGAGTGTTGACCGCGTGAGGAGAGAGTGAGTGACGGATGGTGCGAATTTGGCGTAGATGATAAAGGCATGTTCGAGAGATGCGATTGACATGGTCTGAAAATGAGAGAACTGGATCCAGGCTAACGCCCAGATCCCGAACTGAGACAGAGTAGTGGACGTGTGGGAAAGTAGTGCGGAGAAATTCCATGTCAATCTTGGCTAGTTGGGCTCTACCGCCAAGCCAGATGAATTGAGTTTTGTCTGAGTTAAGGCGGAGACGGTTAGAAGACATCCAAAGGTCCAGCGTCGTGGTGGCCTCAAGGACCCTCACGACCAGTGAAGCAGCTGTGCTGGCTGGACCATGAGCAAAGGCTTGGGTGTCATCGGCGTACTGATGAGCCGAGACCCTCTTGAGAGTGAGTATGTCTGAAAGGTCGGCGGTGTAGAGAATGTAGAGGAGTAGAGGATAATGGTAGCACTCTGACGCGTAGAGGCAGCGAACCCGAGATCTCTTCCAGGTACCCTCCCTAAAGTCGACTCAACCTTTTCATTCGCTGGGTGGCGTCGAAAAAATTAGCAGTAGGACGTGATGGGTGCCTTGCATGACTGCCAAACAGTTAAATTCGACTCCTGTAATAACTTGTGATCATCCGTTCATACTATGAATTGTAATCATCCTGCGTACTTTAAAAACATTAAACGAAGATTATTATTATTATTATTATTATTTTTTTTTTTTTTTTTTATGCCCCGAGGTATACAGGATCCCTCAGGGACTAGAATATTAACTATTTAGAATGTAAAATATCCGGAATGGCCCTATTCGTCTGTTTATTTTATTATTATTATTATTATTATTATTTTTTTTTTTATTGCCCTGAGGTACTTCATTCCCCCAGGGACTTATAAAATTATAAAAGCAATGTGTCTGGAACGGCTACTCCTCATCCATGTCGGGCGTGGGTTTGATAAATGAGCCACTAAAAGCTACGGCGTTGAAGCGTTGTACTGTGACCGAGATCCTCTGAAAAATGTAGCTGGTCTCTCTCGGTTCACCCGTAGTTAGCGTGAGGTGGCGACCCAGGTCAGAAATAAAATTGAGGCCAGCGGTATTGATGGGACCCAGCGTTTCCAGGGCTAGCGGTATGAAAACGTGTGTTTCTAGACAGGCGTGATATTTCTGTGTCTTCCTGTCCTCTGCCAGACTCGCCGCTGCCCCCGCTCTGGCTGCTGATGCCGTAAGGTACGACGGTGCCAGAGTGTCTATAACCGTGGCGTCCCACACCAGACTTCTGCCGGCTTTCCAAGGGATGAGGGTGATCCCATCCGGTCTTTTTCCGTCGGATCGGAACAACCCCTGCGGTTCTTTGATTGTTGGGAACCCAGCTTTCGATAAAGCACGGTACACCAGGTCGTTGATGGCCCCGTGGCGTGCCACTCGGCCAAAGCCCAGAGAGCAGGACAAACCATGCTCGCCCCTAGCGGTGACTGCTGCACCGCAAGCGCACGTGTGAGGCTCGCATATGTTAGCTCCCAGCCGCAGTCCAACCGCCACTCTGACCGCCTCGTCGCTCAGTCTCAGGCCACAGGACGTGATCGGTAGTGTGTAAAGCCAGTCACCAGCATGTTCGGTAGTGACAGCCCTCCATCTGGCTTGGTCGAATTTTTCTGTTAGTGTGGTGAACAGCTCTGAAGAAGACCGTTGAAGAAGTGGTTTGTCCCACTTGGATTGGAGGTGACCTGGGAACGTCTCTGTTATGTCCAACCCCGAGTCTTCTCGCCAACTCGCCTCCAGCTCTCTCACGTGTGGGTCCGAGTTGCCCTCCAGCTGTCTGAGGATATCTGACTGTAAAACGAGGGTGCCCGCGGCAGATGCCAGAAAAGCGGGGAGCGCCAGCGATGACACCCTACGTATACCCAGTCCGCCCATATCAATGGGGAGGGTGGATTGCATCCATTGTGTATCCGTCAGATTGATATTTAAGAGGTCTTCGAGGCCTTTGCGGAGTCTTTGGTCGTAAACAGACAGAGTGGGGTGGCCTGCGCATGGTGCGCATCTGAGGGTATGAAGCAGTTTTGGGGCGCCCAATGAGCTTCTCAAGATGAGCAGTGCGTCCTGCCGCGCTATTAAACCCAGTCTGCTCAGAGCTCTGTCCAGCTCTACCACCCTTGCGTCCAGCGCGCCCTGAAGAGCCGGTCCGGTGGAGAGTGGGGCACCCAGTAGGCACATCGAATCCGGTTCAACTCGCTCGAATTGACTGAAAGAGCTGTTGGTAATCTGCCGAAGATCCTTGGCCGTCACCTCGCATTTCGATCTGTTGAGGGTGAGGCCCAAGTCTGCGCAATCGGCCTCTAACGAAGCCATATCCGCTGCGACCGTTGATGATGGTCCGCCCAGCGATATGTCGTCCAGAAAACCGAAGGCGAGAGGACAGGTTAATTTGAGGAGTGCCGTTTGTAGTGGGAGGCAGAAAAGCAAAGGGCCTAGCGGATCTCCTTGCTGCGGGCCCATTCTAGAGTATATGGTGTAGCTGCCAAATTTGAGTTGAGATGGTTCCTCATACGCCAGATTGCAGTAAGGCGCGATCTCTGGTAGTAGAGTGCTGATGGAGGAAAGCATTCGATCTCGGTGAAGGCTATTAAAGGCATTTGATATGTCGAGCTTCACGAAGACGGAGTCTGGTTCCAGTGATGCCAGAAATCTGCGAGATGCGTGCACCGCTGCCTCCGCTCCGCCCGGCACTGCCACTCCGAGCTGCCTTGGTGATAGGTAGGGAGTTATTTTAGGTCCCGAATAAGAGTTTGCTGCCTTGGATGCCAATCTGCGCCACAGGTAACCAATTACTATAGGTCGCAGACCGCCTGTTTTTTTCTTGAGTGCGAACAAAGTGCCACCGAAAAGCAGCGGTCTGATTTCCTGTGGGCAGATGCCCTTCAGTAGTATGTTGGTTAGAGCTGTAACCGCTGTAATGAGGGCTGGGCCCGCCTCCGCCGACTTGGTCAGCTCTAGAAGATGCTGTGGTCGTAATCCATCCGGACCACCCGAGGAACCGGCCGGAAAAGTGCGGATTTGGTCCCTTATGTCCGACTCTGATAATTGCAGTGGTTGGCTGAGCTGAGGAAGCGGGGCCGGAAGCCGGTCGGATGGAGGGGTCGGATGTTTCGACTGAAGTTCTGCGAAAGTTAGGTCACAAATTTCAGCCGGAGTCTCGCCTGAGCAGAGTATCTTTGCAGCAGCCTTGATGTTTCCATCTTCGAGCTTGGCAGAGACAGCCGCTGCAACGGTGTGATCGCCTCTGAATGGCTTATTTTTCGCAAGATGTGGCTCTTGTTTATCTTCGAAGATCGAGTCAGCCCTTGTGCTCCATGTTTCCAGAAACTCAATTGTTCTTTTCTTTATTGTGGACGTTAAGTTGTGACGCTTTCCGCCATGTCTTGGCTGCTCCAGTATTATTGCGGCAAAGCAGAGGAGGCATCTCCAGTGCTCCGGTCGAGTAGGATCCGTTATCAGCCGGTTGATGATGTTAGTTAGCAGTTGGGCTATGCATGTTCTAGCTCCTTTCGGTATGTGGCGAAGGAGTTTAGCCTGTAGTGAAGGATGCTTGGCGTATTCGGTTAAGCTGGTTGGCGGTGGCTGAAGCTCGTCGTTGGACGCAGGGGTTATATTCTCCGAACTGGTTATTTGACTTGAGCTCGACTCTGTCCGGCCAGACTGGTTATTCTGTCAGGTTGTGTAGCGGTGAGTTTAGTTCTGTTAGCGGCCTTCTGGTGGTCAGCGAGTGGGGACTATGGTGTAGCTGCCAAATTTGAGTTATTATTATTATTTTTATTATTATTATTATTATTATTATTATTATTATTTATTTATTTATTGTTGATCGAATCATTCCAGATGACAAACCGCATCGTAGCTTACAGTTGAAGATGATAAAATTATAAAGAAAAAGAGATTTAACTAAAGAGTTATGAATGTTTAGTTTTAAATTTGTTATTGGCATGGATGATTGATATGCTTGTTTAAGACCCTTGCTGGTAATCTATCCGTCCCATCGACTGCATGATGAAGATGATACAGAATATTAAACTGTAATTGTAATTGTAATTGAACATTTGTATAGCGCCACTCAGAGATTCAGAGGCGCACCCGACCCAGGTCAGTGCTGTCTATAACAAATAAGATAGTCTTTAGGCGTTTCCGAAACAGAGGAAGAGAAAGGCTGAGGAGCTCACAACTCAATTCATGCGGAAGATGGTTCCAACTGGAGGGGCCGACATGTATAAGCAAAGCTTCTGGAGTGAGCAGTTGCACCACGCATGCATAAACATCTTGTATTCTGTCATGAAGGAACGATTTGATGGCGCTGTGAGTTTTAAGGGCGGAGGTTCATATCGGTCATCGGTGGAAGTCCTCGCATAACGCAGATTCAAATCCTGGGCTTTGAAGCGACCTGAAGTATATAGGCGGCTAGCTTTTCACCTGCTCCCACAACTCAGGAGTTCTTCCTCCCAGGTCAATGTTCTTAAAGTGGGCTCTCGTAGATCTCTCAAAGAGCATCCCGATTCTGCGTGCCAAGGCAGCTGCTTCCTCAACACACCTATACCCTGATCAATCGATTTTCTCGTTGAAGCAGAATCTTTGCCTCAAGCGTAAGGAAGTTGGTTCACTTGATGTCATAGTGATCGTCTCCGATAAGGGTAAACCCTTTCCAGTGTTCCAAGTGCCTCTTTATAAAAGCAATTCCATGCCTCCTGAGGGTAAACGGTATCCAATATGGCAGACAGGCCTGTATAGAAGCTAGGCATCTCATGCAGGAGGGTGGCATTTTGCGAAGGCGATCGCTTTCGGAAGCTGATCCTGGTCTTATGTCTATTCTGGCTGATGACTGCTCCAGTTGAGACGGTTATTATCGCTTTGTGGTCGGTGGTTATTGTTGAAGTGATGATTTTTTTAGTAAAGTATTTGTATACTGCCGCGTTAAACAGACTGTGCATTGACGTGCCTTACACAAGAATACAAAGGCAGAGGAATGCCAAGCGCTTGACTGATATATATATATATATACAAGATATATATATATACAAGATATATATATATATATATATATACAAGATATATAAAAGATATAGACCGAACACCAGCAATGTTCGAGGCTTAACTGGCCTTTTCTCAAAGCAAACAAGTCGTTAGAGTTACCAGGAACAGACCCCAGACTTGTTTGTTGACAGAATTCACAGTCCTGACCTCTGAGAAACTATATATATATATATATATATATATCACCTCAAGCAAAGCAGGTAGCGTTTTCGATAGCTAATGGGAATGTAACTCTCAGAAACTGTTCAGCGTAACACAGCTGCATCAGAAAGAACATTATAACACCAGCGCTATATAAATTAAGTCAACAAGAGTCAGGTTAAGAGTTGGAAGGCGCCATGAAAATGTTCAGTAATATTACAAAGTTACAGGCATCATCATCTGGAATAGTAAGCAAATTAGTTATAAGACAAAGCTGAATGTCTTGAAAACATGCGTGTTTAGTACAGCTCTTTATGCGTGTGAGGCCTGGACAATTAAAAAGACTGATCATGATAAAATCCTGGCTTTTGAAATGTACTGCTATAGAAGAATATTGCATCTGAATTGGACAATGAAAGTAACAAATAAGGAGGTCCGAAGAAGATTACACATAAAGGAAGATCTAATACTGCAGTCAGTAATGAGAAGGAAATTGGGTCTGTTTGGACATATATGCAGAATGGACAATAATAGAAAAATAAAAACTGTCATGATGGGTATGATGGATGGAAGTGGACGAAGAGGAAGACCTAACAGGGAATGGACTGATGACATCAGGGATTGGTGCAAACAAGACCTACACAGTTTGAGTGTATTGACGCAAGACAGAGGATTATGGAAACGGATGACGAAATTTGCATTGGACACCTACGGGCCCATGGATCCTGATGATGATGATGATGACAGGCATCATCATAGTCATCATCAGTTCTTGACGCTAGTCATTTGGCGGCGATAGGTACATACGAGTAAATGATCTTCATCTTTCTCGATAATATGTCAAGTCCCATGTTCCTCTAAAATCTAAATGTTAGTCCAAATCTTGCTATGTCCTTGTTTATGTCTGTCCAGCGCAATCTTGGTCTGCCTTTGTTTCTCTTTCCTTCGAACCCTTGCATATATAGAGCATTGTCTCTCCACATGACCTAACCATCAGAGTCTTAGCTGAACAGTCACACGCATGCGTGACCCTGAGCTCATCCATTCGTTCATAGCGAACATTTATATAGCGCCCATTCAAGAAAGATACTCACAGGCGCTCAACTACTCAGTGTTTTGGTTTTTGCTGTTTAACGACACTGTGTCATAACAAAGATAATTAAGGTCGCCCTCCTCCTTTCTCCATGCTTGGGACTGGCACTACCACATGCAGGGTAGTAGGGGAGTTACGCCTAAGCATTATGCGAGGGTTTCTAGTAACAGGTTGACCCAGTGGAGTCTTGAAATGGAATTTAAGTTAACTGCACGCACGAAAAACGATTATGGGGGAGGGGAAATGGTTGGCCAGTCCCCCCCTGGGGTGATAGATTCCTCCGTCGAGTACTGCTGCTGCTGCTGCTGCTGCTGCTGCTGGTACTGTTGCTGCTGCAGCTGTTGCAGATGGAGCGATACACGACTGCTATCTCTGATGGATTACGAATTGCAACACATGCTACACTGCGAGTTCGTTCTTGAAGATATGCAGATGTGTATCCGCTGCTGATAAAGAGAGATCCAAATTGGATCCAGGCATTTCCCTCTTATCTGCATCCCTCCTCACCCTACTCTGCTATACATATATGCTTCCTTGGCTGTCTGTCTTTCTGGATCTCCTATTCTGTCTGTCTCTGTTTCTATTTTTCTCTCTCTATGTCGGTGTGTGTGTGTGTGTGCATGTGTGTCTGTCTCTGCCTATGTCTCTGTCTGTCTGTCTGTTTCTGTCTGTCTCTATCTATGTCTCTCTGTATGTCTGTCTCTGTCTGTATCTCTGTCTCTCTGTCTCTATCTGTCTCTGTCTAAGACTCTGTCTCTCTGTGTGTCTGTCTCTTTCTGTCTCTGTCTCTGTCTCTGTCTGTCTGTCTGTCTGTCTGTCTCTGTCTCTCTCTCTCTCTCTGTCTCTCAGTCTCTCTCTCTCTCTCTCTCTCTCTCTCTCTCTCTCTCTCTCTCTCACACACTCTCTCACGCAACACAGACCATAAAAGAGATGATAAGAATCAGCTGGCACAGCCTCCTGTCATATATATTAATTATATATATATATATATGTATATATATATGTATTTACATATATATACATATATATATTATATGAATGAGTAAGTGAATGATTAATATGAGTTTTATGCTCCAGATGTCAAAATGTGTAAGACCCTCACCAGTGCACATGACAATATAACATTATTATTATGCTAAGGGTGCGCCTTAATTAAGATAGCTTAAGGGTGTTCCTTGAGCTGTCTGTGACGAAATAGTAAGCAGATGTAATTGTTGACTTTTATGTACTGAATGAATGAGTTTATATAATATATGTAAAGAGACAGAGAGACAGAGAGAGACAGAGAGAGAGAGAGAGAGAAGAGAGAGAGACAGACAGACAGACAGACAGACAGAGAGAGACAGAGACAGAGAGACACACAGACACATAGACACACACGCACAGACAGAGACAGAGAGACAGGCAGAGACAGACAGAGACAGGCAGAGACAGGCAGAGACAGACAGACAGACAGCACGTTAACAGCACGTTATTTTCGCTCAAAATACCAGGATCTAACCTTTAAGATTCTGACTATTGAAAGGCGATGTCTATCTTTATATGCCAAGAATTCAAAACTAAGCTCAGTCTTCAAACCCAGGATACGTTGACATTTTCACTATGGATGAATTTTTGGGCTAAAGCGCAAACACGAGAATTCGTAGCAATATCAATCACCTGTACGGTGTACCAGACTTTTCAAGGTCAAAGACCACTTCACGATTGAACAGTCCAGACTCCAGATCATACATAATTATGTGTAATCATAACCGCAATCGTAAACTACAAATTTATAAAGCGTTACGGTACTCTAAGACCTAGCGCAGGGTATACCAGCTTATTCATATCAGAGGGGTTGGCCAGAGATGTCAAAGTGAAGATCCGAGTCCGATTGCTAGAGATATCACAGACAGGAAGCAAAGTATTCCTCTGAGGCGGGTTTTATATGCAAAATTTACAATCTCCATATTTTGGAACAGAGTACTGGCATTTATATTGTGAGAACCGCAGCCTATACACATGATATGTACCTGTCAGCGAAATGTTTGGATGCAATCACCATTTGTATGAGACTTTCCTCGGTCTATGAATGTTGCAGGCAGAGGGGAGCTGCTCAACTCGGTCCAGCTGATCGGTTGTACACCGGGGCGTACGACTGCAAATTTATGACCTGCATGCGATGGCGCTCCAGTGAAATCTTGTTCAGATCGTGGTAAGGCACAGATGAACCTTCACCTCGATCCGTTGGCCTCGTTAGGCTGCTAATCAGATGATGACTTACCTGACTGCACACTTGTCTGATTTTTTTTGTTTTTGTTTTTTGTTTTTCATTTCATTATTTAACATATTTCTATTCTAACTGGTTGCGGTCTGTCAACCTGTCAGAAATAAAACGAATATCATCATGAATAGCTATACTGTACGGTGGATTCAAGGCGTATTGTCAGACACGGTTGGAGACATGCTGAGTTTGTAAGGGTAATCGTAAACTCTGAAGTTCTAAAACGCTGCTCTTAAGCTAATCGCAGGGCACCAGTCTATGCGCGGACGCTGCGTCATGTCAGAAGGGTTGTCCAGGTAATGGTCAAGTGAAGATCCGAGGTAGATTAGTAAAGAGGCCAGAGAGAGAGAGAGAGAGAGAGAGAGAGAGAGAGAGAGAGAGAGAGAGAGAGAGAGAGAGAGAGAGAGAGAGAGAGAGAGAGAGAGAGAGAGAGAGAGAGGAGGCGGAGAAGATGCTTAGGTGGGTTTTGTTGAGGACGATTAAGCTAGGATCGAGCTGTACATGTATATAGTAGATGCATGTATACACGAAGCTCACCATCGCTGGGCTAAACTTGATTAATGAATGCAGTCAATAAACTGTAAGTAAGTCTTTTCTCTATTAAACCAATTGCATGTATCCGCACTCTGGTGAACATATGTCTTAATAACAATGAACTGTCAAAATGAGTACAACGTTCAGTCGATTGTTGGTCTGTGCTGTCGGGTTGAGGACGCTTCGGAAGAGTTTTCTCCTGAAGAGGCGCTGTATAAATCATTTATTACGGTTACATGAGACAGGAAACCCTAGTCAACAGAACATAATGGTAATGGTAATTGCAAATTTATATGGCGCCACATCAAAAGAAACTCATCAAAGGCTCTCAGTGGCTCCTATAGGTCATCCAGCACTCTCGAGCTATGTGAGTTTCGACTTCAGCTATAAACTCACAGACACAGTCCATTCTTCTCTAAACAAGACAAAACAAAGAATATAAAGACGATCAAGAGTAGAACGGCAGAACATTCAGCAGCTGACCTCTGTTGACCCTTATCTAAATATTTGGAAAATGCTCAAGACAACAGCTGGGGGCAAAGTCGCTTGCACTAAATTTGTTCTTAACAGTTGACTCGAAGTCAAAACTGATACAAGAACCAGAACGTAAAACTGATACCCAGACATAGCATACGAAAAACCATTCTTCCCATGGTTTTACCATCCATACCACTTGGTGTCTATAGCTAGCCGTTATCAGTGAAGACACCATATGTCAGCGTACTTTCAAGTGGTCCACGGAGTATAGATGTAAGTATGTCTCCTATTTCTTTGTCTCGTATTTCCAGTTCCACGTCAAGCGGTCCACGGAGTATACATGTATGCGTGTCTCGTATTTCTTTGTCTCCTTTTTCCAGTTCCATGTCAAGTGGTCCATACATGTATGTATGTCTCCTATTAGCATGTCTGCTATTTCCAGCTCACGGCCCAAGTAAGAACTCGAATTTGATAGCCTATAGGACCATAATCAGCCTTTCGTTATTTATAAAACCATGCACTCATTCGCACATACACAAGCACATACACACACACACACATGCAAACGAACACACGCGTAGAAACGCAAACATCGTTACATAACGACTCGAAAGCCAAAGAATAGGAGGTTATGTAAATGTCTGTACATGGCAATTATATTATCTTACAAGAGATAGGTCTAGCAGCCTATTTGCTTAAGAACCATCACTCATATCAAACCATCAGCTAAATATGTGAAGTAGTAGGCCAATGCCAAATTTAACAGACTATATGTATAGTTAAATAGGCCCACTCTAGTAGCACAAGGCCACACAATAATTTAGTCAATAGTAGGTAACTATAAATAATAATTATATGTCTGGTATACATTGGACTATAATAGTATGACTATAATAGTAGACTACTATAGTATGCGCTCGACTATAGTATCTAGTTTGTGTTGGACTAAATTACTTGGTATGCATCGGACTATAGCTCGTGAATAAGCTGGTGCCCTTCGCTTGCCTTTCGAGTGGCTCTTTAGAAGTTTGGAGATTACAATTACGATTACGATTAGACCTATAGTATCTGGTATTCGTTTGACCACACTATTTGATACGCATTGGACTATAGCGTGCACTGGCCTAGAGTATAGGCTTACATACACGTTCATAGCCTATGGCTATGGCTATGAAATGTCCACACGCAGAGTAGGCTACATTAAATATTTTCTTGCAAGTAGGCTATACACCCATCGACGTATATATATATATATATACGTACATACATACATACATACATACATATATAAATATTTATGTCGATGGCTACACCATTGCCTTCTAAATACTGACACTGATGTTGAATACTGAAAAAAAACCTGTATATCAATCAATCAATAATTTTTATTGATCCAGTTCATCAAATATGACAAGTGTTTAACATAAAACTACGACAGAACTTGAAGTAATAAACAAAAGTAACACAATATAAACAGGTATAATAAGAAATCTAGAACAACAGGCACACCTAGAAGGGAGGGAGCTCCCGCTGTTTAGGGGCCCAAGTTGGAAATATCAGTGGCTGGTTTCTCGGAGAGAAACAAGATAAGTCAACAAGATAAGTTTATTGAAAATAGAAAAGCATAAACTAAATAAAATTCTTCAAAGACGATAAACCGGACCAGTGAAGTTATACATTCATTTTTATGTATGCACGCAAAAGCTTTTTAAATTGAGGAAACCTGTAGCATTTTAATAGGTATCGGTATATAGATTGTACCATATGTATATAGTCTATGTATTATATATATATATATAATGCATACACACACATATATAATGCATATATATATATATATATATATATATATATATATATAGGCATGAAATCTCATTTACTGTTAATCAAAGTAACGTGTAAGCCCATATTAGTCTATTTATTAAACGTCGCTTTCAATAATTATTACACATTTCTCCCAAAGTTGCTATCCGTTTTGGTTCAAGGACATTTTACTCCTAACATCCGGAGTGTCTCTCAGACATTCCACGCACACTGGGTTTACATTTTCTGTCTGTCAAACGATGTGTATTCGGTGGTGAAATTTAAGCCGTGCCTGAACACGTAGTTACGTGCCTTGGCTCGGCCGTAACCCCTAACCCCTATACTCTTAGATTTCAGGCAGCTGTGTTATAGCTGTTAGGTCCGTAATAAATAAACACCGTTAACGGGCTGTTTGGAAGTCAACACTCTTACGAGTCATACATATATCTCTCCTTCAGGCTTGAATTAATCAGCCAAACGTATCCTTCTTCTCCACTTATTTCTTTCACTATAGTAGACCTATCTTCTTTCTTCAATCTTACGAGATATGTCTGGTAGCAACAGGCAACAAACAATACTTTCCTCCTGCACTGACAGCCGTGCTTTGGGCTCCTCGATCCGTGGTGACTTCAGGGCCAGCCCTATCCCAAATGACGCCCTGGGCAAATTAAGGCGCCCTCTGACCCCCGCTCCACGGTCTACCCCACTTGATAAGGTGCAATGAAATAAACAATTATTTTAAATTTGTTTCATAGGCGAAAGTTTTGAATTCAAGTGAACATGATCACTGTAATTGAAAAGCATTAAACTGTTAAAACACATATAGGTCTACTGGCGCCCCCTGGATTTTGGTGCCCCAGGCAACTGCCTGATTTGCCTGTGCCTAAGGCCGGGACTGGGTGACTAGACCGTTTCATTTCCCCGTTCTGCTACAACGGGATCCCGATCTCTCTCCGTGGTTGGTCCGTCAACATGCATGGAATGGGCTTCTATTGGCCATTCGCCTTCTCCCAAAAGTCTCAGTTCCATCAGCTATTTAAGACTACCTTCTCCGCTTGGCCTGGGTCTGGAGCGCCTCTGAGGCTCTGAGTATACTATAGGGATCTTGCAGGGGCGCTATATAAGTTTTGATTGATTGATTGATTGATTGACTGACTGATTAACTGATTGATTGATTGATTGATTGATTGATTGATTACTGATTGATTAATGTGGCCATGTTAAGAATAAGAACCAAAGCCTCAGCTCTTCTCTAGAGGTATAACTACAACGTCTTAGCTACGTAATTCATTCAGCCTAGGCACATGATGGCAAGTGACCGACCAGTCCTCTTCTGGCCGTCTAATATTCTCACTTGCAATCAGTGGCGTAACTAGGACTTTTGTTTGGGGGAGGCTTTAAGCCTTGAACATGGCGAGTGCGGTAGCCCGAGCCTAGCGGCTTGACTTATTGGGGGGGCTTCAGCTTCGTTTGGGGGCTTAAGCCCCCAAGCCCAACGCTAGTTACGTCCCTGCTTGCAATGTACGGTCCGTTAGTTACTCGTTCTACGTGACTGTAAAGAGGGCGCAGGTAAATCCAAAATCTTGAAACAAAATAATTGTTTGACTCTGGCTGCGAGAATGCTTCTGCTTCATTTCCGATATAACCACATGTATTTTGGCCTCCATATGGAGGCATGTGGCTTCTAAAGCAGTACATGTCGCCGGTATCAAACACTATCGTTTTTGTATACGGAGCCCTATATTATCCATTAGAAACAGTATAGGCACTGTGCCTTTATAGCCTACGAATCTTTCAGGCCAACCCAAGTCTGGCTTGGTAACCGTGG
Organism: Aporrectodea caliginosa; assembly: GCA_020284085.1. Classification (NCBI taxonomy): domain Eukaryota; kingdom Metazoa; phylum Annelida; class Clitellata; order Crassiclitellata; family Lumbricidae; genus Aporrectodea; species Aporrectodea caliginosa. The sequence goes on from JACEVL010000203.1 coordinate 363,788, forward strand.
ATAAATTTACAGTATCGACTAGACTTTTCTGCAGCATTGTCCCTCCCCCAATGTATCTTCACTGCTGTGCATGATCTGAGTGTGACCTTGGACCAGGAATTGACCTTTCTGCGCATGCGAGGAATGTACGTCGAACGTGCTTCTACCATCTGTGCCAGATTCAAACAATCTGTCGCTCTCCGCCATGCACCACCCGGATGCACGTACTCACGCTCACAGCGCACACGAGTCGACTATACGGTAATGCCATTTGCACAACCTAACTCTTTCCCATATCAATCAGGTATACAGTCTGTTTCAAATGCTGAGGCTCGACTGATAGTTTGGCATACCTCAGTTTAGGCATGTATCCTGTTGGAGCAATTGGCCGTCGCGGCCGATGATTTCCCATTCAGGGACATAATCTCTTACCAGAATCATGTGCTCAGAAGATCTTTGCCAGAGTCTCGTAAAGTAATTAACTAAGTAAGTAAGTATATTCTTTATTGAACCAGTTGCAATCCGCATTCTGGTGTACATACATCATATATAATAAACAATCAATAGTCAATATGAATAAAGCATATAAAGGTTTTTTCATTATTATGGTTAGCTAAAAGGTAAAACACGGTCATGTGACCGGGGTCGAAGGGAATAGGCCAACGGCTTTTTGGAGGGATACAACCTTCGAACCCGGGCACATGGGTTCAAAATGCCACCGAAGGACGATAGAAACTTTATAACCCGACTCCTTTACAAGAACATGTACTGACATTATCGAGTGAATTATTCAGTAACTCCTGGGCGGAATTGACAATCAGGCCCCATTGGCTTGTCGCCCCGAACAAGCCGAACTCTATATCATAGTATTAACTTTTTAAGTTGCGGTTGTGTCAACTTGAATTTATTTTTTATTAGACGAATAATTATTTGATGAGTTTATGCGAGAGGAGATGCAGTGGTTACCCATTCAAAAAACCAACTGAGTTTAAGGTCTCTGGCTCTCTGTGTGCACGCATAATTGGCTGTGGTTTCGGTTCACCGTATCTCATTGATTTTTGATCTCATCCATCCGTAGCCGCATATTTTTTCACTTTGTTGCGCATGGCCAAGAGGCCAGAGATTCTGAGCACATCATTCTGTCACCTGTCAACGGCAATCTGTTTGTTGGTTCCACGTGTGTGCGTGGGCACGACTAGTGATTCCATAGTTTATTGCGCATTCTTTTCCTAACTGATGTAATATTCTAGTTCTGAGAAAGAACCCGTAGGCTCGAACTTTTTCTGGGTCATTCTCTGCCTCTTTTCGTAAGCGATTGAAAACAATCCCAATCCATTTCATTCTGTCTATGTGTATCTTGTTCCACCGAGAGAGAGAGAGAGAGAGAGAGAGAGAGAGAGAGAGAGAGAGAGAGAGAGAGAGAGAGAGAGAGAGAGAGAGAGAGAGAGAGAGAGAGAGAGAGAGAGAGAGAGAGAGAGAGAGAGAGAGAGAGAGAGAGAGAGAGAGAGAGAGAGAGAGAGAGAGAGAGAGAGAGAGAGACAGAGACAGAGACAGAGACAGAGACAGAGACAGAGACAGAGACAGACAGAGACAGACAGACAGACAGACAGAGAAAGAGAGACAGACAGACAGACAGACAGACAGACAGAGAAGACTGGGCAGCCGTTCTCTAAGCAGAGGCTACCAAAGTAACCAAACACATGGACGATAGCTGCCTCTCTGCTTAATGAACCACAAGAACCGATGATTACAGAGCGGCATCATTAGATCCACAGTAGCCAATGTTGACTGCTATCCCTTGGACGGGCCCCGTCTGTTTACATCGGCCAGTCAGTGATAACTCGTCTAATTATCTTAGCCCTGTTTGCTGATTAATTGCTTGTTCTTAATGAACTTCAACGCCATTTCTGCTAGCGTATACAGCGCTCATCGTGGTACCAAAAGGTGCTATAAATTTATTCAGTGTCTAGGTAAATAAATAGCCAAATGTTATACCCGATAATGCGTTGGTATTTGACTTAGGCGTCTTGGATTAGAACCCGTGTGAAGTTAAACAAAATTTGCAGACTCGATGCAACCTGTAAAGAAACTTGTTCGCTTGCTAGACGTTTCAACGCCGCAAAAGCCTTAAAATGCCGCAAGTCGTAAGAGATTGATTCCAATGCCTTAGACCTCTTAGACCTTGGCTCAGTGGCTATGGTTTTTATAAGCTATGGATAGTAACATCAGTACATCTCTTGGAATCTCTAACAGCACCATCAGCGGCTTCAGCAACAGATGCTAGATTATGCACGGATGCATGAAACAATGCTATTGCTGCTGCTGGCATTCTCTGTCTACTTCTCTCTTGGTCTACCTCTGCGAGTGCCTATGTTTTTTCTTTCGTTCTTTCTGGTTTCTTTTGTCTTTCTTCATTTCTTCTTTCTGTCTTTTTCTCCCTTCCTCTGTCTCTCTTTCTTTCTCCATCTCTGGTTTTTGTCTTTGTCGCTAACTCTCTCGTTTTCCCGTCTATCAGCCTGCCCTTTAGCATTTCTTGCTAAATCTATCTGTCCCTCTCTGTCCTTCTCTGTCTGTCTCTGCCTCTGTCTCTGTCTCTACCTCTGTCCGTCAGTCTGTCTCTCAATCTCTCTCTCTGTCTGCCTTTGCCCCTCTCCCTTTCACTCTTACACTTTCATCGGACATATTTATTACAATGACTACTTGCTCGCTGAAAGATATACATGCACACAAACAGCTTAGTTTATAGTTCAAATGATACATCACATACATACATATAAATATATACACACACACACGATACAATACATGTACACACATTATTGCATACACATTATACACACAGACAGATATATTACAAACACATTTAATGGAGACATACATGTAATTATGTACAGTATATATGTATATAAAATTTTATAATTATGTGTATATATATACACATATATTTTATATATTAATGTATATATATATAAATATATATATATATATAAATGTCTGCGGATGATGTATGTGGCAGCAGAGGTGAGCATCCTGTCGAGGGGTGTATTGCACCCGACGGCTTTCTCGTTTCGTTTGATGTTGAGCCGTCAAGTAGCAGACAGCCAACCTGTCATTCATCACATGTTCTAGTGCCATCAATTCCCCGTTCTATCATCGTCATTGTTGTCATCTTCTCTTCCACATCACCGTACTCTTCCACTGCTTCTTCCTCGCATCGTCTTCCTATTCTGTTCCTCTTCTTCCAGGGCCTTTTTAAGGTCGTCGTATACATGAAGGCCCTAGGCACTCTTGCATTCGTATAGACCTCAACTGCCAGCTCTGCATTAAAGCTAAACGTATAGTTACTCATTCACATTATAATATTAGACGTCGTGTACCGAGATCGTGTATTCACGAACACGTGTATTGCAGGCTGTCTGTCTGTTAGTATTTTAAATGTCTTCTGTCATTTGTGTTCTAGTAATTGTTCAATTGCATAACTGTACAACCGTTGCGGTTTGTCAACCTGGTTTCAATACAGAATAATATTATTATTGAGGTCTAATGCGATATCTCCAGTTTTTCAATATCTCATTTTCAGACTTCCGTAGGCCCCTGAAAGGTTCGTCGGCCTATAGGCACAGTGCCTAATGGATGCATACATACAGACATCTACAGTGGAGGCGCCAGGATTTCAGGTTAGGGGGCTAAAGCTCCAAGCCCTTCCCATTGTCCTTCCTCCTGTGATTTGCAGTGATTTCCCACTTTTCGCAGTTCGTGGGGCTCCCCCTCTTCGTCTGGCGCCGCCACTGGACATATACTGTATGCTTCTTCTTCCTCTTCTCCTCCTCCACCATCTCATTTTCCTCTCATTCCTCTCCTTTTCCACTCCTCCTTCTTCATCTCTTCCTCCATCTCCCTTCATTTCTTCCTCCTTCTCTTCTTTTTCTTCTTCCATCATCAGCCTTTCCTCATTTTCTCCTCCAAAGCTTCTTCTTCCTTCTATTCCACGTTATCTTCTCTTCGAGTATGTATGCCCCTTCTTTCCAGCTGTCCTAACTGTGCACACAATAGCAGACGTAGCGGCGGCCTGCGTGTATAAAGGGCTGGACTACTTGCAGACATAATACACTGTTGACGTATACAGCCATCAATCCATCGCTTATATATAATCCATGCATCGTTCCCATCCAGGCCTATATATACAATCCACTGTGTCCTTTGCATTTGGAATTCAGCTTTTGCACATAAGGGGCTCAGAGAATTCGAACAACACATAACCACATAACAATACCAGCTCCGCATTGAATTCCACAGCACTGGTATACATATGCATGCCAGGGCCGGATAAACATTTTGTAGGCCTCGTTCCAAAATTGTATAGTAGGCCCCAAATATATGTTTAACCAAAAAGTGTTGACGAAATTAGATTGTAAAACTATTTGTGAATTTACAACTGCATGCTTACAACCTGCTTTCATAATAGAAAACTGTCAAAAATATCCTGAGTATCTAGCTGTTGTACAATTTCACACTCAATGTTCATAAGTGTTAAATTTGTCAGTCTATCTTGTACCGTTGTAGATATTAAAGCATTTTTTATGCTCTTGAAGTGACTGTGCGATCTTTCACCGCTGCAGTTAGACACAGGAAGTGTTAGATATATACCCAGAGCAATGCAAACATTGAGAAATCCTGATAGCAAATTGTATTCCTTCGTAATAATTCACAACATTTGGAGAGGCGATGGTGATGGGCGGAAGAATCAGTCAGCAGAGTAAACTGTCGTTGGAACCCTAACGGAGCCAACGGTCGCAAATCTCATAATAATTGTCTTGGCTGTCGATCGAGTTGCAAGTCACAGCAGCAAGTGACTGTCGTTTGCCTGTCGTTGCTAGTCTGCAGTAAAACTAGCATGTTTAAACATATTCCAGTTGTTACATGTCTATGATGTTAAAATTGTTATTTAAGTTGAATTTTCTATAACTATATGATCATAAAAATCGTCTTGCCATCAGTAAATGTAATATGGAAAAGGGGCAGCCCTGCAATAGCGGATTATTTTATCCTTTAGGGCTGTCCTGTTGATGGCATCAGCAGATTAACATTTTTTAAAATGACTGATTGTTAATTAATTGTGCTGTTGTTGATTCAATAAACGGCTGATTGATTGATTGATTGATTTTAAAACTAAAATAGGCCTAATAGTTAAGGACACTATCAGAATTTTTAAAGTTTTAAGGTAGAATACTAATTTTAGGCCCCTTAATTGTGAAATTTTTACTAGGCCTGGATCTGTAGACCCACTGGACAGTGGTTAATCCAGGTCTGATCCATGCATGCATGTATGTATATATATGTATGTATGTATGTATATGTATGTATGTATGTATGTATGTATGTATGTATGTATGTATGTATGTATGTATGTATGTATGTATGTATGTATGTATGTATGTATGTATGTATGTATGTATGTATGTATGTATATGTATATGCATGCATGCATGCATGTATGTATGTATGTATGTATGTATGTATGTATGTATGTATGTATGTGTATGTATGTATGTATGTATGTGTGTATGTATGTATGTATGTATGTATGTATGTATGTATGTATGTATGTATGTATGTATGTATGTATGTATGTATGTATGTGTATGTATGTATGTATGTATGTATGTATGTATGTATGTGTATGTATGTATGACATTGTAAATGTATGTATGTAGGTGACAAGCAGGAATGCGAGGCAGGAAGCAAAGCGCTCTCTCCACTGGGTTGTTACCGTTTTGTCCTTTTCGCTGAATGCCATTTTGCCGCATAGTTTGTCCACAAATGACATCATAATATTATTCAATGTACCTTAAAGATTTCAAATATTGTTACTGTTACAGTCAAGATTAAACCTGAAATCCATTTGAATTTTCTGAATATTTCGTAATAAAAACAGCAGTTGTAGAGGTCGCTTTTTCCACTCACACCGTATAGGCCTATTTCAACCTACTAGTTAGGCTAACTAATGGAAATAACTCCCAGTAACCTTGGCAGCAGAGCTGTACCAGGCCAATATAGACGTTCCTCTCTCGGGCCTGTGCAAGGAGTTAGTCTGTGCCACGTTAAGTTTATGACCCGCGGATGCTTATAAAAGCGATTTATGACCTTGAACTCTTGCGCTGATCCAAGTCTGAACTGTCAAAGGTTTCCTTTACGTCGAATCAATCAATCAATCAATCAGCCGTTTATTGAATC
>JACEVL010000203.1:375000-577500 GCA_020284085.1 Aporrectodea caliginosa
GGTTGAAAGCGGTGTTTGTGTGGATACCTCCTACATAATATATCATCCGTGTGACTGATGAATTCGGCAACATTTGCACCGAATTGCATCCATAGTCATGTAGGTAAACATGCGTCTTTGGCAGCCTACCGTTTATATAAGAGGTTATTGATGCCCACCTATATAGACCTAATTATGAAGCCATCTCATAATATATGTTTATTATAATAAATAAATTCTTTGGAGTTACGATGAATAAGCGACAGAGTGGATATAATTTCTTATGTGTGTGTATATATAATATTATATGCTCCTTCACATTTGCATATGTAGATTACGTATATATGTGTATGCGTATATGTATGTATATAAGTCTTACCGTATACGTAAGCCAGCACCGCTGAACTCTCATAGGACAATAATGCAGAATGCAGATAATTTTTATTATTATAGGCCTACTTACACAGAGAGATGAACAGACAGACAGACAGACGGACGGACGGACGGACGGACAAAGAGAAAGACATGAACTGTCTGACTGATACACACATGGTCTCATTTGTAGTAGAGTGTAAAAACAGTCAAGACGGCATCACGTTTAAACAACGCGTAGGCCTCTATACATACATACGATGATACGACGGCTCATTCCTTATACAAAAGCGTACACACGTTGTATTTTTATACGGTGACCATATTCAAATTTGCATACAGTAATTATACACTTGGCGTCTAGTATGTCTACTTTATACAACAGTACACACACGCATATGGAAAAAATATGAACACACATAGGCCACACACGAACACAGATAGGCACACAGTATATGTTCAAAAAAATCTTAATATTTGTGTAGACTCTACAATGTCTACATAATGTTTGTTCACGTTGGTGCCATAGGTGCACAGTGGTGATGATGATCATCATTATCATCATGATCATGATGGTGGTGGTGGTTGTGATGAAGATGATGGTGATGATGATGATGATGATGATGATGAAGATGATGATGATGATGATGATGATGATGACAACGATGATGATGATGATGATGATGCCGATGATGATGATGATGACGACGACGATGACAATGATGATATCCACCCACAGATGCAAGCGATCTTTGCGATGCTTTGGCGTCGAAGGCAGCAGCATAGCACATACGTCAGTGAACGCTATTTTACAGATGTTGTTTTTTCCACTATACGTATAAACTGGAAACCCTTCCATCTTTGCGAAATCACTCAGTTGCCCTAAACAGGAAACCATGGTCTTCCATCTTTGCTAAACCACTCAGCTGCATCTGGTAGAATGAGCAGCGTCAATAGTATAGTGGTGGTAGATTGTTCCCAGCAATGTATCATATAGGTGTTAGAGCGTGCGGGGTTCAGGTCCTATAGCCCTTATTCTTAACCCCTCAGCAGCATAATTACAGGAAAGACGCTGGGTTCAGGAAACTACAGTAATATAATATCTCATGATATCTGTTGTTTCGCGTGCAGCATAATTTTCTTAAGTTATTAACAACGTTAGGTTTTTGACCTGCATACTTGTATTTTGGCAAAAAAATTTACCACCGGCTCTTTTCTGACAACTAAAGCACTGTCTTCCAGTATATATAATTACTTACTTGGTATGGTAATGGCAATTGCAAATTTATATAGCGCCACTTCAAGACAGACTCGTCAGAGGCGCTCCCGACCTAACACAATGAAACCATGATCGAACAAATAATAATATTGGTCTTCTATCGTTTGCGGGAAAGAGACGACTTTCACTTGATTGAGCCAAAGTCAACAGACTGGGACATGGATCTAGTTCGAAGCCGAGTCACACGAATGACAATTACACGCTCTGCAGAATCACAACCACGGATCGATGAATTTCATCAGCCCTGCAGCGGAGAAATTTCACCAGACCATGTAACGAAAGATAACAAGGTCTGTGGGGGAAGGGGTGAATACTGCGGTTATTGGACTTAGGGAGGACAACTTGACAAGAGGGCAAAATAATGTTATTCATAGGTGAGAAAACAAGAATTGTTTTAATCCAGCGTTATATATACATACATACATACATCCCTTAGGGGCCTAACTCTCTCACCGCTCCAAGTCTAGACACCGTCCATCGTAGCCGTCTGACTGTCTGTCTGCATGACTCAAAGATCTTAAATTGGAACCATAGGCGCCGACTCTTTAGGAGCCTTGCATGGGTGCGAATGCACCCAGAGAGAAGATTCAGAAAAATGCGGACCTTTAATCTAATTTTTTACAGTAAATTCCAGTAATCTCACAATTTGAGAAGCCCAAGTACAACACAAATACCCAACATTGCATGATCTCACAGCCCATAAATAAATAAATAATAACACTGAAATGTCCGAACGTCTCCGAAAGTGCGCTTAAACGCACCAAGCAATGTAGATTAGAACCCCGGGAAAAAGTTCAAGAGGAGGCAACTTCACAGACCATTGGCAAAATCCTGGTCATTGGGGTCATTAGTCAATCGAAGTTCCGGTATATTGATGCCTCAGCTATTGATTGATGCCTCTTGAGATTGGAGAAGGGGATCTTGCAGAACAGTGTCACGTTATTCTCGGCTACAATCAGACGAGGTTGGTATGCCAGAGAAATAGAGGGAGGGGGGGAAATCAACTTCAGATGTCAGCGAGCCAGTAATCTGTAAAGACTTTGATTCTGAAAGAGATCAAACATAGAAATCTTAAAACATAAAGAGTCTTATGAGACTCGCCCGTTTAAGCTGACCCATAACTTCTATAGCGCCACTACATTGAGTCGATGTTATTTAAGAACATCAGCTTGGGTTGCTTCGGTTAAAGTACACCGTTTCTTAACAGGAATGCAACTCGAAACGGAACTCAGTTTGAAACAAAATGTAACAAACCAAGATAAACCAAAGTTTACGAATCGAGTTTTTCCGTCTGAAGCTAAATTTTGCTCGTAATTTAAATACTGCCTAGCCTACTCTATATTACAATTTAATCTGATGTAAGACCGACATTGTAACATGGAATAAGCAGCTTAGATGATATAGGCCCTAAGTGGCTTAGCGACATTGAAGTTGGCACTTAGATTACTACACCCATTGCGATTGCCTTTTTATATAATTCGCCAATTATGACATCATCGCAAAATGACGTAATTTTCCTTTGTTCTCTCATGATGCGGACACATTCCATTAGTTTCTGTCGGAGGGAGCAGACGTCGAAGAAACGATAAAGAAGGCGAAAAATTTCGAAAAACACGACAGAAACGACAAATATACGACAAAATAAGACGAAGATGTTGAAGAAGATGACGAGCAGCAGTTCCAGACCTGAGCAGCCGTCGATCATCGAAGTGAAACAGAAATTACTCGTAACGTAAGACAAAAATTTGATCATCGTCATTTCAACGACCGAAAATAATCGGTAATTAAGTAAAAATATGGTAAAACATGAAATTATACTGATGCAAGTAGCCTAAGAACTAAGTGTGAAAGTTAGTTAGAAAAATAAGTATTTAATAAAAATAAGAAATTTTATGGCGTGCATTCCCTTCTTTTACTGCATCTGTTGTTCATGATTTTGGCTTGTTAAATATTTGTATAGCGCGTTTTAAAGTAGCCAACCATACAGGACCGTTTTACATAAAAGTATCAAATCGCCTAATCAAGGTAAAATTTTGAAGATGAAAGAGAGACAATCTCAGACAAACATGCAGTCGAAACCAAAGATTTTAGCTGTTAAAATCTTTGTTCGAAACCATAGCAACAGAATGGCCGACGGACCACAACCTAGGACTAATATGGATCAGCTGTTTCTCAGAGAGACGAGTGGACAACCGAGAGAAAAACAGAAACACAAAAGGCCAGACGCAGACATAGTTAGAGGGACTCTTTTCCGTTGTTTGCTTTTCTGTGTCTAATCATTTCCATGTCTAAGCATTATGATATTCCGGATCATATTAATAATTGGCTTTTTCTATTTTCATGAAGCAAGCATATCACCAAGTTTCAATGAAGTCTCGTCAAGACATGCTACATGTTGATTCAAGGATCTGGGGTTTGGATCCATATAGTTGGGACTACTTCATCCAGAACAGAATTCATGCAATATGCTGATGATACCTATTTATTAGTACGGCATCTAATATTGGAACAGCTGAACATATGACCATCATAATAATTTGACCATTTATAGAATAGAGCGCCTGTTGCGTACATTTACATGTTATGCAATTTAAATAATAATATTATTACTTTAACTTATTTCATTTAAGAAAACATTCCGAAACAAGTTGAAAAATACCCGAAGACGAATTAGAGTAGGTTCTGAAGATGTTTGAAGTGGAAGAACGAAGACGAATTTGCAAATGTAGGCCCCTATGATGATTCGATTTTATACGCTTGATTAACCGGTCGATTAATAGTCCTCTAAAATCTTTTGCCAATCATATTATGACGTCATTTCTGAAAGTTATTCTGATGCATTTTATTGAGTGGACAGAGCATAAGAGATTCAAACTGATATTAGCCGGTTGCGTGTTGCATGCCAGCCATGACGTCACAGGCAACCAATGGGGCAGTTACTTTTATATGGGTCAACCGTTCATAAACAAACTTTGGTGCCGTTAGCGATAAGAATGATCTAGTTTGACGCAAATATTATTTCATTTAAAAAATTATTCGATAGACATAGTAAATTTAAAACACGAATTAGAGTAGGTTCTGAAGATGTTTGAAGTGGAAGAACGAAGACGAATTTGCAAATGTAGGCCCCTATGTGATTCGATTTTAAACGCTTGATTAACCGGTCGATTAATAGTCCTCTAAATGACTTTTGCCAATCATATTATGACGTCATTTCTGAAATTTTATTCTGATGCATTTCGTTGCTTCTCATGAAATGAGTGGATTCTTTAGATAATATTTCGTCTGTCGTATTATGACGTCATATTTATAGAAATAAATTCTGAGGCAGGTCATCCGCCATTTTGGCCATCAGTGGCGTCTGCATATTTTGCAAGTTGCTCTAAAAGTTCTAATATTTTTGATCGACAGATGAATGCATTCTAAGCTTACTTGTTTATTTCTTGATTCATACTTTTGGTAGGTCGAAGTTTGCTGGAACTTGCAATTTTTAGGACTACATTTATATGAATAAATCTTTTGCGGCGGAAGATTTCGCCGCACTGGAAAGAATTTTTTTACTTCCGCGGCGGAAAACCGTCTGTCTATGCTCGTGTCTCCTCATGAGCTTTTGCAATGACTGCGCCATAGAAGTTTCCAGATTATATTAGATTTGATATTAATAATATGATATTTTGTTTGAAATTCTGTGTACGCTGATTTGTGAATGACTGCGCTCATGAATGACTAAATATTCTGGTTTTCCGCAGAAGAGCTATAAAGATTCTTAATCAGTTCGTTACGACTGCAGCCCTGGGCATGTCCATGGGCATTAGACGGGTCCCATGTGTGCTGTATACGGGTCCCATATTAGAATATGGGTCCTATATATATGTATTGTATTGTATTGTATTGTATCTATTCTAGTATTTATATAGCGCCTCTCTCAGAATAACTATTCAGAAGCGCTCTCAGCACGAAAACCCCGGGGAAAAGAAACGTCTTTAATATGTGGGCTCCATGTGGGCATGCTGGCATTGTATTGTATTGTATTGTATTGTATCTAAAGATTTATATAGCGCCTCTCTCAGAATAACTATTCAGAAGCGCTCTCAGCACAAAAACCCCCGGGGAAAAGAAACGTCTTTAAAGAACGAGAGACCAAAGAGGAAAAACTAGTCATTAGTTTTGCCCTTAATGAGGGGGAAGGTCATTCCAAGTAGAGGGACCAACCACAGCAAATGCCCGGCGTTGAGCCAAGGCAGTCCTAGTCCTAGGAACAAAAAGATCAAGCCAATCAGCAGATCGCAAGGAACGAGATGAGGTCGCAGATAACGGCTTTCGCATATGTAGTCAGAAAGATACTTTGGGTAGGATCAGAGTATGGTCAACTTGCGTTGTTCGTACTGCTAAATATTAATCTACTTTAATTACTCTATCGCCACCATTTAGGATGTACTATACACGTATTTCTGATTACCAGTTTGAATTCTGTTACAGTGTCTTCTCTGAGAGTTACGATACTGCCAGAACGCAATTACAATCAGTTGTCCAAGTTCATCATGAATCAGAATTCCAGTCTTTCATGCTCAATGATCGAAAAACAGAGAATGGAAACCCCAACATCATGGACCGCAACAACTACAGAGCTTTCTGGGTGAAATGGGAGTCGGGTGGGAGGATGACAGCAATGGAGCTGTCATTGGAAATTCCAAGTTCCTTGATTGGGTCATGATAATGAGAGAAGGATGTTCAAGGGTCTTACCATCTCAACATGGGATGGTGCCACTGGATTCTGGGATTTCTCATCTCTCCAAGGACCAAGGTATTTGTGTGTCACTATTTTTAATCTGGCCATTTTAGACAGAACTTCACACTTTTAAGGTCAAAGGTGAGGGAATCCGGAATCGTGGGACGCGCGTCACTAAAGCTCATAATAGCAGCTATAGATGTTTTTATCTTGTTTGATCTACTGGAGTTTTCTGATTGATGTTTAAGTACACCATGTGTTTTTTGTGTTACATTAATAAAAAGTTTACTTGCTTGATCTACTCCTGAAAATTAAATGCTGCAAACATGTTAAGGCATACCGAAATAGATTTCTTTTTAGTACCGTAGATGCCGTGTCAATGCAAACATTGGTTGAAGATGAAATTGATAACATGGTTATGGTTGATATTGATTTAGGTGACACCTGCTCCTTCTTCACGCAGGCCAACTACAGTTACAGCTACGCCTAGTTATGGTCGATGTGCAACTATATAACATCCGAAGTCAAGTCGTGCAAGGATGCCCACATACTGCGCTCCAGTGCAGTCTAAGACTTGAGCAATAGCCAGGTAGGCCTATAGAATTTCTGTTAAAAAGATTATAATATTATACTTACAGAGAACCAAATCTTCACATTGTTTTTTCATTCATTCATTCATTCCGGAAATTTATATAGCGGCTCTTCAAGAAGGCTACTCAGAGGCGCTCCCAGTCAAGTCACGGCCAAAGAGAAAGGACTTTAGCAATTGGTAGAAAGCAGGCAAATTATTATTTTTATGTTTTCTTCTTTCACTTAATGCAAGTCGAAGTCAAGTCTCATGATTTGGTATTTACCAAATGTCAGAAACGCTAGACATAACAATTATGGTTGTTTATTTCCATGATTATTTTCTTTAAAATTATCACAGTACAATTTATCACAGAGCATATACACTGTGAATCAATATTGCAGTTTTTTGCTGACTTATATCAGTTTGTCATTGTTTTCAATTGCAGTCAGTTTAGTCAGAGCAAATTCAACAACTCTTCAAGGCTTCTGGACACTTCACAAGTTGACGATTGGCATTCAGGAAATGAAGTTCAAGGCCAAGTCTTCCAGTGATGTCATGCTGGCTCTGTGAAGTGTTCCAAGCAACCAGAATGCGCCCTCATCTGAAATGACAACAGGAGCTCATGGGAACACGTTCTCTGTTCCGAAGAGCAAATCTCCAATGGGCGATCTGGTTATTCGTAATCGTAATCTGATTATTTGTAATCGTAATACCTGTTTTGCTGCCCAGTCTCTGACATTGTTGGCCGATCTTCTGCTGGGGGAGAGCTTTTAGTCCCTCGGGCTCGCTCCTCAATTAGGCAGCTCATAGCCTTCTCAATTGTTGGACCCTTCATTTAGAATGGACTCCCTTTGGAAGTGCGCCTGCTGCATGCCAAGGTCCAGTAGAACTGTGTTTTACGAGTTGCTCAAGTCTAGTAGGCTTTATTGCCGTGGTTGGGCTGAGAGCGCCTCTGAGTAGGTTTCCTGAAGGGGTGCTATGGTTAGTTCTTGAAATGAATGTATGAATGAAACCATCCATCCATCAAGTCATTCTTTCGTTCATTCATCCATCCACACACCAACCAACTGGTCCGTGTATCCATCCATCTATGCGTCCATCCATCCCTCCATTCATTGATTCATCCATTTGTCTATCGAAGTAACCTGAGATTGAGACCTTATCTGAACGTCTAAACCTTGCCCAAAGATTGAGAGTGAACTGACGCTCTCCATCCACCCCTCCATCCATCGATTCATCCATCGGTCTGTCTCCATCCACCAAACAGCAGTGCAGCCATCCGTCAGACTATCCAGCCATTCATCGTTCATCCACTCATCCATCCTTACATTCATCCACCCACCAAGTTTTTCGTTCATTTATTCATCCAACCATCAATCCTTACACCCATTCACCTATGAAGTCATTCATTCATCCACCACGTGCACCCACCCTGTATGAAGATTGAAGTCCTACCAAAAGATTGAAACCCAACCTGAAAATCCAAACCCTAGAATGACCCGAAATAGAAATTCTTAGGGCTGTGCTGTTATGTTCGAATGCTTGGCATAAAACGCAAACGGCCGAACGGTTTAACGCTTCGGGGTGTCCAGTGACACTGGGGTGTCCAGGGGTTCAGCCCACCCTCATGCCAAAACCGCCACTCTTGATATGTGTAGATCATTTAGATTTTAGATGTGCCCCGAACCCCAATCGGTGACTCAACTTTGTCTTGTCAAGGGTTGTGAGTATGATGCAAGCTTCGCGCCTACCAACTTTATCCCAGACCCCTCAAATTTCACCCAGGCATCGAGGGCTTTGGTTTCAGTTTAGTTGTATGATGTAACTATAGATATTGATAGCAGTTTACACTTTACACCTACGCTGCCTGACAGTTTGGCGTTTCTCTCCTGATTGCCCTATCCCTAGATTTCCACACTTGATGCGTTTTATGCCAAGCATTATTATTATTATTATTATTATTATTATTATTATTATTATTATTATTATTATTATTATTATTATTATTATTATTATTATTATTATTATTATTATTATTATTATTATTACTTATTATTATTATTATTATTATTATTATTATTATTATTATTATTATTATTATTATTATTTATTATTATTATTATTATTATTATTATTATTATTACAAACACCTTAAACGTGCGCAAAGTCACACAGAAATGCGAATCTGAGGCGGTTAGTGAGTTACCAGGTGAAGAGTAGTTAGATATCCATATGTTTGAAGGCCAATGAAAAATAGTGAGTTTTGACGCGTTTCTTGAAAGAAGAAAAGGAGATTGAGCAACAGGTAAACACTGGCAGTCGATTCCATTCCTTGGGGGCAGCAACATGGAATGCACGAGAGCCCATGACGGTGCCACGGAGTGATTTGCAAATTTTAGTGATGAGGTGATGGAAGGGCAGAAATGTGTTAGGGCGGAAGAGTAGCAGGTTGAGCGAAGTGGTTGGACCGTGAACAACGGACGAAGATAAGAGGGTAGGTGGTGGTCGACAGTGTCAAAAGCAGCACTAAGGTCAAGGCATACTGAGAGGCATGCATTTAAGGTATCATTAGATGAGAAGCTGTTGCCAGCGTTAAGGCAAGAGCAGTTTCAGTGGAGTAGCCTTCACGGTAACATAACAGCACAGCCCAAGGATTTTCTCTTGGTAGGACTTCAGTCTTCATACGGGGTGGGTAGGTGGATGAATGAATGACTTGATAGGTGAAAGAGTGTGAGGATGGATGAATGAATAAATGAATGAATGGCTTGATAGATGGGTAGATGTAAGGATGGATGAGTGGATGAATGGATGAATGGCTGATGGTCTGGCGCGTGGCTCTTGCTGTTTGGTGAATGGATAGACGGATAGATGAATGGATTGGTGGGTGGATGGTGGTTGGATGGATGGAGCTTCGGTTCACTCTCTCTTTGGGTAAGGCTTGGATGTTCAGATAGGGTTTCTCTCAGGTTGCTTCGATGGACAAATGGATGAATTGATGAATGGAGGAATGGATGATGGATGGACGCATAGAGGGAGGGAGGGAGGGAGGGAGGGAGGGAGGGGGAGGGAGGGAGGGAGGGAGGAGGGAAGGAGGGAAGAGGGAGGGAGGGAGGGAGGAGGAGGGAGGAGGGATGATGGCTGGATACACGGACAGAGAAACCAGTTGGTTGTTGTGTGGATCGATGAATGGATGAATGAATGAATGAATGAATGACTTGATGGGTGGATGGATGATGGATGATGGATGGATGATGGATGGATGGATGGATGATGGATGATTGAACGAATGAATGTATGAATAACTTAGTGGGCGGATGGAGTAGATGCGGGTCCATAGGTGGGTCCATGTGTGGGTGAATACATATATTAATGAATGCCTATACCTTGTCATTAGGCAGAGATGTCATTTTAGACTTAATATTTACTGAGATCTAAAAGCTGAATGTATTCGATATTAGAGGGTGCCGAGCGGTTTGACAAGAACTGGATCCTCGGGGTAATACTCAGTTGTGACCTTGGCATGCATTCCCACCTCGAGGGGCACTCTCCTCTTGTGCCTCGTCGCTGTATGCTCTTGGGGTTCTCCGTTCGCACGGCCTTCCTCCTCAGAATGACCACCATCGCTCAACAGAGGCGCTTTTACAGAAAACGGTTCCCTAGGCGCAAACATTTTGGGGCCCTTCTGAACTTGTAGACCGAGTCTGAGACTCTGGTGGTGTGTAACCTATCACGTGCAAAAACCCACGAAGTTGAACTTGAAGCCGTTTTTGCGAGTGTTATTGACACTACTTAGGATTAGTTATAGAAGCTATTTTCAAGGAATGTGAAGTTATTTGATTTTAGCTTTTAAAAATGCGATAAGTGTACAGTACTCGTTTGTTGCAATACAATGCAACAATGCTATGTTATATAATATTAAAAATGCTTGAAAAATTAATTATGTGAAACTGAATCGGTGTTACTCTTTTGACCACTCGTCACAGACAGCGTAATAGAAATAGAAGAGAAAGTTTAAGTTGCAAAACATCCTTGCCCACAATTCGCGAAATTCTTTATATGGTCCAAGAATGGATAAAATTCAAGCAAGATAATCCAGACAAGTCAAATAGTTACCTTTATTTGTAAAACTTCTAGATTGTCTGTGCCCTTTAAACGCCAGTCCTTGTACAGAAAAATTATTGTAAAACTGCATCGGTTTTACAATAATTTTTCTGTACAAGTATTTGTACTATTAACCATTTGTTAGTAGGCTAGTAGTTTCTTCTTTAAACTGCATCATGCAACGCAAGTCTAACTGGCCATCTACAGTCATAGAAAGTATATTAATGTATTACTGAATTAGCCAACGAATTTATAGTTGACAGCAGTGAATATATAGGCCTATAGATCTGCGCATAATCTAACGATTGCAAGTTCGAGCTGTTGTCAAGACTTCGCGTGGAGACGCTGAACAACTTGTTCGCGAACACTTTGGTGTTTGATTCAGATTTACCGCCCTTGCGACCGTAATAAGTGCAATAAACAAAGACATTATTATTATTTATTATTACATTTATTATTACTATTATTATTATTATTATTATTATTACTATTATTATTATCATCATAATCATCATCATCATCCTCATCATAATGCATTTATTTAGCACCACCATAAAATGACCATTTCAATTGATGGCGCTGAGCAATTGTGAGTGAAGAGCTTGCTCAAGGTCCACCATACACAGTAATTATCTCAGGGGAGGCTCCAACCTGTGCTCTCCCGGCCTCTCCGCGTACAAGGCCAGCACTCTAAGCAACAGTCTACCATGTCCCATAAAACGCTGTCACTTCCCGCGGTGCCTGTTTTGCTGGACCAAACACATTGAAAAACAGCCATTGGCACAGCTGATTGCGTCAGTTAGGCTACTTTTACTGCATGTATAGAACTACTAATATCCATATATATATATGCCTAGGCGTAGCTACATGTAGGCACGAGAAGGCAGTTGCCTCCTCTTGCTTTCTTTATAGGCCTATACTGGAACTTTTATTGACCAATGACCCACAATAACCAGAATTTTGCCAAGTTGCCTCCTCTTGAATTTAAGTCTGGCTACTTTCCTGGGTATTAGGCCTATTATTATCCAGTCTAGTGTTAAAGTAGGCCTATACATCTTTGTAACGTATATCCTTGAGACACCAAAAAAATCTAATTAGGGCCTACTAAATGCCGTAGATATGCACTCTTATGTAATAGCCTATACATGTACAGTTAAGGTTTAAGGCTGCATTAGTTGTTAAGATAATATTATTGTAATGTAGAAGGTTAATTATTTAATTAACTAATCGAACCAGTGTCGAAACCAGCGCTATAATTAATAATAAAAATATTTATAGCTAGGATTCGGGGATAACCAACGAGGTAATAGAAGAACGGGGATAACCTGAGATGCTGGGCTAATCCGTGAAGATGTTGGCGAGTTGTGATTGGCCGAATTCAAATATTGACGGTTGAGAATTGTCGTCTGCCAACTGAACCGCGGTTTGGCGCCTTCACGCTGGAATGCAGTGCGACCACTCTCCATTTTCTGAAATCCCAAGCTCTTGCCAGAAAAATACCAAGATTGGCCAAAAGTGTAAAAAAATCCCAAGTTACCGAAAAGAAAAAAGTTGTGAGGAAATATGAAATGCGTTTGAACTTTTAACAATCACAATTATTCACAAAAATGCCTAGTTAAGAACTCGCAAAGAAAAAACTGGAGCATAACATTGAATTAACAATGGTTACAGGTTACAATAATGATAAACGTCTTTTAGACTGAGCGAGTTTTTCTAATCTGATTCGCTGCCACTGTTGCAAAGTACGGTGAAAACTAGTCTGCAGACCTTCGAAAAATCCCAAGATTGCTAGGCAATATTCCCAGATCCCAAGTCGGACCCCAAAATCCCAAGATCTTTGGAAAAATCCCAAGTAGTGGTCGCACTGCTGGCATGCATTTATCAAGTGTGTTGTGTTGGTGACTGCGATGGTTTCTGTATTCTTGCAAGGCAGTTTCATCGAACAAACTCCTGATCGATCAACAAATTTTGGTGATTTGTTTTCCAGGGACGGTCAGAAAGTGTAACATCGTTAGGGGGTGTTTTCTCTTGACACACTTCGTTGAGTTTTAGCGATACGAACGTTGTGAACTTTGGAGGACTATCGTAAGTCAAGACGTTTAACTTGCGATTGACTGGGTTGATGTTTAACGCCAGTAACGAATCGAACGTACGACTTAGGGGTCGTCCATTAATTATGTCAACAAATTTTAGGCCATTTTTGACCCCCTCCCCTCTTGTCAACAACTGTCAAACATTGATGTGGACCCCCTAAAAATTATGTCAACAATCCCAGAACCCCCCCCTACAAAAAAGAAACACAATGGCTCAATACATGTAGAATCATTTTTTCAAATTGTTTTACACTAAGAAATGCAATCTCGAATTTCAAAATATATGAGTTTAGTTTAACCAGCTTTTTAGTAGTATTAAACATTAAGCACTTTATACATTTTTAGCATTACTTAATGTTTTCGCTACCATTTTGAAGGGTCTGTGTTGATTCATTGGAAACAAATTTGTTGACGTCAACTTTTACCGAACCCCCCTGCCCCCTTGTCAACAACTGTCAAACTTTTCCAAACCCTCCCCCTATTTTGTTGACATAAAGAGAAAGAAACATTGAAAGAACTGTGTCAATTTAATTCTTAAACAGTTAGAAGTCGTTGAGCAATTTATATGTAGAGATAAGGAAAGTTCTTGAGGTAGGTCACAAATAAGAAAGAAAAAGAGTTGGTGACAATTATGTTAATTATAAATGTCAAATTAGAATTTCTTCATTTATTTGTAGCCTTAAACTTCGCTGTATTTTAGCTAAGTTTTGCAAAGAAATCAGTCTAAAGTTGAAGTGGCTATATATAGCCCACATGTGGGTCGGGTTGAGATCTGGGTCAAGTCCAAACGTAGGGAATGTGGAGAGTCATCAACGGTTGATGTTGTTCGAGAATGGAATTTCCAAGCCATCCATTATCTCATTGTCCTGAAAAAATATTATCTCAGTCTAATAATACTTTTGCCAGTATAATTAATTCGATTCAACAGCAGCAGCTGCCACAAGATGTCGCTAAAGACTGAATGGTAGATCATGAAATATGACGTTGAATGTTTAGACACCTTCAATTTATGTAGTGTACGAACTATATTTATCATAAGTATCGTGCATTCTGCAACTAAACTCGTTGATTGCTGTAGCTCAATATCAGACTAAAATAAACGATGAATGCAAACCACATCAGTACCATTCAATCTCTAGCTAACTTCGCCATTACCCGTACCCGCGTATGGCCAGGCCCAAGCCTGCAGAAAGCAGGAGGTTGATGCCAATCACCTTTTCTATGACACAGTGTCGCTAAACAGCAACTTTTCTTCAATCTCTAAGTCACTCCTTAACAATTGGACACCTTGACTGGCGTACAGATAATATAATAAACATCGATTACGTTCAATCGTTTGACTTACCAATCTGATGACTCTGCCAAAGTTAAGGTTATGTGGAAATTGTTTCCTATGCATCGATAGAAACTGTAAATTCCTTTGATGCCGTCAGATGTCGCTAATCTGGTGCCTCAAGACCAATGTCTTGTCTTGAAGCTGACACCCGTCTTTTCTCTGCGGTCCTGATGAACCAGGGCCACGTACCGGTACTGTATAGTTTACTTCCACCAAAAAAGCCCCAACAATATACCATGCGACCGCGATCGCACGACCATTGTGTACCTCTTGCAGATAATTTACAGCGAAAGACGTTTATTGTTAGAATGTTGTACTCGTATTGACATTAACTGTTGATTGTTGTTAAGCTGTATGTACACCAGAGTGCGGATATGCAATTGGTTTTAATAAAGAATATACTTACTTACTTACAATCGCTAATCTTTTCATTGACCCATTTTGAAGAGACGTGTAGTTCTTACTCCAGACAAGAGGTTCAGCCATGAGTCCAGAGTGCTAGCGCTTTCATTTTCTTAACCTCGGCATATGAGCGCGGGTAGCCAGTCATCTCCCTCGCTGTCTGATATATACACCGATCGTGTGCGGGCAATGTATTCACCATAGCTGAGTTGGTTAGATGGCGCAAATGGAGCAGAAATCTGGACGAATATTTTCTGCCCTATAGAGTGAAATTTAACCTCTAACCTTTCGGGCAATATTCAAGGTCGCTGTTTTAAAATGGAATTACTAATCCATTTCAGTCGTTTTATATTTCAGCCTATCTGTTTAATTTGCAGCAATAAGCAAAATATTAATTCAATAAACAAAACGCTCCAATTGGACACCTTTTATTAGATAAATCGTGATTCTATAATAACCATCACTTGCGTTGAAATGCTGCGTTTCCACTTCATCACGATAAAGAAATAAAATTATATCGAGTACATTACACAGCTTTAAGAAATACTGGAATAATAAAGTACTAATATTATAATTACTATTATTTATTAATTAATTACTAGCTTGTAACCCGCCGGGGGTCAAATACACAAGGCATTAGACAATCCGATAGATAGTCTGATAATAAAAAAACACTGCGGCTGTCCTATTTCTGTTTCAGAACAAAAGAAGATGTCCTGGGAAACTTAGTCGTCAAGGCAACGACCTACGACCCACAGAAAAGTATCCGTTGACATTACATACATCGGATTTAAAGCGGTTGTCTCCGAAGGTTGTCACGAAACGGGGGTTGCAGCCGGTTGCTATCATATGAATTAAAACGCTCCGATTAGACACCTTTATTTAGTTATCGGCTCCTTCTATAATAGTCGTAAATTGCGTATAATTAAATTATCGTCATCCTCTATAGCAATGGTCGCTTTGTTTGGAAATAATATAATATAATAATAATATAATCATTTTCTTCATTAATAAATTATTTATAAAATGCAATAACAAAGTCATAGATTAACTCAGTTTAATTATAAACTGCCATGTCAGGCAAAATAATTAATTCTATGAACCCTTCAAAATGAAATGCTACGATGTTTAGCGCCTACATTAGATATATTGAAAGTCGTTCTGGGGGGTCCGGTGTCGCGTTGGATAACATCTGGCGAAGAGTGCGAGTGGTATCGAGTTCGAGCCCCGTTAGGGCGGATTTGCTTTGTAGGCTGCTATTAGCGCCGTGTATTACAAGCTGTCTGTTCTGTTAGTAGTTAACTAGTTAAGATTGTTTCAATTGCATAACATGTAAATGTACAGCGCAGTGCGTTTGTCAGGCGCTAAATTAAAGAAAAGATATTATATTATTATTAACTCATAGCAATTGGATTTAGACCTGATTACGAGATGGTTTTAATGCGCTCTCATTTCATGCCTTGTGCATTGTGAATCGGCGCAATAGAAGTTGTAAATTAAAAAGAGCAAGAAATTATATCTGACAAGTACTGGACAACACTAACGAGTGGATGGATGGATGGATGGGTGGATGGATGGATGGATGGATGGGTGGATGGATGGATGGATGGATGGATGGATGGATGGATGGGTGGGTGGGTGGGTGGGTGGGTGGGTGGGTGGGTGGATGAATGGATGGATGGATGGATGGATGGATGGATGGATGGATGGATGGATGGATGGATGGATGGATGGGTGGGTGGGTGGATGGATGGATGGATGGATGGATGGATGGATGGATGGATGTGGATGGATGTTTGTTGGAAAGTCCAACGACTTCTAATGGCAACGAAGGCCGTTTACGCCGATTGGTTAGGTTAGTTGCTGTTTAACGACGCTCTGTCACAATAAAGATGATTAGCGCCGCCCTTCCACTTTCTCCAGGCTTATGACTGGCACTGCCGAGTACGAGCAGCTGAAGAACTTTACCGTTCTTATTACATCAACGGATTCGTTGAACAACCAATCGACCGTCGTTTCTCGTGGCTATATACATGTAGCACCTGTTGATACTGTTTTGAAGGTGTCTAAAGACATCGCTCTAACCAATCTTCCACCTTGTCCGTTTACCATTAACCGTATACTATAGCGCAATTTATTTGCTGGCTGCCTATTTGTCATCGTTTGAATATAAAATTTCTAAGTCTCTGGCTATTTATGAGATCTATGCTGACCTAATTTCAGGTGGCATGGCCGAGGAAATCTTCGGTCTGCATGCGTCTCAATGTGAACACTGTTGTTCTCGTTGAACTCTTTTCAACGTAGCAACGTTCTGACTTTTCAGCGGTTGGGCCGACCGCGTGGTATAACTTTCATGCTGGTCTACTTGTTTTTCCAACCACTGATTCTTTCTGCACACTTTTAAAAGTATTTTTAAAATGTGCAGATTTTCTCAATCGCCGGAGTTGAGATGGGATCGCCCCTCAAAAGGCGACTTTGAGAGGCGTTATTTAAATCCTGTTAAAATAAAATAATTAATTTTAGAAAAACGCTCCACAGAAACGTTTAGATACAATATTTATATTATGTTAAGTTTGTAAACATTTCAAAAACCATCTTTTGTTTAAATTAAATAATATATTAAATTTCAACGGGAAGTTTTAACGGTAACCATAGGAATTCTTGCACACCTTCTCTTACCGTTAAAGCATAGGTATATAAATCTCAGAATCAAACGTTAATTGAATTTTTTTCCCCAGTTCTTACAAAGTGCCATAGTATAGGAGATGATCGCTTTAATCCTTAGATCCAATCTGAAAAGAAAAATACACGTTTTTACGTAGTGAATTATTGGTTGAGATATTTCGCCACCGCTGAGAGTCAACTCTCTGAAAAAGGGAACCATCGGAACTCGAACTGGAAACCGTATGCAGAGAGACGCAAGGAACGTGCGTTGTATCGGGGGCCCGATTGCGCATTGGATAACACACTGGCATAGAGAGCGAGAGGCACCGAGATCGAGATCCGCAGGCGGACATGCTTTGTAGGCTGCTATTAACGCCGTGTATTGCAGGCTGTCTGTTCTATAAGTAGTTAAGATTTATGTCTTCTGTCATTTGTGTTCATGTGAATTGCTTAATTGTCATAACATGTAAATGTACAGCGCAGTGCGTTTGTCAGGCGCTTCAATAAAGAAAAGATATTGTTATATATTATTATATTATTAACCAATGTAACTAACTGGGATAACACTCTCTGTGCACACTTGGATTCCCCATGACTATTATCACAGCCTATTGGCGGAAATCACACACCCAACTCACCGTCAGAAATCTTTCTGCTAGCGTTGAAACCCTTCACTGAGTGCTTCGGATGTACCACTATACTTTATCTGGCGATCAATCGAGATAACCAACCGATTTATACAACAGATATGATACCATGGATACCATTACTACATATCTTCCGATTGAAAGACAAAGAGGAATATATTGTGTCTAAAGTAACCAATTAAAAGGTGTCTAAACTGAGCCTAATGTAATTCGTTGCAGCAAATGGTAACGACATCTGGCGGTCGACAATGTCTTTGACGTCGACTTTAGCTTAGTTATAACGATATTAGAGCATGAAAAATCAAACACACGAACATCGAACGCTAGAAAAGCGAATAACTCATCCTTATGGATAACAACTGGCGAAGAGAGCGAGAGGTACCGAGTTCGAGCCCCGTTAGGGCGGATATGCTTTGTAGGCTGCAATTAGCGCCGTGTATTGCAGGCTGTCTTGTTCTGTTAGTAGTTAACTAGTTAAGATTGTTTCAATTGCATACCATGTAAATGTAGCGCAGTGCGTTTGTCAGGCGCTCAATTAAAGAAAAGATTATTATTATTATTATTATTATTATTATTATTATTATTATTATTATTATTATTATTATTATTATTTATTATTATATTATTATTTATTTTGTATGTCATACTATTATATTCATTTGGTGTATAAGATTATCCCAGACCGAACTCATCCTCAAAGGTAACACAAATAATCTTTCGATTGAACTACAAATGCGTTATATATAGTGTCTGAAGTAAACGATTTAAAGGTGTATAAATTCAGCTTCATATCATTCGCTGGAGTAAATGGTAACGACACCTGGTGGCTGCCAGTGTCTTTTAAGATGAACACATAATAAATATCAGAATTAAACATTTATATCATTTTACTCCGTGTATTCCAATTGCCAAATGGATCAGTTGCTAAAAAAATCAGGGTTTCAACTTTGACCCGAATCTGTAAAGTGACGGTCTGGCTCTGTTTTCAATGAATTGATCGGGTGTGATGCTTCACGACAACTGTCCGTCTGTTTTAATGAAGGTCCCCGTATATGGACCGTGGGTTCCTCACCTCCCTCTGTTAATAGCTAATGAAGTTTCTCAGCACCATCTAACAATTAGCTCAGAGAGAGAGAGAGAGAGAGAGAGAGAGAGAGAGAGAGAGAGAGAGAGAGAGAGAGAGAGAGAGAGAGACAGACAGACAGACAGACAGACAGACAGACAGACAGACAGACAGACAGACAGACAGACAGACAGACAGACAGACAGACAGACAGACAGAGACAGAGACAGAGACAGAGACAGAGACAGAGACAGAGACAGACAGAGACAGACAGAGACAGAGACAGAGACAGAGACAGAGACAGAGACAGAGACAGAGACAGAGACAGAGACAGATACAGAGAGAGAGCGCCACCTAGTGTAGGCCTACTCAAATCCACAAAAACCAATAACAATCCAGATTGTATGAAACTTGAGAAAGCCATGCAGTGAGATGAGGCGACCTTGGAAGTCACCAGATGTCGCTACCATTGGTTGCAACTAATTATATTAAAACACAACTTATTAGCGCGAGGGGTATTATTATCGAAGAAACGTTGTTGACGGTTAATATAGCAAATAATGAATTTAATAAAAGGTGTCGTATTGAAGGATTATAATTCCACCGACTACGGTACAGCTTCTAGCGCTTAATTACATGTAGGTCTATGTATATAAATATGTATGTGTATATTATACGTGTTTGTATATATTTCGTTGTAGTCACAGTCGTTGACGCTCACATTAACAGGATGACAAACACTTGAACGCATGCTTTTAAAGAAAGGTGCTTCTGTCCCTGCGTTCATCATTTAACCAAATTTACGGCTACTCTGGTTTGCACTTATTTAAGATAAAAGTAAATAAATAAATAAATATCTGTCGCTCTGTCATTTCGCCAAATATATATTTTCGATCTTTTCTAGAACCTTTTCATAAATATAAATAGAATAATAAAAATATATTTATATTCCACTGTATCATTTCGCCAAAAATCTATCTATCTTCAACATTTTCTAATATCTTTTTCTGTCTAACACAGAAACCCTGAAATGGCTGATTTCCAACGGAGCCAATCATCGAATCGCTACGAAGAAGGGTCGCTTAGCACTCGACGTTGCCATAGCACACGCCGATCGCCAAGGGCAACGTGACGTCATCGACTGCCTGAAACATTGCGGTAGATAAAAATACAATCGATTAGTCAATCAAAAATCGATGGGAGAAGCCATCATGACCTCATATTTGGGTCGGGTTGAGATCTGGGCCAAGTCTTGGCGATAAGAATGTCGAGAGACAGGTACGGTTGATTTTAATCGAGAATGGAATTTTTAAGTCATCTATGAAATACATGTACAACGTCCACTTTAAATATCTGTCGAGGTACTATATTTACCATCAGTAGCATTCAGACCGTAGCCTGAGGAGAGGAGGAGGGCGACGCTTATAATCTTAGTTATGACACAGTGTCGCTGAAAAGCAACAACTAGCCAAAACAATCTCATAATGACACTTAACATCATAACAGGTTAGCGCAGAGAGCACCTCTGAGTAGGTCTCTGGAAGAGGCGCTATATAAATTCTCAGAATGAATGACTACGAACGTTGAGAACGGTTAAAAAAAGTAAATTTCAATATCTAGGTCAATAAACCTCTCGTTAACTGTAAGACACCTTTATTAGCGTTCAGATAATGTACTAAATAAAAGTCGATTGATTCACAATTCAGATAGCTCCATATTATGCAGCAATTATTGTTGTCTGTGCAACGGTAGAAACTGTAACCTCATTTGATGCCACAAGATGTCGCTAACATGTTGCCTGCAGATCAATCGCTAATTTTTTCATTGACCCTTTTGAAGAAAGAGTGCAGCCTTTACGCCAGCCCAGAGAGTAGGCCATGGTTACAGAGTGCTAGCGACTTCATTTTCTTAACCTCGGCATGTGACTGCTGGATGGTCTGTCCTCTTCCTCGCCGTCTGATATATCCACCGATCGTGTGCGGTCGGTGTACTTGTATAATAGCTGACACCTTCAATTAAGGTCAAATCCTCAGGTCAAGCGTTTACACAGACGGCTACGATCAATGGTGTTTTAACTCCGCCACTGTTTGCACTCCGACAGTGCCAGTCCCAAGCCTGGATAAAGGCGGAGGGCGACGCTAATTATCTTCGTTATCACACAGCGTCGTTAAACTGAAACTACTATTACTGGTGTTTTAAAATGGAATTACTATTCCATTTAAGTCGTTTCATCTCTTAGCCTAATTATTCAACTTGCAGCGATAAGCAACATGTTTCCTCACTAAATAAAAGGCTGAAATTGGACACCTTTAATTACGTTTATTGTTGTCCTATAATAACCATCAATATTATTGCGTTTACGTTAATATCGATGCATTTCCACTTTATAACTGTCAGTAAATAAATGCTACTAGCACATTACACGACTTTAAGATATATTAGCATAACAAAAGTATTATTACTATAATTACTATTATTTATCCTTTTATTACTAGCTTCTAACCCAATTAGACAATCAGACTATCCGATATATATCTGTTAATTCAAAACTGTGGTTTGTCCAAATTTCTGTTTCAGAACAAAGGAAGATGTCCTGGGAAACTTAGTCGTCATGGCAACTACCTGCGATCCGTTAACCTTACATACATCGGATTTCAAGCGGACGTCTCCAAAAGTTATCACAAAACGGGGGCTGTAAAATTGGAATTAAAACGCTGCGATTAGACACCTTTATTTAAGTGTAGTTTTGTTCTATAATAACCACGAATTGCGTACTATTAAATTAACGTCAACCATAAATCAATAGTCGATCGTGTTTTGCAATGCAAAGTAATACATTAACTCAGTTTAATTATAAATTGCCGTGTTAGGCATAATCATGAATTCTCTGAATCCTATACAATATGAAATGCCACGCTTCAATAAGACACCTCCAATTAGGTTCTACTTGCTACCAAAAGAGATACCATAAAAATAATCTCCTAGTTCCCCGGGCAAGGACTGCCACGGCCCAGCACCGTGCCTTCGCCATCGTGGGCCCTTCTATGTGGAATGACCTCCCCCTCAATCCGTAGTAAGATTTTAGTCGGGGTCCCACCTTCATCCCTTCGTTGCTTGAAAACTTTCTTATTTCCCCGGGCTGTCACGCTGAGAGCGCCTCTGAATAGCTAGTACTGTAAGAGGCGCTTTACAAATTCTCGATACGATACGATAAACTCTGCCATTATGTGATATATGGTAGTCCTCGCCTCAAGAATAGGTTCTTCGTGGTACCAAAAGAGATACCAATTGCGTTCACATGCCACAAACTCCGCCACTATCCCATAATATATGGTAGTGCTCGCCCTTAGAATGGAGAATGGAGGAGTGCGACAACAATCATATTTCTTATGGCACCGTGTCATCAAACAACAACTAACAACAACAATCTGCTCTACTGATGATTTCTCTACAACTGATGTTGCGTTTGTTTCAATAATTTGCCTCAGTGCACAGCTCCGGATCGGGCTTAACGATGCACGAACACAGTTGATGATTATTATATTAAAACTGAACATTTAATTAAAGGTGTCTTATTAAGCGTTGCATTATTCTCTCTCACTTTTATATATATATACATATACAGATTTTGAAGAGCTAAACGACTTCTATGTATATATATATTCCTTTTTTTAATAAAACAACAGGCAAAACGCTGAAGATGAACAAAGACAGTTGACAGTATGGCTACTTATGGATGGGTTAACTAGTACATGACATTGTTTTAATATAACATTCTTGGCATAAAGTTCATCGAGTCTTTATTGGGGAGGCTGAAACTGTGTGTCCTTTGTCGGAACTTATATAACGTTGCATTGGGTAGAGGCCACGGAGAACATGAAGCTCATTATTCTGGACAGCTCTAAACAGAGCTGCCGCTTGTGTTAGTGTTTCAGCCATAAGATCATCAGGTTTTAAGTAACCAGCCTATTCATCAAGCACTCAAGGCCGTATCGTCTGTCAGTCCTATATAGCACAGGTTGATACTGTTTAAAGGTGTCTAAAGAAAGCGCTCTAACCTATCTTTCGTTGGCTGCCTGTTTGCCTATTTTCTAAATCTGACGGTGCCAGTGAATGTCTCTGGCTACTTACTAGAGCTCAGATCTACTTATGTGAGCTGTACTTTACCATCTCAGGTGTGGTTGGCCGCGGAAACTTCGTTCTGCGTCTCGAGGTGAACTTGTTGTTCCCTTTGAACGCACTTCGAAGATACGACCTCGTGACTTTTCAGTGGTTGTGGCGACAACGTGGAGTAACCTTCCTTCGGATCTGAGTATTCTTCCAAACACTGATTCTTTGTATACATTTTACAAGCATAATATTATCTTAAACTGTTGTAAATCGCCGGAGTTGGGGCTCGGATAGCTCCTCAAATGCGGCTTTCAGAGACGTTATTTAAATCCACTGAAAATTTAATGTATTAATAAAATAAACGATCTACAGAAACGTTTAGATACAATATTTCCAGACACGTTCAGTGGAAAGACGTTTTCTATTATTGTAACTTGTAAGCATTGTAATTTGTTGATTCAGGGCTATGCTCCGGTTTTTCTTTGCCAGTTCTTAACTCGGTATTTTTGTGAATAATTGTGATTGTTAAAATACATTTCATATTTCATCACAACTTTTTTCTTTTTTAAGTAACTTGGGATTTTTAGTACACTCTTGGCCAATCTTAGGATTTTTCTAGCAAGATCATGGGATTTCAGAAGAGGGAGAGTCGTAGCACTGATCTCTACACACCTGGATGCACCACACCCTATTAGCATCGATTATTGGCGAAAATCCCAAAAATACCGAGCTGACCGTCAGAAATCATACATACAACAGAAACGATATCAATCAGAAATTTAACCATTTTACTCGTAAAGGAAATGCTATATATATTTGGTCAGAAGCAACCGATTTAAAGGTGTCTCAGCGGAGCTTAATCATTCGTTGCAGAAAATGGTAATGACATCTGGCGGCGGACAAGGACTTTGACGTTGACTTTAGCTAACAAAGAAGGATATTAGCGTGTGAAAAATCTAGGACACCCGCCGATTCATACAAGAGAATTGATCACTAAACGCGCACAACTGATCTTTAGATTGAACGAAAAATGCAAAGGTTTTACAAAACCTTCCTCTGTATTAAACCAACAACTATATAAAATTTCTAGAGCGCGATAACATTGCAATAACTCCGCCACTGTTCGCTTTCTGACAGTGCCAGTCCCAAACCTGGATAAAGGAGGCGGGCGACGCTAATGGTCTTTATTACCACACAGCTAGTCGTTAAAAAGGAAACACACACTCATTGCAATTTTTGCACACCTTTTCTTACGTTTAAAACCAACAGATATATAATTCTCGGAATTAAAAACTTAACATTTTTATTTTAGTCTGAACCAAGACTCCTATTGCCAAATAGTTCAGTTGCTAAAAAACAGGATTTCAACCCTCACCCGAATCTGTAAATGAAAATGTACAGGTTTTTATAAATCAGTTTTTCATAAATTGATCGGGTAAGATGTTCCACCACAAGTGTCGGTCTGTTTAAATGGGTTCCACGCCATTTAAGATTCCCATGTATGGACCGTGCTAGAGCGACCGAGGTAGTTAGTTCCTCACGTCAGCAGTTCACAGCGCACGGTGGCAGAGAAGAAACACACAGATATACTAAGTGAAATTACCATTACTGTAGACTTCTAGTATAAGCAGAATAAAACGATACAGGTCCCGGTGAAAAATCTTTCTACGAACGTTGACGAAATGAGATTCACTGAGTTCGGCTGATGCTCCACTCAACTGAGCGCTCGTGAATAAGCTTGTGCCCTGCACTTGGCTTTCGACTGACGCTTTAGAAGTTTGGAATACAATAATAATATAATAATATCTTTTCTTCAAGCGCATGACAAACGCACTGCGCTGTACATTTACATGTTTATGCAATATTGAAACAATCTTAACTACTAACAGAACAGACAGCCTGCAATACAACGGCGCTAATAGCAGCCTATACCAAGCATATCCGCCCTACGGGACTCGAACTTGGTACCTCTCGCTCTCTACGCCAGATGTTATCCAATGCGCTATCGGGCATATCGAGATAACGATTACGATTACGTTTACTTCATCTGATGATCAATCGATATACTACAGAATTGATCCGTGAATGTATTACTCTTGAGTTTGTCTGCGCATATAAAGATCGTTTAAGCTTCCGAGTGAGCGAAAACTGCAATATATATTGGCTCTTTAGTAAATGATTTAAAGGTGCCTAAGCTGAGCATAATATAATTCACTGCAGTAACTGTGACGGCATCAGATTTTGAGTAGGTCACATTCTCACCTCCGGACAATTTTCCCCCTCTGTACCGTACCTCAAGCAACGCTAAATGTCGCTATGAGTCTTCATCAGGGCTAAACCGTAGTTTAGGCCTAAGTTGGTGAATTGATACAATATATTTAGTGCCGTACTTAACGTTGATAAGTAGGCAGTCAGCCAATGTCCGTGAAAACTTTCATTAAGCTAACTTTAATTTAAGCAAAGAATTATTTTAATTAATCCAGCTTCTATTTAACCAAAGAGTCATTTTCCGCAATCCAACTTCTATTTAAAATTTAGGGCGCTTAGTAGTAGGCCTAGTAGTTTCAGTTTAACGACACTCTGTGACAACAAAGATGATTAATAACAATAATAATAAATAATAATATCGTTTCTTTAATAAGCGCCTGACAAACGCACTGCGCTGTACATTTACATGTTATGCATTTAAATCTTAACTACTAACAGAACAGACAGCCTGCAATACAACGGCGCTAATAGCAGCCTACAAAGCATAGCCGCCCAACTGGGGCTCGAACACGGTACCTCGCGGTCTCCGTGCCAGATGTTATCCAATGCGCCACCGGGCCCCCTTAATGTAAGATTAGCGTCGCCCTCCTCTTTTATCCCGGCTTGGGACTGGCACTGTCAGTGTACAAACAGTGGCGGTGTTATAGGGCGCGTGATACGTGTTTCAGATATTTAAAACGTCCAATGGCGTCACTCCTGTCGACGATATACTTGGTCTTTCAATTTCTTCAAGCCATACATCAGCTTCTGTACAGTAATTTCTCGCTCTCTTGCCATCCGTTCTATGATATAGTTCTCAATCTGCTTCCTCTGTCTCCCACTTCTTATCGCCGTTTCATTTCTCTAGGCTTGGGCATGCATTAGGGATTGAACGGGTATTTCAACAGGAGGTTGAGTGCAATGTACCGATTGATTGGATTGGATCCAGAGTTTAACGGGAGCTTATGATAACATAGGCCGTTTCCGCCGACAAAGAGTTTTTGGAATATACCGATTGAACGCATTTGTTATCTATTATAGCAGAATTTCACATGTAGTTTAAGGTGTGTAAAGTCACAGTTTTATTTCGTGTTGTAGCATGCAGTTTTTAATGGATCTGCGTCTTCCTATCTTTCTCTTCTCATCCGTTCTTCCGCTTTGATAGTTCTTAGGAGGTAGCCTCCTCTCAGTATCTGACAATCCACTTCAGGCTCTTAGATCAGGGAGACAGCGCCACCTAGTGTACTCAGACACACAATATCCAATAACAATAGTGATTGAATTAAACTTAAGAAAGCCATGCAGTGAGATAAGTCGAAAAATGGTTCACTGTATCAAGGAAATGTTTTATAAATTCCAGAATAATTTCGAGAGAAAGCCAATCAGATTAGTATGTATGTTCGAGTGTATTTATCAGGACACTTAATATAGCGCGATTTCTGTACCTCACACAACTCTGTGCTAATGACCATCTAACTGTTCTAACAGATCTAAGACCTTTTTGCCTTTTAAGACATTAAGAGACCTTGGCCGCCGCCAGAAATCGTTACCATTAAATTTTACTGCAACGAATAATATTACACCCAAGTTAGACACCTTTAAATCGGTTACTTCAGACCTAATATATAACGGGTTAAACGAATTTTTTTCGTTCTTTGTGAAATATGATATCAAGCTCCAGAGTCAAAGGCGACAAAACTTAGGTGCAGTTTCGGACTGTTCCAGAAGACCGGTCCAAGTTCCTACACACGGGAAGGCATGAGCTAGAGTTTAAGTGTGACAGCGTGGCATCAGGAGATGGTTTATTGTTAGACAAAGGCGGGATTGTCAAGGAAAATGGAATACTAGTTTTACAGGCTCGTGTTCTTCTGAACTTAATTGTTTGCAAATGGCTTATGTACACCTCTTTGTGTAATTAAAATTTTGTCCACCTTTGCCATAGTCTTCTGCAGTATTTCTTCGTTGAGTTGACCATGCATGTGTTTAAACTTTAAACTATTTACAGAGGTCATCTTTATGCCCATCTATAAACACAGTTCGTATACTGAACATCCCTTAGTCGCATCTTTTGCTCCTCAATCAAAGGAGGACGGGTTTGACTTGTTTTTGCGGTGAGTAACTATAATTTGTGGGGCGCGGTGGTGTAGAGGTATGTTCGGTGCCTTGCAGCCGGAGGGTTGCGGGTTCGAATCCACCTCAAGGGGTATATTTGGTGCCTTGCAGCCGGAGGGTTGCGGGTTCGAATCCACCTCAAGCCGCCGCGTAGGGACCCTGGGCAAGTCCTTCACTCGCAATTGCTCATGCGCTTCGGCGTGAAACTCCGATTCAGTGTCCGCGCTGTAGTCGGGAGCGCCTCTGAGTAGAAATCTTGAAGGGCGCTATATAAATATCTGAAATGAAATGAAAATGAAAAATATAGCCTTGACAGACGATGGTTAAGAGCTATAATATATAAGAGCTGTAATATGCCAAAAACTAATCTAATCTTTGTCGGCGGCATCGGCCTATGTTGTCATAAGCTGCCGTTAAACTGTGGATCCATCCATCGTTAAGAGCTGTAATATACCAAACAATAATCTTTGTCGGCGGCAACGGCCTATGTTGTCATAAGCTGCCGTTAAACTCTGGATATAATACAGTTAATTGGTTTACATTACAAGCAGGTCAAATGAAACGTCAATTAAGTAAGTAAGTAAGTAAGTGTGTTTATTAATTAATTAAACAAGTTACATATTCGCCCAACGGGGGCTCGAACTCGGTACCTCTCGGTCTGTGTGCCAGATGTTATCTAATTGGATAACATAATTAATTGTAGCAAATGGTAACGACATCTGGCGGTTGAAAATGTCTTTGACTTCGGCTTTAGCTTACTTATAACGATATTAGATTATGAAGAAAATAAAACATTCGAACATCGAGCGCTAGAAAAGCGAATAACACAGCCTTAGTTAGTTTGTATGACATTGTCATAGTATTA
Source organism: Aporrectodea caliginosa (assembly GCA_020284085.1). Lineage (NCBI taxonomy): Eukaryota > Metazoa > Annelida > Clitellata > Crassiclitellata > Lumbricidae > Aporrectodea > Aporrectodea caliginosa. Next base: position 403,571 of record JACEVL010000203.1, read on the forward strand.
TATTTATTTGGTGTAGGCCCTATAAGATTATTATTTCGTACACTGCAGAAATGATCCCACACCCAACTCTTCGTCTAAGGGAAACACCATTTATCTTCCGTATGAACTACAAATGCGGTATATATTTTGTCTGAAGTAACCGATTTAAAGGTGTATAAACTCAGCTTCAGATCATTCGCTGGAGTAAATGGTAACGACACCTGGTGGCTGCCAATGTCTTTTAAGATGAACACATAATAAATCACAGAGTTTAAAAATTATATCATTTTATTCCAATTATTCCAATTGCCAAATGGATCGGTTGCTAAAAAACTTGGCTTTCAACTTTGACCCGAATCTGTAAATGAAATTGCAAACGTTTTTACAAAGTGACCGTCTGGCTCTGTTTTCAATTAAATGATCTGGTGTGATGCTTCACAACAACTGTCCGTCTGTTTTAATGAAGGTCCCCGTGTATGGACCGTGTCAAAGAGACCGAGGGAGTGGTTTCCTCACCTCCTTTGTAAATAGCTAATGAAGTTTCTCAGCACCATCTAAAAAATAGATCAGAAAAAGCGCCACCTAGTGTTCACAAATCCACAAAATCCAATAGCAATCCTGATTGTATGAAACTTAAGAAAGCCAGGCAGTGAGATGAGGCGAAATATTATGCATAATTGTCAGAGAAATATTTTTAAATATCATAATAATTTCGAGTGAAAGCCAATCAGATAGTGCGTATGTATGTTCGCGTGTATTTTTAAATATAGCAATCTTCAAGTAACTTACAAAAGCGCTGCACCGATGACTATATTAATGATCTAATCAGGGACGCTTTAAGACAGTTAGCGACCTTGAGAGCCGCCAGACGTCGTCACCATTGGCTGCAACGAATTATATTTAGTTCAGTTTAAACACCTTTAAATCGTTTACTTTTCAGGAAATATATAAGGAATTTTTCGTTCAATTGTTGTTCAGACGTCTAACAACTTAACAGCTGATGCATAATGTACAAATACAACCAGTCATTAACCTTCGCAGGACGAAGAGGGGTAAATAATTACCCCAGGGGTGTTTGAATGCTGATTGCGGAGCAACCGTTGGCAGTTATAATTTGACGTTCCATGTGTTTACAAGTTAATACCTCTGACATATTCTGACACCAAAGCCAGGAAAATGTCATGTTGGGGGAAGAAGATTTTTGAGTTCAAAGTGTCCTGGGGTAAAAATTTACCCCTCTTCGTCCTCGACGTCGTTAATAATTCGTTCATGGTGAATATGCATTTTTCAAAGATATTTTTCATAACTAACCTGTAATCAGAAATAAAGTACTGAATTTACCGCGGAATTCGATTTCAATAGTTGCAATAATTTTGGGAGTGCAATTTCCAAGATGGCGGCCAAGATGGCCGCCAAAACACAGAAATATGCATATTTCAGCTCATAGGTATGCTAAAATGACAAATAAACTCTCCAATTTCGTAGTTTCGAGGTCAAGGAATCCATTTATCGTAGTGAGAATAGTCTGTCAATATTACTTTCCAAGATGGCGGCCAAGATGGCCGCCAAACACAGAAATATGCATATTTCCGCTCATAGGTAAGCTACAATGACAAATGAACCCTCCACTTTCATAGTTCCGAGGTCAAGGAATCCATTTATCGTAGTTAGAATAGTCTGTCAATACCACTTTTCAAGATGGCGGCCAAGATGGCCGCCAACAACCAGAAATATGCATATTTCAGCTCATAGGTAAGCTACAATGACAAACGAACCCTCCAATTTCATAGTTCCGAGGTCAAGGAATCCATTTATCGTAGTGAGAAGAGTCTGTCAATACTAATTTCCAAGATGGCGGCCAAGATGGCCGCCAAACGCAGAAATATGCATATTTCAGCTCATATGTATGCTACAATGACAAATGAACCCTCCACTTTCATAGTTCCAAGGTCAAGGAATCCATTTATCGTAGTGAGAATAGTCTGTCAATACCACTTTCCAAGATGGCGGCCATCCCTTAGAGGTAAATTAGTATTGGCAGACTATTCTCACTACGATAAATGGATTCATTGACCCCGAAACTATGAAAGTGGAGGGTTCATTTGTCATTGTAGCATACATGTACCTCTGTTTTGAAATATGCATATTTCTGTGTTTGGCGGCCATCTTGGCCGCCATCTTGGAAACCGGTATTGACAGACTATTCTAACTACGATAAATGGATTCATCGACCTCGGAACTATGAAATTGGAGGGTTCGTTTGTTATTGTAGCATACCTATGAGCTGAAATATGCATATTTCTGTGTTTTGGCGGCCATCTTGGCCGCCATCTTGGAAAGTGGTATTGAGAGACCATTCTCAGTACAATAAATGGATTCCTTGACCTCGGAACTATGAAATTGGAGGGTTCATTTGTCATTGTAGCATACATATGAGGCGAAATATACATATTTTTGTGTTTGGCGGCCATCTTGGCCGCCATCTTGGAAAGTGGTATTGACAGACTATTCTAACTACGATAAATGGATTTCTTGACCTTGGAACTATGAAATTGGAGGGTTCATTTGTCATTGTAGCATACATATGAGCTGAAATATGCATATTTCTGTGTTTGGCGGCCATCTTGGCCGCCATCTTGGAACTTAGTATTGACAGATTATTCTAACTACGATAAATGGATTCCTTGACCTCGGAACTATGAAAATGGAGGGTTCATTTGTCATTGTAGCTTACCTATGAGCGGAAATATGCATATTTCTGTGTTTTGGCGGCCATCTTGGCCGCCATCTTGGAAAGTGGTATTGACAGACTATTCTAACTACGATAAATGGATGCCTTGACCTCGGAACTATGAAAGTTGATTGTTCATTTATCATTGTAGCTTACCGATGAGCGGAAATATGCATATTTCTGTGTTTTGGCGGCCATCTTGGCCGCCATCTTGAAAGTGGTATTGACAGACTATTCTCACTAGGATAGATCGATTCCTTGACCTTAGAACTATTAGAATTGATACTTCATTTTTTATTGTACCTTACCTATGGGCTGAGATATTAAAAATTGCTTTGGGGTAAAAAATTACCCCTCTTCGTCCTCCGTGTATCGTAAAATGTCTTCGTCCTGCGAAGGTTAAAAAGTAGCATTCAACATAATGGCAGATTGTGGCTACCAGAGACAGTGCGACCACTGCTTGGGATTTTTTCCAAGATCTTGGGATTTTTGGGTCCGACTTGGGATCTGGGGATTTTGCCTAGCAATCTTGGGATTTTTTCTAAGGTATACAGACTAGTTTTAACCGTACTTTGCAACAGTGGCAGCGAATCAGATTAGATAAACTCGCTCAGTCTGAAAGACTTATTATTATTGTAACCTGTAAACATTGTTAATTCAATGTTTTTTCTTTGCGAGTTCTTAATTAGGCATTTCTGTGAAATAATTGTGATTCTTAAAAGTTAAAACGCATTTCATATTTCATCACAACTTTTTCTTTTTCACTAACTTTGGATTTTTTGGTACACTTTTGGCCAATCTTGGGATTTTCTGACAAGAGCTTGGGATTTTAGAAAATGGAGAGTGGTCGCACTGACCAGAGCCGATGACGTCGACCTCATCTTGAAAATGGGTCATTTCCACGTTAAGTGGGGCGCTCTGTTTCAGCAGCGATTCAGCTTTCAGTGTTTAACGACGTCTTATGGCAGCCATGGCCGTCGACGTTGCCCTCCTCTTTATCCATACTTGGGACTGGCGATTGGATTGCCTATAGTTGATGTTTAACGACGATATGACGTAACAGATACGATTAGCGTCGCCCCTCCTTTTTCGACTTTGGACTGGCACAACCCAAGTACAGTCAAGGCAGTGGCGTAGTTAACACACAAACACATGCTCACATACGCACAGGCAAAGGTTAAAGGTAGTTAAATAGTGCCAAATATCGAGGTCTTTAAAGATATCCTACCAGAAATGGAATCCAAGACAGAAAAAAAGAGAAAGAACACTGATGAAAACACTACACGAAAATGAACTGAAATGCATCAAAAACCTTAAAGACGTCAACGGCCTTTGTCGCTAAAAGATGTCGTTAAACATTTGCTAAATAATAAATAACTTTTTAATGACTTATTTTAATCTAACGTTATAATTTTGCCCGTGTAGAGCCCAAACGAGGATTAAACGTATGTGTGTGTATTTCCTTTTTAACGACTAGCTGTGTGGTAACAAAGACCATTAGCGTCGCCCTCCTCCTTTATCCAGGCTTGGGACTGACACTGTCAGAAAGCAAACAGTGGCAGAGTTGGGATGGGGATCCACAGTTTAACGGCAGCTTATGACAACATAGGCCGTTTCCGCCGACAAAGATTATTTTTGGCACATTATCAATATCAATATCTCCCTTTAGTCGAAGAGCGCAGAGCTCGACGAGAGACTAAGTCGGAAACTGGGCGACAGAGATCAAATAAGTATGACGGAGCACTACCAGTGAGACACCGCCAGACAAGTGCTGCTATTCTGTAGTGTAGGAGATGCGTTGCGAGGCAGGAAGCCAGTGCAATACATCACGCATGTAGGCAGAAACTGATGTTGATATTCGTTTATTGACTCACCAGATGGCAAACTGCATCGTAGCTTACAGTTAGATATGAAAAATAAAATAAAAAAGAGATTTAACTAGAGTGTTTAGAATGCTTAGTTTTAAATTTGTTGGCTTGTATAATACGTTAAACCTCTTTTTTTTATTTTTTTTATTTATCATTTAAGTCAGTGTAGCACCTACCGATTGAACGAAAAAGGAAGTATATATAGCAAAGGAACGCTACTATTTAGAGGTGTCTTAGCAGAGCTATGCAAGTGCACAATTTTTCAGTGCTTAAACGACATCTTGTATCTGACAGAGCGATTCAAGGAAGGACGAGACAGGGGATACTAATTGCGATAGCTCTGCTGCCCCATCTCAGGTGTGGCTGGCCGCGGAAATCTTCGTTCTGCATCTCAAGATGAACTTGCTTGAAGGCATTTCAAAGATGCAACGTCGTCACTTTTCCTTCTTTGGGCCGACCACGTGGAATAACCTTTCGTCGGTTCTGAGAATTCTTCTAACTAGCAATCGTGAATGATGGATTTATGTGTGTATGATTGTGTATGTATATGCGCACTTGTTATAGCGCCTCTTCAAGATTTCTACTCAGAGGCGCTCCCGACTACTGCGCGGACGCTGAATCGGAGTTTCACGCCGAAGCGCATGAGCAATTGCGAGTGAAGGACTTGCCCACGGTCCATACGCGGCAGCTTGAGGTGGATTGAACCCGCAACCCTCCGGCTGCAAGGCACCGAACATACCCCTACACCACCGCGCCCCACAGATTTGTTCAAGGTCTATAGGCCTACACAGTAACCGGTTAAAGGCAGAAAGATCGAACCTGTAGTCTCTGCGTTGCAAGGAGAGGTGAATAAGCTTTCTAACTAATCGGTTGGTTGGACATCATTATGGCAAGAAAGGCCGTTTACGAATCTCGAAACATATTTCTACTCTGGCGGGGATTTGAACCACCGACCTCTCAAGTTACAGTCCAGCTTGCTGACACTAAACTATCGCGCACCCTATCGACACTCTAAGTTGAGGTCATATTCATAGGTCATACATTTACACAGACGCCTCTACGGTTAATCGTGTTTGAAAATGGAATTACTGGTCCATCTTTTACTTCAATCTACGTCACTTGTAGCGTTGAGGGAAATATTGATTCACTGAATGCTACAAACTGAAATATATCGCTCCAATTTTACACCTTTAAATTGGTTACATCACAGACTATATATACCATATTTTCGTTTGCTTATTGTTCTCTTTGAAGTTTGCTGGCATAACGGCGTAGTAATTACTTTAAATCTGTGACAATAATAATTACTAATCATTAAAAGTGACTTGATCTAGACTTCAGTCTGAAAGTTTGTCTCTATAGAAATGTATGTATGTATGTATGTTTGTTTGTTTTATGTTTAGATTAAATTTTATGTAATATGTGTGTAAGTATCCTCTTCTGAGACGGTTACTGTGTAGTTATGTATGTTATGTATGAGCACTTGTTATAGCGCCCCTTCAAGATTTCTACTCAGAGGCGCTCCCGACTACATGTACAGCGCGGACACTGAACCGGAGTTTCACGCCGAAGCGCATGAGCAATTGCGAGTGAAGGACTTGCCCAGGGTCCCTACGCGGCGGCTTGAGGTGAATTCGAACCCGCAACCCTCCGGCTGCAAGGCACCGAACATACCTCTACGCCACCGCGCCCCACAATTCGCTAAAGCTCGCGAATGCAATGCTCTAGCTATTTGAATTTGTACACACAGTTCATCTTCGAATTTCTAGGTCAACGCAGCTATTTTCACCTCGATATGTCGTTTAAAATGCTAGATATGGACATTTGAAGTTTACATTAAATCTCGATCGAAATTGCATTCATTCGCTAGAGGTGACAAGAAAGTGTATACAACGGAGGCGAATTCGGCGCCGCCCGTGATTATCAGCCAAAGCACGTCATCTGAAATATATTAAACTCAGCTTAGACACCTTTAAATCGGTTACTTCATATTCAATATATATTACATTCTCGTTCATTTGTCGATTCAAATAGTTAACACTAGAACGTCGGCATGGGTCATTTTTGACCCATAGCGAACTTTGCGAGCGTGCCGTGTAGCACCCAGTAACCATTAAAGGAAAATATTTTATGATATCTATGGCATTGTGGCCGCAAAGGCATAGAAGAAAAATCTTATTAATAGCTGGTCAGGTATAGTAGTTATAGCACCCAATACCTAGAACGTCGGATTGGGGTCATTTTTGACCCATGACACAATTTACTGCAAATGTCTATTTTTCTAGTGTATATCTTATATTAACCTTACATATTTGTGACGGCATTGCAAAGCTCACGTTCTTCCCGCCATTTGCAAACAGTTTTGTTCATTGTTTCAAACACAATTGATATAAAAACAGCTATATCTAAGGGTTATCGATACCTGAGCTAAAATGAGTCGTCGTGTACGATATAGGCCTGCAGCAAACCAAGCCCTAAGTTTGATTCAAGCAATCGGTGAGGACACTTCTGCGAATCGGAAGACAATTATAGTGAGGTCTCTGTCTCAGATACCGGAACACAAAACCTGTCTGTTGAGGCAAGTAGCAGTTCTTTTGTTTCAAGTGTCGAAAATGGTCATGGTGGACAAGACGAACGGCTAGCATTAGAAATCCGGAAGTTCCTATCTCTGGAAGTGTGCGTGCATGTGGTCGAGGGGGCACGTGGTCGAGGACGTGGTTGCAGAGGGGGTCGCTCATCATTTCAACATCGTGGCAACCCAAATGTAGCAGCTACAGAAACCAGGAAAGCATCAAGGGATGGCAATGTCTGGATTTTGATTTGACCCGATGATGCACCTCGTGGAAGGCTAAGCAGTCAGAACGTGCTCCGCGATGTTTCAGAACGCTGTTTGCGACACAACGAATAAGAGAAGATTCTAGTTTGACCGCGTTTAAACTTCTGTTGATGAAGGTAGGCCTATAATGCGTCACATCATCCAACGATGCACTGAAACAGAAGCACGATCGTGTCTGGGAGACGACTCACGTTCAGTATCGTTTGAGGAACTTGACACCTCTAAATAGTACCTTCAGGCACTTTAGGGGAAGCATAAATAAATTAAAAGTTTAACATTCTGAAAGCTTATTACAATGATATCAGTAAATTATTCAGTTATTTTCAGGACTCGTGCATAAATGCGCGGTGCTTCTACGGCGGAAGATTCCGCCACGCAGTGCATGAAGAAATTACTTCTGCGGCGGAAAGTGTTTAGCATTTTATTTAACTACGACACTAACCCTAATCGGAATCCTGACCCTAACCGACCCTCACAACGCCTAATCTGACCCTAACCGACCCTCACGACGCCAATTGATATAAGTAACACAGTTTGGACAATGCGCATGCGCCGAAGATTACGCATGCGCAAAGGTCTCGTGCCGCGGAATTGTATCCAAAATATTACACATGGGGAGGAATTTTCCGCTGCAGAAGAATTATCCTTCAAAAATACATGGTTTCTATAAATGAAACTGTATGGGTCAAAAATGACCCATTCCGACGTTTTAGGTGGTAGAAAAGAGCCGACGTTCTAGTGTTAATGAGCTGTAATATGCCAAAACTAATCTTTGTCGGCGGCAACGGCCTATGTTGTCATAAGCTGCCGTTAAACTGTGGATCCATCCATTTGTCGATTCATCAAGCATTAGTCTTCACCAATAACGTCATTGTTATATAAACGTATGAATATTACGAGTCATTTAAGTTGACTTAATTATCTTTAACTAAGGTCGGCGTTATTGTTACTCTACGTTTGTATGCTGCACATTGTTAAAGGCTACAGTATACGTATGGACAGTGGCAGACTGTTCCAAGAGGAAGGGTCAACACACGAGAAGGCACGATGGATTAGAGTCGAAGTGAGACAGCGTGGCACTTGCATGTCTCCATAGACCGCAGAGCACAACGAGAAACCGACCCGGCTGATTCGTGACTGATGTATGCCGGGGAAGTGCAAACAATTGAGGCGCGTGACAGCGTGATGGTCTTGAAAGCAATACGTTTCGAAAAAGGAATCCAGTGCAGCATATCATATCTCGCATATATTCCGCTTATATTCTTATCCGCATATATTCTTATCCTAGGACGTAAGTCATATTTGTCTTGCCGTGGAGGAGGAAAAATTCCCTGAAGGACATGTAATGGATCAATATATATATATATATATACTTTATTTCGCACAAAGCAGAACAGAGAAACTAAGCAAACTTAGCAAAGACTAGAACAGAAATACAAAAATACAAGAACTCCTTCCCAAACAGACTGGGAGACAACTCAAACTATTGCTCCTCTCGAGGCATAAACGTAGTGAACCCGCGATCTTACATAATACATGTTGTCTTTTACAGACAAACCATAACCAGAAACTAAATTAATATGCTCATGAAGATGGCTCGAAGCAGACATCAGCGGCCAAGGCCAAATCAGACGCATCGGGGTAGCAGACAAGAGGAGGCATCTACGCTACATCCGGTTTAACATTATCTTCCTTAACGTTGGCGAACCTCAACCAGGCCGGGCAGGCATACAACGACCGATCGATGCCAAAGGCGATCAGACGGGTGCAATCTGTCGTGAGAAGACGAACAGATTTGCAGCAGCAGCAAATCCAGGAACTGCCATCAAAGAAGGAAGTCAAAAACAGTTTGCCGGTGGTCTTCTTGTCTCACGTGCCTCTGTATTCCAGAAGGCGGTAAACGTGGTTGGACTACTACTCAAACAGCTCAATTTTCTTGATGTAGCTCAACTTGACCTCAACCGATAGCGCATTGGATAACACACTGGCATGGAGTGCGAGAGGTACCGAGTTCGAGTCCCGTAGGGCAGACATGCTTTGTAGGCTGCTATTAGCGCCGTGTATTGCAGGCTGTCTGTTCTGTTAGTAGTTAAGATTGATGACTTCTGTCATTTGTGTTCTTGTGAATTGTTTCAATTGCATAACTGTACACTGTAACCGGTTGCGGTTTGTCAACCGGATTGTTTCAATAAACGAAAATACTTTTAATTGCTTGGTCTTATAAATTAATTGCTGTTTGCATACTCTATGTACCAGAGTAGTGGTGTACATATCTGTTTTGTACCAATAAACGAATATAATAATAATAATAATAATAATAATAATAATAATAATAATAATAATAATAATAATAATAATAATAATAATAATAATAATAATAATAATAATAATAATAATAATAATATTAATAATAAGAAAGAAACAATACTGGAAATGAACAGACAATAGTTTCTTTTACAGACACGGACAGTTTTCAGTATCTATATTCTCGATTGTAAAGTTCCAGTAAGATGTCAATTATGTACGAAAATTGTCTTCAAGCTCAGGGTTAATCATTTCGCTTTTAACGACATTTTGCGGTAGAGTCAAATTCATTAGCGTTAGGGCGCTTTGGCATTCAAGATTGCTCAGCAACTCAATAATTGGTAATTATAGTAATAGGACGTCTTAAATGAAAGGTGTCTAACCGAAGTGCTGTAATTTCATATGGTAGCATGCATCCTTAAATCGAAATTTCTAAAGCGCCACTGCAAACCAAGCGCAGGGCACCAGCTTATTCAAGAGCGCTGTTAAAAAGCCAATATCTCGTAATGTACTGGCGTTGTTGCTCCTTTTCTTCTTATTGTATACAGTCTGCAGCCACGATATTTAATTATTCTCAGTGGTTTATATCATTTCTGTTTTATGTTTAAGGTTTTAACGAAAGCCTTGTGACTGCTTTAGAACCATTCTTAGCCATCAGACTAATATACGAATTTATGAAACCAAAATATGGGCCTCATAGGGCGTCGCAGGGCTAACGCATACCCTTCGCATCGTACGCAACCGTTACCGACTTATCGTTTACACGCTCCATTCGTTGATGTGATTGTTTACCGATATTATCTCGATGGAGACCTGGTTACGGCTTCTTTTTGGCGCTTCATTATTTTAAGCCTTTCCTTCAGAAACTGGCTCTGTACAAGACACCAATTAATATTAATTGGTTAATGATATCTGATTACTGTAAGCGCCGTTAATTGCGAATAAGGTTCATCACCACTTAAAATACTTGAATGGAAGCAACAAAAGAATAAATAGCAGATGATGAATCTGTTTTAAAGGTGTCTTTCAGTCAACCGCGCAAGAATCGGTTTTAAATTCAAGCTGGTGCGTTTAGGTTTAAAAACCAATTCCCAAGGAGCTCACAAATTGGGCGTTTTAGTGCTTTACTTTATTTTTGGGTTTGAAAGCCGGTTTTCGGTATATTTTTTGTCGTTGAAAACGTATTGCAATTGAGCAACGTCATGAATATTCAGATCCTGTTGGCTTAGCGTGCACAGCGGCATTGAAGTCAAAGTTAACCCTGCGAGTGTTGAGTTGTTCAATCATTCATTCATTCATCTATTCACTCGTTAAATTTTATTCTAGCATTCATCTATTCATCTATCAAATGATTCATTCACTCATTCGCTCAGAGCATTTATATAGCGCTTAAGTAGCGTTAATCTCCGATGGCGCCCATACGTGCCCAACTTGGACCCCATATTGGTACCCATTGACCCCATTATTGTGGTGCGCGGTGGTGTAGGGGTAAGTTCGGTGCCTTGCAGCAGGAAGGTTGCAGGTTCGAATCCACCTAAACCGCCGCGTAACGACCCTGGGCAAGTCCTCCGATTCAGTGTCCGCGCAGTAGTCGGGAGCGCCTCTGAGTAGGCATCTTGGAGGGGTGCTATAACAAGTGACCTTAATAAATAAATAAATAAATAAATTATAAGTGCAGTGACAGAAAACAATCCGTTCACCGTACACCGGAGAAATAAAACCTAGACCACTCAATCTCAAGACATTCATCGTCAAATCAACCGCAGTTAAGTCCCGCGGTCTTCAACGAGGTTTGGCGACTGTTCCTTCTCTGTCACTGGACCCACTGCATGGAACCGTCTAACCGACCACGTGAGGAAAGCGCCATCTGTGGAGACACTCAAATCACAGCTCAATCGTAATCGTAATCGTAATCGTAACCGTAAATTTGTATAGCGCCACTTCAAGAAATACTCCTCAGAGGCGCTCCAAGCATTTATATAGCGCAAATGCCGCGTTAACCTCTGATGGAGCCCATCAAGACCTATAATGTCTAAACAGACTATTCATATGACTGCATTGCCTTTGCCTGCATTGGCCCTTCGTTATGGAATCAACTTCCCCCTTTTGTTCGCTCTACCATACTATCCGGTGGTCCTGCTACCTCTTTTCGCTACCTCAAACTTGTCTTTATTCTCGAGGACTTTCGCACTGGAAGCGCCTCTGATTGGTGTTCACTGTGAGAGGCGCTTTATAAATGTTTAAATACAATACAATACATTGACTTTCTGAACTGAACTAATGTAGGCCTACAGCGCCCTCTCAATTCTTCTTCTTATTTATTATTTCCATTAATTTTTTTCGTTTCAGAGAGCGTTTGGCTGCATGTGGACAAGTTTTTGAGACAACGTCTTTTATTAATCTAACGATTGAGCGAAAACTTTGGAATATATAGCATCAGAATCATGCGATATAAAGGTGTATAAGTAGAGCATCCATTGTACTGCCTCAGTGATTTTCATTTACTTTTTAGCGACATCTTGTGGCTGCCGTTGAAGATACCTGGGCGGCCATTATTATAGGTATAAAGTGATAGCGACTTCATTTTTCTTAGCCTCGGCACATGAGGGGCCTTTGAGGGCGGACGTCCAGTCCTCTTATTCGCCGTATCTTAACCCATCCAATTGACACTCTACGGCCAGTATAATACTCATTATAGCTGAGTTGTCTAGGGGTGATGGTAAAGTAGAAATCTCAAACCTAATAACTTCCTTGGTTGGTATTTTGAGATCCCGACGTCTCGATTGAAAGTTCATCACATTTACCACTGCACCATGGCGAATCTTGAATGAGGAGTTAAACGTAACTGATTTATATAGCTTAGGAATTATTTAAATTAAAGGTGTCTAATGCAGCTGAACATATAACAGTAATTATAGTTGTGCTGTCACGAGAAATTGTTGTTTAGTTGCTGTGTAACGACTCTCTGTCATAAATAAAATTATTAGCATAGCCCTCCCCCTTAATCTAGGTTTTGGACTGGCACTACCAGAGTACGGACAATCGTCGGACATTAGTGTAGTTACTTACGACTTCGGATCGGACATGATGAAACAAGTAAGTATCATATCCTTGTTATGTGCTGGAGAAGAAGAGTAGAGACTATCCGGAGAAGGAGATTATCCAAGGCACCCAGTTCCTGGATCAAGAGCTCATGGAAGACATAAAGTCGTGGACTGACTGGATTATAATTCGATTGGTTATTGATAGAGACAAGAAATAGAAGTGGATGGAGTAGAATTGTCAGTGGTGCAGCCATCCAATCCTCGCTACGAGGACGATTCAAGGCAGGACAAGACTAGTGACTGAGCTCTGCTGACCCATCTCAGGTGTGGTTTGCGCGGAAATCGTCGTTCTGCGTCTCGAGGTGAACTTGTGGTTCTCTTTGAACGCATTTCGAAGATACAGCATCGTGACTTTTCAGTGGTTGGGACAATCCACGTGGAATAACCTTCCTTGGATCTGCAGCAGTCTTGAGTTCGAGCCCCAGGCGGATTTGCTTTGTAGGCACGTGCCGTGTATTACAGGCTGTCTGTTCTGTTAGTAGTTAACTAGTTAAGTAAGTTAAGTACCTTTATTGAACCGCCTGCAAACGCACTGTTAAGATTGTTTCAATTGATAACATGTAAATGTACAGCGCAGTGCGTTTGTCAGGCGCTAAATTAAAGAAAAAGATATTATTATTATTTTATTATAACCTTCCTTCGGATCTGAGCAGTCTTATAACCAGCAATCGTTAACGAAAGACTTTTTCAAGGTCCCTACACAGTAACCGCTACAAGGCGAACATACTAACCAACGCTGGTGCTCTGTGCTTGGCTTTCCGGTGGCGCTTTAGAAGCTTGGAGATTACATTTACCAATCGGATGAATGTACGTCTTACGGCAACAAAACCCGTTTACGTCGATAATAATAATCTCACTGGTTTTAATGTATAATGATTGGATTGGATCCAGAGTTTAACGGCAACTTTTGACAACATATGTCGTTGTCGTCGACAAAGATAAATTTTTTTGAATATTACACCTCAATTGAGCAACCAATGTATAATGAACCTATGTCCCATGCTTATATAAAGCCTATTGATACTGTTTTCAAGGTGTTTAAAGACAACGCTTTAACAAACGCAATTCTGTGACTGTCTATATGCCAGCGTTTTGAATTTACAATTTCTTAGTCTAATGCTGCCAGTGAATGTCATAATTATATTACAAGTTAAGTGTGACGTTTACTTCGATACGACTATTCTTTTAAAGATTTGAAACCATCCCTATGGCCTACTGGATTGGATCCACAGTTTAACGGCAGCTTATGACAACATAGGCCGTTGCCGTCGACAAACATTAGTTTGGCATAATACAGCTCTTTTTCATAATACGCCTACTGAGGACATCCCGTTTACATGTAGCACCGTTTGACATCGCGTTTATATATAGCATCGTTTGATACTGTTTTAAAGGTGTCTAATCAGAGCGCTCTATAGCTAATCGGAAACCGTGTCCCTTTAGCAAAACCTAGTTAATTGACTGCCAGCGTTTTGAATTCATAGCTTTTTACTCTAAAGTTGCCAATGAATGTCTCTAGCTAGTTACGAGGGCTCTGCTGACCCATCTCCAACCCCTCTCCTCTCACCAGTTAAGACCTAGAGCACACAACCATACTCTCCCACCCAAGGACAACTCTCAATTTATTCCCAGATCATTATATAAAAATATTTCCTAGTTTATTATAAAATTTTCTAATGAACTTTAATTATTCATAGCCTATCACTCATGTTAGCATTTCTGCCTTTTTGTCAGATTGTTTTTCTCAATAAACGAATAATATATATAGGAGTGTTTGGCCGCTAAATCAACGTCGAATAGGCTAATAATTTAATAAAATAAACGCTCTATAGAAACGTATGGATGCCATATTTTCGTTAATTGAAAGTCCGTGTAAATAGTAAAACTGTTACTCGACGTGTCAACAATATGGAGGACAGTCAGATTTTTCTTATGCCACGCGGTTTCAAACTTTCAAATGTTAATTTCTTTTAAATAGTTCAATGCATAAACTCTTGTTGGAAATGTAATTCCAACACAAGAATATACAAGATTTTGTTTTCATTTCTCTTTTATTAACTATTCGGATCAGAATCGGAATCGGTGAAAATAGCAGGCCAACTATCCGGAATCGGAAATCGGTAAAAAAAAAATCGGCACCAGAATGCACCACATCCCATTATCATAGGCGGAAATCACAAACTCAGTTCACCGTCAAAAATGCTCCTGCGAGCACTGAAACCCTTCACAGATTCGTCTTGTGTTCAACTCTACTTTATCTGGCGATCAATCAAGATCACCCACCGAAACATAAAATAATCCCACGTTCAACGATTTCAAATCTTATGAGTGCACGGCAAATGAGAAACATATTTGGTGTGAAGTCACCGATTAAAAGGTGTCTAAACTGACCTTATCATAACTGTCTTCTGTAAACAATTGAACGAAAATTCACTGCTTTATATATTAGGTGTGAATAAACCGAAAAAAGGTGTTTAAACTGAGCTTAATATTATTCGTTGCAGTAAATGGTAACGGCATCTGGCGGTTGCCAAGGTCATTAACACCGACATTAGTTTAATTATAACTATTGAACGGCATAATAGCACCGGTGTGAAAATGATAAAACACACAATTACGTCTAGCGGTAGAAAAGCGATTAAATGAACCTTAGATTATTTTGTATGTCATAGTAAACAATATATTCATCTTGTGCATAAGAATATTTTTTAATAGCATTTAACGAACATCCAGGGTCTGCCATTCACAGAACCCTTTCACTTCGACCGTATCTTAAGTAGGCTTAAAGTTACGTCACTTTCAATGATTCGTCGCCATTGGAAGAAAGTTTAATTATGCAGGACTATTTAGTGATGACTAATTGAACGATTGTCATTTACATAAATTAATTGATCGTTTACAATTCATCGAGTGATTTCATTCATCACCGGAATCTGAAATCGGTAAAAAAAAATGCCAATCGGCTCATCCCTACCGAGAGGCGCATGTGACGTACGCCTTAACCAACGTAGCTAACTGGGGTAACACTCTGAACACATCTGAATGCACCACGCCCCAATATCACTGGGGAAATCTCACACCCTACTCATCGTGAAAAATCTTTCTGCGAGCGTTGAAACACTTCGATGAGATCACTGAGATTCACTGAATTCGGCGGATGTTCCACTCTGCTCAGCGCTCATGAATAAGCATGTGCCCTGCGCTTGGGTTTTGAGTGGCGCTTTAGAAGTTCGGAGTTTACTTTTACGATTACACCATCTGGCGATCAATCTGCATTGTACTACGGAAATGATCCCTAAAAGTATTATATTCAGTTTCTATGTGCCAAGTGAATTCCACGTACAGTGTAAGTGTTTCGGCAAACTGCGACTGAACGAAAATGACTTATATATTGCCTCTCACGTAACCGATTTAAAGGTGTCTAAACTGAGCTTAATATGATACGCTGCAGTAAATGGTAACGACATCTGGCGGCTGCCAAGAACGCTACCTGTCTTAAAACGTACTTGTTTAGCTAAGTTAGAATACCAGGAGTGTCAAAAATCCGGTCCGCAGGCCATTCTAGCCCGCCGACGTTGTTTTTCTGGCCCGCAAATGCATGACTTTGCCTATTGTGCTGTTCGTGACTGAAAATGAAGACCAAAATTAATCTTTTTAGGTCTAATTTCACTGCTTTCTTGTATGCTAAATGTACACTATTTAAGAATTAGTTTTGGAAACCAATTTCCGGGAAGGGCTCAGTCAGCAAGCCCCTCCCAGACCTCTATCCACATTTTGTTCAGGGTCCTTGGGCATTCTGGCCCGCCACTTGCTGGAAAATATTGCCAATGGCCCGTCAATAATAAACGTTTGACATCTCTGAGTTAGATAGTGATGAGCAGCTCTTTTGTGTGTAGAAAAATGCGCTATGTTAAGTGTTATGATATACAAACACGCGCACATAGTGCCACATACACAGAAGCTGATTACCTTATCGCTCGATATCAGTTGTATTTATTATAGTTCCATAATATTATTGCATGCACATGTTAATGTAACTCTGTCAGTGCGTTTGTCCCAAGCCTGGTTAAAAGAGGAGGGCGATGCTAATGATCTTTGTAATCACACAGTGTCCGTAAACTGAAAGTCTGATACTCAAAATTAATTGCTTGACTACTCATACGCTTCTACTTATAGGGGATTCGTAAACTTAAAAGAGGTATCTAATAATTTTGAACTGTTCTCACTGTTCCTATGAAATAATACTAGACCCATCGATCTAAACTTCAGCAACATCTTATGACAACAAAGACTGTTGACGTCGACATAAATAATTTCGAACAGTTCTCAATAATAACGCCGATCATAACTTAAAGATAATTCAAAAACTTTTAATGGCTCGTTACCAGTGTGACCACTCCTTGGGATTTTCCCCAAGATCTTGGGATTTTGGGGGTCGGCTTGAGATCTGGGGATTTTTGCCTAGCAATTTTGGGATTTCTTTCTAAGGTCTACAGACTAGATTTTACCGTACTTTTCAACAGTGGCAGCTAATAAGATTATAAAAAAATAAATTGAGAGTTGTCATTCAATCTTGGGAGGTCTAAGACTAGTTTTTATTATTACTGTTGATTATAAAAAACTCTTATTTTAATTACTAATTTGTAAACATCGTAATTGGCTAATTCAATGTTATGCTTCTTTTTTTCTTTGCCAGTTCTTAGCTAGGCATTTTTTTGAATAATTGTGATTGTTAAAACGCATTTCATATTTTATCACAACTTTTTCCTTTTCAGTAACTTGGGATTTTGTGGAACACTTTTGGCCAATCTTGGGATTTTTCTGACCCTATTATAGTGCACTGGCAGGAAAACAATCCGTTCACCGTTCACCGTCGTCTGGCGAAAATAAAACCTAGAGCATATTACAACCGAGTGAAATAAAAAGGCAGTCTGTAACACACCTCTTTTAAGAATTACTATCGCCCTATAAGTAAAAGCAGAACAGATTTCTTTTAATGACTCCTTGTTTCGCACCTCATCACATATGCAGAGAACTCATCATCATTAGACCCTCTTTGCGATCTTCGACCCGCGTGGCCTTATGGTTGTCCCTCGCATGCGCTCTGCTACGGCCCACTCTAGGTGCTTTGCCCATGTTGGCCCATCAGCTTGGATGGGCCAACTCTCTTCCCCAGTCTCTTCGCCTTGAGTTGCTAGCCCTCTCTCCTTTCCAGTTCCGTAGACGTCTTAAGACTTTTTGTTTCCTGATGCAGGCACTGATGCAGGTCGAGAGCGCTGCTGATTTTTTTAGTGGCGCTATGTAAATGTTCGATTACAATTACAATTACAATTATAACGTCATCTTTTGTGCCAACCAGGAACGTTGATTTTTGCTTTGTATAATCAGTATCTTATATAGTGCCAATGCAATATTACTCATGTCATAATTCATTCATCCATTGCAGATATTTATATAGCGCCCCTTAAAGGTTTCTACTCAGAGGCGCTCCCGACTACTGCGCGGACGCTGAATCGGAGTTTCACGCCGAAGCGCATGAGCAATTGCGAGTGAAGGACTTGCCCAGGGTCCCTACGCGGCGGCTTGAGGTGGATTCGAACCCGCAATCCTCCGGCTGCAAGGCACCGAACATACCCCTACACTACCGCGCCCTATAATACCTTACGTTGTCAAATATTATAGTAATAATGATGGATGATTACAAGTGTTTAACTTCGTCCTGTGACTGCTAGGACCGTTGACGTCTTTATAGTAATTAAATGCGCTCTAATTTGAAAATTAAATTTATAAGTAAAATGCGCTCAAATTTGACTTTTAGCTGCTATTATGAAAGTTAGACACTGCCCATAATATCGATTGCTGATCAGTAACAGTAGTAGTTTCAGTTTAACGACAGGGTGATAAAAAAATCACTACGGCGTCGTCCTCCTCGTTTATCCAGGTTTGGACTGGCACTGCCAAAGTACGAGCAGTGGCGAGTTACCGATTGCTGGTTGAACGAAAATAATAATGATTTAGTAGTTTCAGTTTAACGACACTGTGTGATAACAAGGATCACTAGCGTCGCCCTCCTCCTTTATCTAGGCTTGGGACTGGCACTGACAGAGAACGAGCAGTGGCGGAATTTAAACAATGCTGATTTGAACGAAAAAGAAAGAATTATTTATAGTGCTGGGTCGGCTATCCGCAGTTTAAAGTATCTAAGTAGCCTATATCAAAACGCGCTTTAATTAAGTCGCAGCCGACAACCTATGAGTTATTCCGCCACAGTGCTAAAAATTGAGCGAAAAAATTATTTATAGTTTAAGATATGAACTATTTAGAGGTGTCTTAATTAATATAGCATGACAATTATAATAGAATTCAGTATTAAACGACGTCTTGCGACTGCATGTTGCTGTTTAACGATCGACATGTGTCATAAAAAATTTAATTAGCATCGTCCACCTCCTTCCTGCAGGCTTGGGACTGGCACTCCCACAGGTATGGTACAGGAAGAATTAACATAGGGTATTGACGAAGTTGACATCTTGTTATGGTGGTTGATGTCTATTTATTTATTGTTGTGAGCGGCGCTATATAAATTAAAAAAATACAATACAATACAATTTATAGTGCTGGACATACACTATTTATAGATGTATTAGTATGGCATAACAATTATAATTATAAGCAGTGTTAAATGACGTGTTACGGCTGAGGTAGGTCTCTCCTGAAATTAGGACGACGTAATAGCTACATTTCCAGCAAATAACATCGCCCTACAAGGAACACTGGCCGTTCACAACTGTCTGATTCTTTTGCATTGTTTTGGCATTCCTGCTGTCTTTAGGATTTTTACATTTCTGATGGTAAGTTATAAAGCGCCTATTGCAACGGAGGAGTTCTTAGCCACCAATACCTGTCCGTTCTGCTCAGTCGATTATTTGCGTTCGTTCTTAAGAATCATCTTTGGTTATTGACTCTGAATTATGTTAGAATTGTTATGCTATACTTCGACACCTCTAATTGATATATATCCAATACTATAAATAACTCTTTTTCGTTAAGTCAGAAATGGGCGAGTCCTTTATATTTGGGTGTTTTAATACCACAATAGTGTCATAGTCATACAAACGACCTTTTAGAAACTTAACATGAACTGCATGCAGAATGGCTTATTCACTGTTTTCTGCATATAATATATAATATTATTATGTCTTCATTTGGCGTACTGATCATCTCGATATTGTGATTACGAATTAGTTGGACGCGATATAATTCGCTAAATGCAGTAATTACATTGGTTTGAATTATTTTGCATCGTTTACTGATAATTATTTTGTGCCTGTCATAGTCCATTGAAGTCGACCCTAACGTCAAATAGGGCCTACTATTATTTAGCGGTTGGTTAGTTAGTTGCTGTTTAACGGCACTGTGTCATAACAATGATGATTAATGTCGCCCTCCTTCTTCCTCCAGCCTTGGGACTGGCACTACCACATATAGCTAGGGTAGTGGTGGAGTTGGGCTGGAGATTGATAGTAGTAGTTTCAGTTTAACGAAACTGTGTGATAACAAAGATCACCACTACTGATTGAACATGAAAGAGTTTTTTTGCAGCCTTTGTTATATGCTGTTTAAAGGTATCTAAGTACAGTATAACAATAATTCGAATACGGTTCAAAGAACCTGTCATGATTATTTGATTTATTTGACCACAGTTTAACGTCGTCCTATGACATCAAAGGCCGTTGACGACAATACAGAAATATACAATACAATCAGAACAAGAAACTTATAGCATCCGAACGACACCATTAAAGGTGTCGAAACGGAGCTTTACAATTTCAATAATATTCAATATTTTTGCAACATAAAGTATTTCATCTTCATTATTATGTCCTAACAAATTTCATTAACTAACAAAACATACATGTATTATAATTTATCAAGGTATCGTTTTAAAATGTTTATGTATCTAACAAAAATACTATAATAAAAAAAGTACATATAACCTGTCATGTATTATTAATCAAAGGTTTAACGACATCCTATAGCTACAAAGGCTGTTGACGTCTTTAAAGTTGTTGATGTATTTCCGTTCATTTTCTTGTAATGTTCTCACAAATGTTCTTTCTCCTTTCTCGTCCTTGATTCCGTCTCCGATAAGATGCTGACGTATTTAAAGTTTCTGACGATTTAAGTTCATTTTCATATAATTTCTATCAACAGATTTTCTTTTTCTTTTCTTGGCTTTGATTCCGTTTCTGATAAGATGTAGACGTATTTAAAGTTTCTGACGGATTAAGTTCATTTCCGTATAATGTTAATAACTGTTTTCTCCTCAATCTTATTAACAATATTAACAATATTTGATAGATACATATTATTTGATTTGATACATATTAAAGTATTGTATCTCCGTTATGTTTGGCCCATTGGCTCTTTTTATTGTAATTCTTTTTTAACATCTTTTTCCTTTTTTTTTCCTTTTTCTCCTTTTGTTTCTTTTTTTGGTGGCTATTTCAGCTCTTTTTGGCTATATCAGCTCTTTTTTGGCTATATCAGCTCTTTTTTGGCCATTTTAGCTCTTTTCAAATATGTTTACAAAGTTATTAACAGTACTTCTTTAAGTTTTCTAAAATAACATGTAATGCTATTTGCAAACAGAAATTCAGCACAGATGTGTAATATATATACATGTATTATATACACATTTTATTTTAACATACATCTATTTACAAGAATGCATGTTAACAATTATTTACATGACAGAATACTTAATTAAACATTTCATTAAACATTTTCCTATGAAACAATGTAATATCATTAGAAAATGCAATGAAATAATGAAATGACCATTAATCACACATATTTGCCATGAATCTGGTTGACGTTTATTTATTGTGTATCATATCCGCTATTTAGAGGTGTCTAATTATAGCAAAAATTATAATGAAATTCAGTATTAAACACCGTGTTTGATGCGGTGGATGTTGACGTTTATATAACATCTGGTCAGGTAAAAGAGCGATTTATAGTGTTGGTGAAATCTATATCGGAAAATCAGGAAGAATTTCAGACCCGCTGTTGCAGCAGTTCAAATAAAATAACGTCGTCCTAGAAGGCACAATGGCCGTTGAAGATAATTAATGGTTAGTTTCGTTTCGCATTGGTCTAGTATTTCGATTGTCTTTAGGATTTTTAGATTTCTTATAGTAGTTAACAGAGCGTAGGCCTATTGCAGCAGAAACTTTTTTTTAGGATATCCAGCCCTTTTATCTGTCCGCTCTGCTCTATGCGTTGTGTTATTTCGCTCTAAAGAATAACCTTTCTCAAATCATCGTTATAAGCTCCAAACGTCTAACGCGTCACTCGAAAGCCAAGGGCAGGGCATATAGGATTACTTACGAGCGCTGCGTCGAGTCAGAGGGGTTGTCCAAAGAGGGCAGTCAGAAGGAGGTCCGAGTCTGCAATGGTTGCCAGAGGGTTAAAGGGGCAGAGTAGAAGCTAAGGTGGGTATCGCTTAGGTAGAGAATTGCAAGGTGGAGGATCAGATGAGTCGGGGTATGGATTCTTGAAGCGACGAGACTTCAGTTTGAGTGGAAAGTCCGAGGCGTGATAGATAGAAGAGCCTTAGGGAGATGATATTGGGTGATTGGCAATGATATGGTGAAGGAACCGAACATTTGCACTTTTATCTGTCGTCATCTTGGCGATATTGTGATTAAGACATAGTTTGGTGCGATGTAAGTCGCTAACTACAATTTTCAATTGTTGGGAATTATGTTTGCATCGTTTAATGATTATTAGCCTATCTTGCGCCTGTCAGGGTCGATTAAAGTTCAGCAGAACTTATGAGAAAATTATTGCTTATGGTAGACGATTATGAGGAATTTATAAATCCTGAATAAACGATATAAAGGTGTCTAACAAAAAACTTTAAGTTTACTACAATGCAGTGTTTAACGACATCTTGTGGTTGCCAGGGCAGTTAGCATCGACGTTATTTAAAGGGGTCTTTGCAACTTTGTGCAACAAGGCCTTTGTCTGTAATAACTAGCGATTATCTGCATTCCAACTGTTTAACGACGTCTTATGGCATCAACGGTCATTTACGCTGATGGGAAATTTTATTTACTGTTCTTTAGAAAAGACAAGAGTTCAGGTGATGCCGTCTGGATCAAGTACAACTAACGCAGAGACACAAAACAGTAACTCAACTTAGATAAACAATCAAGTAATTCAATGTAGCGACACAGATCAAGGAACTCCTCATAAGGACATTGATCATTCAGACATGTTATTGTGGAGTACAGTTTAAATGCATAACTGTTATTAATAACCAAAAATGTTGACAAATACGACTAATTCCAATGTAAACCCTCGAAAAAACTATGTGATGAAGTAGAGCTTCAAGTTTTACAGTCCAGCAAGTTCAATATTTTGAATTGTTCAACGCCATATTATTACGGGATGACGTTCACCTTCTGTCGACCTTTTGACGTTGTTTGCATAAATCAGAAAGCAATTAGTTAGTTGCTGTTTAATGACATTGTGTTACAACAGAGATAATTAGCGTCGCCCTCCTTTCTCCAGGCCTAAGACTGGCACTACCTGGGGTAGAGTAGTGACGCAGTTTAATAGGCCATATAGTTTCCATTTTAAATGATTTCTTTACGACGTCCTAGTGAAAACTGAACTGTATTACTCCTCCACGATGATGATTCCATTTGTTTAACGACATCCTTTGGCTACTATGGCCGTCGACGTCTTTGTGTTTCTATTGTATCTCCGTTCTGTTTGGACCATTGGCTCTTTTTAGTGTAATTCTCTTTTTTTTCTTTTTTAGCATCTCTTTTCTGTTTTTCCTTATCCTTTTTTTGCTATTTCAGCTCTTTTTGTGGCTATTTCAGCTCTTTTCAAAATAATATGTTTACAAAGTTATTAACAGTACTTCTAAGTTTTCTATAATAACATGTAATGCTATTTGCAAACAGAAATTCAGCACAGATGTGTAATATATACATTCATACTATCAGTTACGCCAGTTCCGCACTGTTGCTCGCTCACTTACTTCAGACTCCACCGCTGCACTCATCCACTCTTTTATCACAGTCCGACTTGATTATTGTTGCTGACTCTATGTTGGCCTCCCTGCTGGTCGGTTGGGGTGCCTGAACCGGGTCCTGCGCTCTGCCGCACGCCTTTGCGGACGTATTCCCAAATTTGGTCACGTCTCAGGTTATATGCTGGATGTGCTTCATTGGCTCCCCTACTGCAGCGGATCTCGTATCGGATCATAGCTTTGGTCTGGCGGTCCTTTCTGGGCCTAGCCCCTGCCTATCTACGCGACCTCTGCTGCCCTACATTGGGTGCTCCGGGTCGTCGCTCTCTCCGCTCTACTGAGCGGGGCGTGCTCATGGTCCCTTTGCCCGCACAGCTACTAAGCAGAATCGGGCCTTCTCAGTGGTTGGCCCCTCCCTCTGGAACGGGCTTCCTTTGACGTTGCGCTTGCATCCCAGAATCCACTCTGAATCTTTCTATACTTGCCTCAAAACTGTCCTTTTCAGCCGTGCTGTGGTCGGGAGCGCTTCTGAGTAGTAGCCTTGAAGGGGCGCTATATAAAACTTCGTAATGAATGAATAATGAACATGTTTTATATACACATTTGATTATAACATACATCTATTTGCAAGAATGTATCTTTAACAGTTATTTACATAACAGGGTAACTTAGTTAAACATTTCATTCAACATTTTATTATAACAATGTAGCCTAATATTATTACAAGACGCAATCAAATAATTAAATGAACATTAATCACACACATAAGTACACTTGGTTTGTTTTAATTGGTATGTTAGCCATAAGCAATGTGCTCAGCTGTATGTCTGTAATATTACTCCTCCAATGAAAATGTTTTGTTTATTACTTCTCCAATGTGTGTGTCCACAGTTTAACGGCAGCTTATGACAACATAGGCCGTTGCCGCCGACAAAGATTAGTTTTGGCATATTTGGCTCTTTTACTTCTGCAATGAAAATGAATGTTATATATATATAGCATTAGAAGTAGAAGAATTAAAGGTGTCCAATTAGAAAATGGTAGGCCTAGTCCTCGCGCTTTTCAGAGTTCAACAACATCTTGTGACAACAAAGGCTGACGACGTCGATAGGAATTTCTTTTACATTTCTCACTCTTGTTAGGTCTACATCCTTACATTCTTGTTGCACTAAATATTATTATAATCCGAAAGATTGGTTTTAGATTCACTAGTTTTACGACCGCGGGTCGTGGAGACCTGTTGGTCTTGCACTTCCGTACAACGGTGCGGTTTTGTTGCGTTTTATTCGTTGCTGCCTTGTGAATGGGAAATCGTCTCCACAGAAGTTATTAATAAATAGTTTTTGCAAAAAAACTGTCTTAGTGGACTGATCATCTGAATATTGACCTGATTACGACTTGGCTATTGGCGCATTTAAAACCGGCGCGGCAGAACGTACTAATTGCAAGAACAATTAGGCCTATTGCCATTAGTTTCTGCATCGCTTAACTAAATCTTACGGATGGAGATGGTTGTTTGGTTATTTGCTGTTTAACGATGCTGTGTCATAGGAAAGATAATTATTAGTGTTGCCATCCTCCTTTATTCGGGCTTCAGACTGGCACTACCACAGGCAGGTATAGTGGCGACGTTGGGCTGGATGTAATAGTAGTTTCAGTTTAACGACACTGTGTGATAACAAAGATCATTAGCGGCGCCCTCCTCCTTCATCCGGGATTAGGACTGGAACTACATAGCATTAAGGAATTTTTTCCCATTCATCGAAAATGATACGATTTGTATATATAAGTCAGAAATTAAGGATGTTAAAGGTGTGTAAACTTAGACTAATATACGCAACATTAAATTTGTATCGACATTTTGTGTCGTCCAGGGCTCTTGAAGAAATAATAGGCTTTTAATGACGTCTTGTGGCTGTGGTTAACCATACATTACTTTACCTCAAATAAACAAAAATATGCGATCTTCACAGTTCTAATAATTTAAACCAAATGACAATGGCGTCATGGAAATCCTTGAATTATACTAATGAAATTCTAGTGTTGTCTTGTGAGCATAATTGCCGTTGATAATAATTCTATAGTTTCTTTTTCATGCTCTTTGTAGTATTTCGATTGTCTTTACGATTTATTACTTTTGACTAAGGCACTGTATCATGGAACAATAATATTTATAATGTTATATCATCGTTTATAGCGTATGAAAAAACAGAGTTAAAGGTGTTTAAGCTGAACTCTAATTTCTGTTACTATGCAGCGTTCAGAAACATTTGATTGTGGCCGTGGCCATTGACCCCAACGATATCTTAACTAAAGGCATTTTAAAACTTTGTACGGCAAAACCTATGTAATAAAAACGATAGAATCCATTGCAGCAGCTTAACGCGATCTTATGGCATCTAAAGCCATTGATGTTGACGGGATATAAGTAAGTAAGTAAGTAAGTAAGAATATCCTTTAATAAACCAATTTAATAAACCGCATTTTGGTGTACACACATCATAGTAGTCGCAATAAATCTAAATTAGCCAGTCTATCTTATTCAAGTCCTATAAATCATTCTATATTCTATATATTTTTAGTTCTTTAGGAAAGTCACAAGAACCTTTAGTGCTTTGAAGCAGACCTTAAAAATTTTAATTACTTTCAGCGTTTAATATATATTTTTTGACTGTTGTTGGCGTTTACATCCCGCTCCATCACAATTCCAAAATTTAACGTGTCCCAATATAGGACATCATTAGCCGTTGGCGATCTTTTTGTAGTTTATTTCATTTTTTCTGTTTCTTTCTTGTATTTCGTTGTAATTTTTTTGCATTTTTAAAGATATATATATATATATCTTGTGACCATTGACATCTAGATTAGCCAACTATTATCGTCAGTTATTTATTTATTTTATTTATTTCTCCAAGGTTTAACGTCGTCATATGACATCAAAGGCCGTTGACGACAATTTAAAACATATACAGTGCAGTGAAATGAATTCATAGCGTCGAAAATACACCATTTAAGACTGTCCAAACATAACCTTACAATGTCATTAGTGAATTTTGACATTTTAATGACATTATCGTCAGTTGTACAATACGACTTATATATAGCACTGAATAAACACGATTTAGAGGTGTTTAAGGAGGACCTTATTAGGCCCTATTTAGTATTCAGCGACACCTTGTGCCTGTGGTTTGCGTTCGTCTCACACAACGTTGCACTAAAGTTTTGCAAAGATCGACCGTTACTTACTTCCTCCTTTCTCCGGGCTTAGGACTGGCTTTACAACCAGTAAGGTGGCAATTTTAAATCGTATTAGGCACAACGTTTCATCGTTTAAACGATAAGTCTTAGCTTGTCGACGACCTAATTATAACACCTCTAATACTCACAAACTCCAGTCTGTTCTTAATGCAGCAGCTCGGCTTATAGGAGGCATTCCAAAGTTTTCCAATATCTCAGGCTATGTTCGGGATACCCTTCACTGGCTCCCTATCCAACACCGGGTACACTTCAAAATCCTTTCCCTCATGCGTAACTGCCTTGTTGGGGTGGCCTCATCCTACCTGAGGTCTTTTTGCACCTTTGTCTCCTCCTTACCTGCGAGGGCCTCTTTGCGATCTTCGTCCAATGGCCTTATGGTTGTCCCTCGCATGCGCTCTGCTACGGCCCACTCTAGGTGCTTTGCCCGTGTTGGCCCATCAGCTTGGAACTCTCTTCCCCAGTCTCTTCGCCTTGAGTTACTAGCCATCTCACCTTCCCAGTTCCTTAGACGCCTTAAGACTTTCCTGTTCCCTGACGCAGGCACTGAAGCAGGTCGAGAGCACTGCTGATTTTTTAATGGCGCTATATAAATGTTCGATTACAATTACAATTACAAAATACAATCTCAAAGCACTCATCGTTAAATCAAGTACAATAAGTCCAGCATTCTTCAACGAGGTTTGGCGACTGTTCCTCCTTCCCTGTCGCTGGACCCACTGCATGAAACCGTCTTCCTGACCACGTGAGGAATGTGCCACCTGTGGAGACACTCAAATCACAGCTCAAGACCTGTTTAAACTATCATATGTCTGCCTTTGACTTTCTAAACTAATGCACAGCGCCCCTTCGATTCGTCTTATTATTTATTATTCCTAGTTATTTTTTTCGTTTCAGAGAGCGTTTGGCTGCATGTGGTCGAATTTTCCATCTTACGTTTATCAATCTAGCGATTGACCGAAAACTTTGAAATATATAGCATCCGAACCATGCGATATAAAGGTGTTTAAGTAGAGCTGCCATTGTACTGCAACGGTGATTTTCATTTACTTTTCAGCGACATCCTGTGGCTGCCGTTGACGAAACCTCGGCGGCCATTGTAGGACAAAATAAAAGCGATTAATTTTTCTTAGCTTCGGCACATGAGGGCGGGCGTCCAGTCCTCTACCTCGCCGTCTCATCTTCCCACTGACAGTGTACAGTCAGTCTATTCCTGGACTCGTTATAGCTGAGTTGACTAGGGCGTAGGCTGAGCTGAAATCTCACACCAAATAACGGCCCCAAGATTCGTCAAAGGCCCTGTCGATCGACAGTCCAGCACGCTAACCACTACACTACGATGCAGGATGATAATCAATAACATAGCGCTGTGTGTGTCCACAGTTTAACGGCAGCTTATGACAACATAGGCCGTTGCCGCCGACAAAGATTGTGTTTTGGCATATTACAGCTCATTAACATAGCGCTTTCACAAAACTGAATTAAATAGCGTCGTGAGTGAACGAAATAAAGGTGTTTAATTGCTGGCGAACATAGATATAGTTGCGTTGTCACGAGAAATTGTTGGTCAGTTAGGCCTACTGTTTAACGACTTTCTGTCATAACAAGAATGCTCAGCATTGCCTCCTCCTCCTCCTTAATCCATGTTTTGGACTGATACTACCAGCATAAGGGCAGTGGCGTATAGTTACTTAAGGTGTCGGAATGGATATGATTAAAAAAAGTAAGCTATATCCCCGTGCTGAGGGGCAACAGTGGAGATTATTCGAATAAGGTGATCATCCAAGGCACTCCTGGATCAAGAGCTCAAGAAAGATATAAAGTCATGGACTGGATATTTTATAGATACAAGAAACTGAAGTGGACTATTTTTTGGCAAAGAAAAATGGAATATATAGCATATGCAAGTTACTGTTTAGAGGTGTCTTAGCAGAGCTTTTGAATTGTACAAGAATTAAGGGGTTAACGACTATCTTGCGGCTGCCTGGGCTGCACGTTAACATCCATCTTATTATTACTATTATAACATGCAATTGATTGATAGCATAAAGTCTTGGATTGGGTAATCATTCGACCGGTTATTGAAAGACACAAGAAACAGAAATGGATGGAGTAGCATTGACCGTGGTGCGAACAACCACTATTTGCTTCGAGGACGGTTCAAGGCAGGACAAGAGTGGTGATGAATGTGCGGGAATGCCTCGGGCTATTTGACTGAGCTCTGCTGACCCATCTCAGATGTAGCTGACCCCGGAAATGCTCGTTCTGCGTCTCGAAGTGAACTTGTTGTTCCCTTTGAACGCACTTCGAAGATGCGGCATCGTTACTTTTCCTTGGTTGGGTCGACCACGTGGAATAAACTTCCTTCGGATCTGAGTAGTCTTCTAACCAGCAATCAACAATGATGGACTTGTTTAAGGTCCCTGCACAGTAGCCTAACCGTTTCAATGGAGGAAACTCGAACCTGAAGTCTCTGTGTTAAAAGGCGAGCGTTCTAACCAAACGGATGGATGGACCTCTTATGGCAACAAAAACCAGTTACATTGGTTTTAATTAGGGGTGGGCAACGATTAAACATTTTAATCGAAATTAATCGCACGATTGAAATTTTTAACCACGCGATTAATTTTTAACGCATGTCACAATAGATAACAAGTACAACTACTCTACCGACTCTGAGTAGTTACTCAATATGCGCTATATAAATGATTGCAGACAATAAACAAAAAGCACACATGCTTTTACTACTTGTTTTTACTTTTTAGTTTTTACTTTTAAGTTTAAAGTTTAAACTCAGCAGTTTTATCAAGAATTGTGTTAGCGAATTTCTAGAAATAATTGGGCGCAGTGACAATCGCGTTAACTGCGTTAAAAAATTTCATCGCGTTAATTAATTAACGCATTAATCACGATAATAACGCGTTAATGCCCAGCCCTAGTTTAAATGCATAGTTGACTAAAAAAGAAAACCTCTGTACAAGTTCCATCTCAGTTGCTGTTGAGCTTTTTATTAATTGTATGAGTGAAAATTTTAATATTATATAGCATTGCAAAGATGCGACATAAAGGTGTTTAATAGTGGCAGGGAATTAGATTTGAAAAGACTCGCTCATTGGCTCTGTCTGCACGACGTTCATTATTATTGTAACTTGTAAACGTTGTAATTTGGTAATTCAATGTTATGCTCCGGTTTTTTCTTTGCCAGTTCTTAGCTCGGCATTTTTGTGAATCAACTGTGATTGTCAAAACACATTTCATATTTCATCTCAACGTTTCTGAGATATTTAGTACACTCTTGGCAAATATTGGGATCTTTCTGGCAAGAACTTGGGATTTCAGTAAATGCAGAGTGGTTGCATTGCTCTGTACACACCTGGATACCCCCACGCCCTATTACCACAGCCTATAAAGCGGATATCCCACACCCAACTCACCGTCACAAATCATTCTGCTCAGCTGAAACCCTTCACTGAGTTTGTCGGATGTTCCACTCTACTTTATATGACGATCAATCTGGATCACCACCGATACATACAACATAAATAATATCAGAGCAAGATTTAATCAATTAACGCTTGAACGAAAATGCGATTTATATTGTATCAAAGGTAACCGATTTAAAGGTGTCTCAGTTGAGCTCAATATCATTCGTTGCAGAAAATGGGAATGACATCTGGCGGCGACAAATCTAGATCAACCGCCGATTCATACAACAGAATTGATCACTAAACACGACT
The DNA here is from genome assembly GCA_020284085.1 of Aporrectodea caliginosa. Classification (NCBI taxonomy): domain Eukaryota; kingdom Metazoa; phylum Annelida; class Clitellata; order Crassiclitellata; family Lumbricidae; genus Aporrectodea; species Aporrectodea caliginosa. The sequence goes on from JACEVL010000203.1 coordinate 434,435, forward strand.
GATCTTTCAATTGAGCGAAAGGTTTAACAAACTATCTTTTGCTTTAAATTAAAAATATATATAAAATTTCAAGAGCGCGGAAACCAGTGCAATTTTTGCACACCTTTGCTTACGTTTAAGCTGAAAACATATTGTATTGTATTGTATTTGAACAGTTGTTATAGCGCCCCTACCAGATTGCCCATTCAGAGGCGCTCCCGACTGCTGCGCGGACGCTGAATCGGAGTTTCACGCCGAAGCGCATGAGCAATTGCGAGTGAAGGACTTGCCCAGGGTCCCTACGCGGCGGCTTTTGAGGTGGATTCGAACCCGCAACCCTCCGGCTGCAAGGCACCGAACATACCCCTATACCACCGCGCCCCAGTTGTATTGTGTTGTGTTGTATTGTATTGTACTCCACGTTTATATTGCGACCGAGCCACCCGCAGTAAAGATCCGAGAAATTAATCTCTGATAAACCGACCGACCGGGAAGCGAACCCGGGCCGCCGGCGTGGAGAGCGGACTACCAACCCACTCGGCCACTCAGGATCCCTATATATCATAATTCTAGGAATAAAAACTTATTATATTGGTACATTTTATGACTTCAGTTCTGAAATAGTTCAGTTGCTAAAAACAGGATTTCAACCCTCACCCGAATCTGTAAATGAAAATGAGCACGTTTTTACAAAGGGCTCAGTTTTCCCATGAATTGATCGGGTAGGTGTTTCACCACCATTGTCCGTCTGTTTGAATGGGTGCCATGCCATTTAAGGTTAACATGTATGTACCGTGCAAAGAGCGATCGAGGTAGTTAGTTCCTCACCTCAGCAGTTCACAGCGCACGAATGGCAGAGAATAAAGACAAAGATATTCTAAGTGAAATTACTATGATTGTAGACTTCTAGTATAAGCAGAATCAAAAGATATAATTATTATCTCACCGTGAAAAATCTATGTGCGAGCGTTCGTGGGATGAGATCACTGAGATTAACTGAGTTTGTGCGGATGCTCCACTCTACTCAGCGCTCGTGAATAAGCTGGTGCCCTGCGCTTGGCTTTGAAGTGGCGCTTTAGAAGTTTAGAGCTTACGATTACGATTACTCCATATGGCGATCAAGCTATGTCCTACAGAAATGACTGTTTAAGGTTTAATCTTCAGTTTCTCTGTGCTAGCGGCTGGCGTAATGGGAATATATACCGATTGAACAAATGCAGTATATATATGATGTCACGTAAACGATTTAAAGGTGTCTAAGCTGAGCTTAAAATAAATCGTTCCACTAAACTTCGACGACATCTGGCGGCTCCCAAGGTCTTTGACGTTGACCTTAGCCTACTTACAGCGGTGGTGGCGGTGGCGGTAGCGGTGGTGTTGGTGGCGGTGGCGGTGGTGGCGGCGGCGGGAGTAGTATTTTGATAAATAAAGTTGGATAAATAAAGAATATACTTACTTATTTATTCGAGTGTTCAAACACTTCTTATGGCTGTTGTGGATGTTGTATTTGTCTGTCTTTTTCTATTTCTATTTCTAACCGATTTTATTTCGCACAGCGGAAAACCAATCGGTCAACTGGTCACAAGGCTATATAGTACTGATTGAAGCTGAAATAAAGGTGTTTAAAGAGAGCGCTCAAACCAATCGGGCTACGTATCCCTTGAACCCTAACCTTAACGCAATTCATTGGCTGCCTATTTGCCAGCATTTTCAATTTATCATTTCAGAGACTAAAGGTAAGTAAGTAAGTAAGTAAGTATTTCCTTTATTGAGAAGCACTAGCAAACGCACAGCACTGAATGTATCTTGCTACTAAAGAGCGCCCTGCTGCTCCATCTCAGGTGTGGTTGGTCAAGGAAATCTTAATTCTGCGTCTCGAGATGAACTTGTTGCATCTGTTGCATGCATTTCGATCAGATGGAATAACATTCTTTCAGATCTGCTTGTTCTTTTAACAATAGGACTCTGCATACACCGTTTACAAGCACTTGAAAATGAAGGGTCTTTTTTCTTCTCGATCCTTCCGTCTCGTTTTCACTATTTAAACCTGTCCCGTGCCAACGGTTACAACCAGCCGCAGCTGCATTCATATAAACGGTTTGAAAACTAGCAGCTATAATTAGATCTTGCAAAGACATTTACATTATTTAAAAGAATCGTAAACACCCTTTTAAATGAACTACTACACCTAAGCAATACTATGAGCGAAAATTTAACATAAAATACTTACTTTTCGTGTCGAACTTTGATAGAAATATAACAAACTGGAATTGCTGATTTGCGCCAAAGACGAAACTTGAAATTGTGCACACCTAGTTAAACTGTATAATTGCATTTAAAAGGTTTTAGTGTTTAGATATAGCTGCTGTTACAACAAAACCGCGTCACTTCTAATTCTAAATAACATGCAATTGAACGAAAAACTCATTATATATTTCGTCTGTAGTGAACGATTTAAAGGTGTCTAAACTGAGCTTAAAAAATAATGCTAGATCTACAGTAAACTGTAGTAATGTATAATATACATAACTACAGTTTACTGTAGAGCTAGCGTTGAATTATATAGGAGGAGGGCGACGCTGTGTATCTCTGTTATGACACAGTGTCTTTATACAGCAACTAACCAATCGTTAGCCAATTCCCACGACAAAGGTAAGAGCAGTTTCAACGGCTATGGCAGTCATAAATTGACGTTTAAAGCTGGTTCAATTTAGACACCTTTTTTATCAGTAACAGGGCCCTTATATATATTTTTCATTTTATTTTAATTTTATTACGTCTCCAAGATACGTTCAATACAATCGTACAATTCCTTTAAAAGTGACTTATTTCTGGTACTGCCAGTACCAAGCCAGAATAAAGGAGGAGCTTCTCCTTTATTCTGGCCAATTCCTACGGCAAAGGTAAAATCGGCGGTAATAAGATGTCGATAAACGGTGGAAACTATAATATCGTTAAAGTCTTTCAATTATGGCCCATAATTGAAATAATTTATGGGATATCGATAAACAGGAATTGTTGATACATAATTTCATTACAAATAACAAAAATCTTATTTTGAATTACAAATCTGCGATATGCCGATGACATAATATTGTGTGCAATTAGGGCTGAAGGCAATCGGTTGGAACGATTCCCATAATAACCGAGACCACTGTGTATTATTTGAAACCGGTTAAAGCCGGTTGAAGACGTTGCAATTTGGAAGCATCCAAGTGGATCGCAATTTCATTGTCTTCATCTAACAACTCCATCTTCAACTTATTAACTGACGTTGCCGTTTGGTGCCAGTCCAAAGGTTGGGTTAAGGAGAGCGTCGAAGATCATCTTTGTTAAGACACAACGTCACTAACCATAAACAATTACTAATTAGTTGCTTTTATTTATTATCCACTGAGTTCGGTAAAGTGACTCAGATTTTTAATTAGATTATTATTATTATTATTGAAACGTTTTAAACGACATAAAAAGGCCCGTTGACATGGACATAACTTAAAGAGTAGAAAAAACAGACTTTGTTTTGTCAAAAAATAACCGATTCATTGGTTAGTTGCTGTTTTACGACGCTGTCTCAAAGCAAACATGATTAGTATCACCTCCCTCCTTTCACCAGTCTTGAGACTGGCACTACCGTAGTTACGGGTAGTAGCCAACTACGTCACTCTGCTGTCTCTCTATTTGTCTGTCTGCGTCTGTGCATTAATTTTGTCTTTCTTTGTGTCTGTCATTATGGCGATGACACGATTATGTATATAGCCTAGGCCTAAAGGTAGGCCCTATTCACGTCTCGTGTTCGACCACATTTCTTGATCGTCGTGGCATTAATGACGGACAAGCCATTGATAATTATGTCCGTTGAGTCTCTTAAGAATTAATTGTAGATCGGTTCATTTTCTTCACTTCAGTTCCTGGTCGTATGTGAATTCAAAATCAGTTCATTTCCTGATTGGAGATCATTCATTCCAGGACGTCATTTGTTTGCACGAGTATATTTCAGAGAGTTCTGGGTTCATGGTTTTAGTAGAGACAAAATCAGTCGAAAAAAATCTGTTATCCGCATATCTAGATAAAGCGTCGACGTCTCTTTGATCTTCTTAATTTCAATTCAGTTTCTTCCCATTTTAAAGCAAGTTATGTAGACTTTTACTGGCCGTTACAAATAAGTCTATTACTTGCCGGTGTACAAATAAATTTCAGAAATATATGGATCTATATTTTGGACGAGTTAAGATCTGGTTTTTCCATTCTATATAAGTCTTTAAAGTTATGGTCTGACGTCACCCTGATGACATGTTCTGGGTATTCCAGAAGCTGTGCAAGAAGCATCAGGTCATTGAATGCTGTCTGATCGGCAAACGGAGCTTCACGCCAGTAGCGGACATACGCAAGGAAAACGAATAGGCAAAGTTATGTCAGCCCAGTTATCTTTTTGCGCAGTGAGCTTCACTTGGTTTTGGAGGAAATAGATTTTCAGTGAGTAGATGGCTTTCGACATCTGTCTTGCGTTGTGCATAGCGTCATAATTATATAAATTAATTAAAGGTGTCTACTGCAGCTTAACAAATAATAGCAATAGTTGTATTGTCACGAGAAATTGTTGGTTAGTTGCTAAAGACCGGAAAAGACTCGAGAGACTTCTGCTGCGAATCAAGCATGCTGGATATCTTCCTCCTAACTCACCGGATATCGATCAGCTGGTGTGTGATGCTGACGCCAGTCTACTAAAGGCAGTGAACGATTTCCATGTGTTACGTTCATTGTTTCCACCAATAACACTGGGCAACAAAATAATATTTTTTGTTTGCTACTCAGAACTTTAGAACTGTTCTTAGCTAAATTTGGGGCGCTGATTTCAAATATGAAATCGAAATTTGGCTAGCACGCCAGGTTTTTTAGGCACGCATAAGTGAGGTGTATATAACTGAAAGAATCCCAGAAACCTCATAACTTAAAAACTGGACGTGATAGACAAAAACGGTTTCCGGATTTGGAATCAGCGTATCAAATTTAGTAAGGAACAGGTGTTAGAATCCCAGTAGCAAAATGCTTGTTGACCAGTGTAATTACTCGTCATTATAATCTGCGACCCCAGCCTCATGATTTCACTCTGCCGGATAGGGATGATCGAAATTTCATACCTAGAGTACTTTATGGTGTATTGGCTATACACTAATTTTCTTTAGCAATAGGTCTCAGTTATTAATACATTCCTAGCCCTCTTATCTATTTGACTATTATTTTTTGTCTAATCGATATATAAACTGTTGATTTTGTAATCTTGTTGCGTTTGTGTCAACGAGTTTGTGAAATAAAGGAATAGTAGTAGTAGTAGTAGTAGTAGTAGTAGTAGTAGTAGTAGTAGTAGTAGTAGTAGTAGTAGTAGTCGTAGTAGTAGTAGTAGTAGTAGTAGTAGTAGTAGTAGTAGTAGTAGTAGTAGTAGTAGTAGTAGTAGTAGTAGTAGTAGTAGTAGTAGTAGTAGTAGTAGTAGTAGTAGTAGTAGTAGTAGTAGTAGTAGTAGTAGTAGTAGTAGTAGTAGTAGTAGTAGTAGTAGTAGTAGTAGTAGTAGTAGTAGTAGTAGTAGTAGTAGTTGCTGTTTAACAGCTCTCTGTCATCGCTCTCCTCCTTAATCCAGTTCTTGGGACTGGCTCTACCAGAGTACGAACGAGATAATCCAAGGCAGTCAAACGACGCTATATCAAGCGGCCAGAAACGGTAATCTAGGTATGTGAAAAGAAAAGGCGCTATATTAAGCGCAATTATAAGACGGATAAACACAAAATAACCAATATGGTGATTTTTACATGAAGGGTGAAAGCTAACAGTTGAAAAACAACGCTCCAATTAGACACCTTTAATTAAAGGCGTAGAAGTATTATAATAACCATCAAATTGCCTTTTATCGCCAGATGCAGTCATGCCATAGCAATTGTTCCCTAACATAACCAGCGATACAGTTAAGATCATGTGACGTTAATGTTCTCTATGCATTGGAAGATACTGTAAATTCCTTTGATATCGGAAGATGTCGCTAATCTGTGGAGTCCACACCATTCGCAAAATGTTTTCATTGACCCGCAGAAGATAGATGTAGTCCCTTAAACTTATCTCATTAACTTTTCGTTAGTTACTGTTTAACGACTCCCTGTCCTAATCAGAAACTTGGACAAAACTCCGCCACTGCCCGTGATTCAGTAGTGCCAGTCCAAGACTGCAGAAAGTGGGAGGGCGACGTCAGCGGCATTTGTTGTCATAAGGTGCCGCAAAACTCTGGATACTTTGGTAATATTCATTTCTTATAGTTGTAAGGTGAGTGTGCCGTCATTATATTGGTTGTAATATTTTCTGTGAAGGTCTTTATACAATAAATACATATAATAGGGCCTACATACATAAATAATGTAATGTAATGTAGCAGAATACTTGTAGCGCGCGTCTTAGGAGCCTCTCAGTCAGATGGAAAACGTGTTCCGTTCATTCATATATCGTCTGCTTGGTGGGGGTTTGCAGGGCAGCAAGAAAAGAATCGCCTTCAGTCGGCGATGCGGCGTCTGATTCGTCTGCGGTACCTGCCAGAGGATAGTCCATCGTTTGAGCATCTTTGCAACACTGCCGACTCACGCCTCTTCTCTGCGGTCCTAGGAAACCCGGGGAATGTACTCCATGGACTACTCCCCCTAAAAAAAACCGCTCCCCTACACCCTGCGCCCGAGATTACATGGCCGTTTTATTCCACAAGCTGACAATCTTTCACGCAGATCGTTTATAATAAGAATGTTATACTCTGTATAAATGTATGTACACCAAAGTGCGGATATGCATTTGGTTGAATAAAGAATATACTTACTTACTTACTTGCTCAGAAGTTACTAAATAACAATAATAATAATTGATTAATAATTATTGGTCATGGAAACTGGATCTTAAGTTTCACATGCCACTGGCATTGGTCAGCGTAAATATCATTTTTTGTATTTAAAAAAATGCTAACGTTACTGATTCGTTAGCAAATCATTTACTACAGTAATTTCACATACAAAGATATTAATAATGGCGCTTTCACGAAACGACTTATGTAGCGTAGTAAGTGTCCAAATTAAAGGTGTCTACTGCAGCTTAACGCATAATAGCAATAGTTGTATTGGCACGAGAAATTGTTGATTAGCTGCTGTTTATCCGCTCTCTGTCATAAAAATATGACTAAAATCGCTCTCCTCCTTAATCCAGTTCTTGGGACTGGCTGTACCAGAGTACGGAGGAGATAATCCAAGGCAGAGTTCTTGGATCAAGAGTTCAAGGAAGATCTGATAAAATTATGTCGTGGATTGGTTACATAAAATCGCAAATATCCAAACGGTCAGACGGCGCTATATAAAGCGACCAGAAACGGTAATCTAAGTAGGTGACAAAGAAAAGGCGCTATTTTAAGCCAGATTAGACAGATAAACACAAAATAAAATAAGTCATATGGTGATTTTAACATGAAGGGTCAATGCTAACTGTTAAAATACAACTCCCCAATTAGACACCTTTAATTAAAGATATCCAGTAATTATAATAAGAATCAGATTGCATTCGAACGCTAGATAGCCTAGACCGGTGCCACGATAGCATTTGTTCCCTAAGATAACCAACGATACAGTTAAGCCAGTTACTGTAAATTCCTATGATGTCACAAATGTAGCTAATCTGTTGAATCCAGACCATTTGCAGAATGCTTTCATTGACCCAACAGAAGATAAATGTATTTATTCATTGAAGATTGCAATTATGATAATCTTTTCTTTATTGAAGCGCCTGACAAACGCACTGCGCTGTACATTTTACATGTTATGCAATTGAAATCTTAACTACTAACAGAAAATACAGCCTGCAATACAACGGCGCTAATAGCAGCCTACAAAACATGTCCGCCCTACGGGACTCGAACTCGGTACCTCTCGCTCTCTATGCCAGTGTGTTATCCAATGCGAAGGGAAGTGATCTGATCCTAGCGACGTGTTTTCAATAAAATGGGAACAAATTAGAGTCAGACCAGGAGATGTGATTGCTAAATCAAAATAGGCCTACAGAGCTTATTATTTTTAGATTGATTAAAATCAAATCATTTTTTATTGATCCATCCATAGTGTAGAACAGTTACGGATGATAATGAAAATATAAGTAGTATGTACATCAACCGAAGATAATTAAGTCATAATGAACACAAAATAAAACTACCCATGTGGTGATTTATAACTGGAAGGTGAAAGCTTACTGTTTAAATAAAACGCCCCAATTAGACACCTTTAATTAAATATGCAGAAATATTATAATAACCATGAAATTTAGGTTCAAACATATCTATACGAGCTACGGTCTCAGATGCGTTGTAGCCTGTTGTTGTTGAACTCGAGGTCTGAGAAACCCACAAAAACTGAATTAACATAATAAAGGCGAGAGGAGACAAGGGAACAAGCTATAGTTTGCAGTGTTTCGACTCATCTACAATACTTAAAGTTTTAAGAAATATAGTCCTAGGCATAAATCAATAGTAGATTTCTCATATTTTGACAGAAAAGTGCGCAATTATCATGGTTCTGACGACCACTTGCGGCAGCCCTTGAGCAGGTTCGCGGCACGCAGTTTGATGAAGACTGCTCGATTTAGACACCCTTAATTGAATGCATCATTGCATTATAACAAATATCAGTTGCGTCTGAAATCGCTGGGTACTTCGCAGAGTAGACACGATGTAATAAAATCCATGTAATAATTATTAAAAATTAAAAATAATAAATTGAATATCTCGGATGAATCTGCGGTTCTTTTATTATCAGTCAGTTAAAACAATAATCATTCAATCCCTTGGGATTTTGAAATGGCGGACATCTTGAGGGTCGGTTAGGGTCAGGTTAGGCGTCGTGAGGGTCGGTTAGGGTCAGGTTAGGCGTCTTGAGGGTCGGTTAGGGTCAGGTTAGGCGTCGTGAGGGTCGGTTAGGGTCAGGTTAGGCGTCGTGAGGGTCGGTTAGGGTCAGGTTAGGCGTCGTGAGGGTCGGTTAGGGTCAGGTTAGGCGTCGTGAGGGTCGGTTAGGGTCAGGTTATGGGTCGTGAGGGTCGGTTATGGTCAGGTAATGGGTCGTGGTGGTCGGTTAGGGTCAGGGTTAGTGTCGTCATTAGGAAACATGGTGGACAATCTTCCACCGCTTTCGGGAGTGTTTATCGGTCGGCTCCTTTCACGTCCACAAAATCAAGTGACATCCATTGACCAATTGCTAAGCGGGCTTTATTCTAGTCCCGTGTATAGGCTGACGTCCGGCGTGACTGTATCCACGACCTTGCTAGATTCTTGCGCGGCCGTTTAGATGTTGGTGAAATTCCACTATGGTAGATATACAGGGTGCGGCAAAATAAAGTAATCCCCTGCAGTGTTTGGTTGATATCTCAAGAACGAAGTTGGATTTTTATAAGAAAATCTACACGGCCATTGGTCATTCATATCTACGTACAAGTGCCAAATTACATTATATTATCGAAACAATTGACTAAGTTATGCTATTTGAACAGAGACAAGCCCACGCTTTATAACTTGCAAATTTTACGGTTGCGTTATTGGTTGTACTGTAGCATTTATTATGAAAACAAAAAACAAACTGTCCTGAGATCATTGAGAAGGACCAGTGGCCACCAAATTCCCCAGATCTCAACCCCCTTGACTATCACGTGTGGGGAGCCATGCTGGAAAGGTATCACAAACTCCAGCCGAAGCCAAAGACAATCGCCGAGTTGAAAGCCGCCTCGCAGTCAATATGGGACGATATGCCACAGGCGCCGATCAACAAGACCATCAAGAACTTTACCAAACGGCTGAAGGCATGCGTGCAGGCCAATGGTGGACACTTTGAACACTTGATGTAAAATTGAAAGTGCAATTCGTAAAGCTTTGTTGTAAAATATTTCAAGTTGTACCATTTATTTTTCTTGTTTCTTTACAAAGTAACTATTTTTAACCATGTAAAATCGTGGGGGTGTCGTGTTTGAAATAACATAACTTTGTCATATTTCAAGATTGTTAAATAACATTTGGAAGTTATATGTAGATGTGAACAGACAATATCATTACCAAGTTTTATATAAAAATTCTAAGCGGTTGCTACAGAATTTGCAACACACTGCAGGGGATTACTTTATTTTGCCGCACCCTGTAGATGTAAAATTTATATATTTGGTTCTTTTATACTCCAGCATAATTTTAAAATCTCAGCCACTACCCTACCTGTAGTAGTGCCAGTCCCAAGTTATAGGAATGGAGGAGGCGACGCTAGTGATGTTTGTTATGACATCAAATCGTTAAACAGTACATTAAACGCTAAAAGTTACCACATGAAATAAAACAATTGGACACCTTTCTTTTAATGAATCAATGCACTATAATAACGGCGGTTTGAGCTCAATGACTCAATTCAATTTGGTCTTACTTTTCCGGAGTTTCAGCATAGTTATGGACATGATTTACGTTACTAAGCAAGCATAAACTCGCTTTTTAATGAGCTTCCACGCCTAAGCAATACTATGACGAAAAAGTTGACAATAACAATAGCGAACGCTGTCGCCTTTGGCCGCTCTACACTATAGACGCAACTTGGCTCAGAGACTCTGAACATCCATGCCATCTTCAGCTGTCGACGGGAATTCGTTGGTCGGTTCCACGCGTGTGCGTGGGCCCGCAAGTGGTGACTCTTCTAGCTTACTGCGCTTTGTTTTGCTAACTGATGTAATATTTTCGTTCGTAATGACACTATAATAGGCTAGCGCTGAGATAGCCTCTGATTAGACGTCTTGAAAAGGCGCTATAGAAATAAATTCTCAGAATTGAATGAAAACAACTGTCTTCTCGTGTCGAAAATCAAGATCTCATCTAAAAATCACAAAATAGAAGCTTGAAATTGTAAACGATACGCCTCATATGCTCACCTACTTAAGCTGGTTCATTGCTTTAATTACTTAGATAAAGCTGCTGTAACAGCCCAAACGAGTCAATTTTACCCTGTTTGTCCCGAGGTCGTTGATATATCCTAAGATTGAACGAAAATTCGATATATATTCGATTCTAAGTCACCGATTTAAAGGTGTCTAAGCTGAGCTGAAAATAATGATGATAACGTACGCTAGCTCTAATGTAGTAATGATTCATCTGACGATTGGTTGGTGTCTGCTGTTTAACGATACTTGCTACCAACGCCAGTCCAGTCAGCTGTCTCTCTATCTGCCTGCGCGTTTGTCTGCGAGCGCTTCTGTGTGTTTGTCTGTCCGTCTCTCGATCCACGTGTAGGGCTGGGATCAGGTCTGTTTCTCTGTCTATCTGTTTCTACACTCACCTTATAATTATATTTCTCATTTTCGTTTAAACGTGAGTTATTTCGGATAGTGCCAGACCCAAGCCAGAATGAAGGAGGAGGGTGACGCTGATCATCTCTGTAATGACTCAGTGTTGCTAAACATCAACTAACCAGCCAATCGCTAGCCAAGGTAAGATCGACAGTCATGAGATGTTGTTACACGCTGGAAGCGGGTCCTGAGGTCGAATGGGCTCTCGGGCGACAGCTTATTTGATGTAGTTCGTGGCACAACGGTTGGTATGATGCTGTATTGCTCGCCTGTGTGGTGGGGCTTTGCGAGAGTGCAGGAACGGGAGGCCCTTGAGGGAATTATCCGGAGGCTGGTACGCCAGGAGTACTTACCTCCATCTTCTCCCTCATTTGAGACTCTCTGCAGCAATGCGGATACTAGACTATTTGCCTGTATTCTGCACAATCCTTGTCATGTATTGCATAAATTGTAACCGCCTATTAAGCAATCTCATACTCACTGTGGCCACGGTCCCATAACCGTGAGCTTCCCATGTTTGACAACCTGGCTGAGAAATGCTTCCTTGCCCGGATGCTGTACAAATAAACAATGTACTCCCTGGACCAGTCTATTTAAGCTCTTCATTTTCCCCTATGACTAGCCCTAACTCTCCCTCCACTAGGTTGCCCTGATATAAAATTACTTCTCCCATTCAATTCTTTGCTTGAATATATAAATTTGTTTGTTTTTCTTTGAATGTATTAATCTTGCCATGTACAGTGCTGTGCGTTTGCTAGTGCTTCTCAATAAAGAATATTCTTACTTACTTACTTACTTAATAACCGAGGACACTGAGTATATAAAAAAGATATTCTGTCAAGATTAGCGAATGGACAATGTATTGGGGCAGCACCCATGCAGCAACTCACTAACCAACCTTTGGATAATTCTTTACTGCAGTGGAGGTAGCGAAGGTTAGCATCAAAGGCCTTGGTCGCCGTAAGATGTCGCTAAATACTAATATTAATATTTATTTTAGGTTAATTTAGACACCCTTTTATTGGTTAACGCTGATACTATATATAACTATCGTTTCACTTCAATTATATCTATCGTTATCATCAATTGTCATTTCTTACGTGGAACAATAATAATTGCTATATAATAATATTTTTAATTTGCTTTTTGTCCAAATATAAAAATCATAGACAGTGACATGAACTACTTTATGTTGCTAAAATATTTAATAATAGATTAATTGTAAAGCTCGGTTTCGACACCTTCAAAGGTGTCTTTTGGACGCTGTAAGTTTATTGTACTCATCGAACTGTATAATTGTAGTCAACTGTCTTTGCTGTCATAAAGTATGACGACGTTTAACATTGGAATAATAATAATAATTATTATTGTATTGTATCTAAAGATTTATATAGCGCCTCTCTCAGAATAACTATTCAGAAGCGCTCTCAGCACGAAAACCCCGGGGGAAAAGAAACGTCTTTAAAGAACGAGAGACCAAAGAGGAAAAACTATTCATTAGTTTAGCCCTTAATGAGGGGAAGGTCATTCCAAGTAGATGGACCAACCACAGCAATTGCCCGGCGTTGAACCAAGGCAGTCCTAGTCCTAGGAACAAAAAGATAAAGCCTATCAACAGAGCGCAAGGAACGAGATGAGGTCGCAGATAACGGCTTTCGCATACAGTCAGAAAGATACTTTGTGGCACTGCTATTATTGTAGCATTCGTACGAGTTGCTTAAAGTGACTTGTTTATAAAGAAGGAAGGTTATGCTGATGATCTCTGTAATGACTCAGTATCGTTAAACACCTATTAACCAAAAAATTCGCAGCTAATTCCCAAGGCATAAGTAGGATCGGTTTCCACACCATGACAGTCATAAGTAGTCGTTAAACGCTGGTTCAATTTAGACACCTTTTTATCGGTGAAGGTCAACCTATATATAATTTTCATTTATCTTTTCTTCATTGTTAAAGATTCGAACAAGACAGACAGTTGTCTTGCATTAATTCCGTTTCTGATAGGATGTTGCCGTATTTAAAGTTTCTGACGAATTAAGTTCATTTTCGTATACTGTCTGTCATCAATTTGCTTTCTCTCTTCTTGACTTGGATTCCATTTCTGACAGGATGCTGTGATTTGACAGGTGATTGTTGTCGATCTCTTATTCATATAAATCATTATATACTGTTTCCTCGTCAATCTTATTAACAATATTTTATAGAATATCACATTGATCTATCTAAATTACCATCAAACTATCAATATTACATTTACAGGAGATGCTCAATATTCATTATCCATCAATCATAGTACATACAGATTCAATTATCAATTTCAACATGACAATCAAAGTATCAATATTATTCAATATTGGTTTATGTATTACAAAATTAGCTCAAAAATTAATCGTATTCATCAACAAACACAAACCAATTTTAAGCAATAACTAAGCAGCTTAACGTATTGTAGTCAAACATTTATAAAGAGCCTCTCATAGGGTGAACCATTCAGAGGCGCTCCAGTCTTCTAGTAATAGTTGTATTGTCAAAAGAAATTGTTGATTAGTTGCTGTTTAACAGCTCTCTGTCATAAAAATGCGATTAAAATCTCTCTCTTCCTTAATCCAGTTCTTGGGACTGGCTCTACCAGAGTATGGAGGAGATAATCCAAGGCAGAGGTCTTGGTTCATGAAATCAAGGAAACCTGAAATGTTGGTTATTGGTAACATCAAATCGCTGCGATCCAAACGGTCAGACGGCGCTATATAACGCGGCCAGAAATGATAATCTAGGTAGGTGGAAAGAAAAGGCGCTATATTAAGCGCAATTAGACAGATAGACACAAGATAAATAATACATAAGTATGGTGATTTTTCATAATGGGTGAATGACAACAGTTGAAATACAACGCTCTAATTCGACACCTTTAATTAAGGAATTAGAAGTATTATAATAATCATCAAATTGCCTTTAAACATCAGATATAGTTGGTCACAGAAGCAATAATTGTTCCCTAAGATATTATAGCATTCAAGGCAGGCAGCGTCTATGTATGTTCGCGAGCATGTATCCGGACACTTAATGTAGCGCATTTTCTGTACCTTATACAATGGTGTACCTTTGACGGTTAGCAAATGTCTGCTGCACAGAGTCAAAAGCAACAGTACTTCTTGGTGGAGTGGCAGACTGTTCTAAGAGGACAGTCTAACACAGAGGAAGTCACGATGGGCTCCAGTTGTAGTGCAATGGCGTGGCACGCGCATCGTATCGTATTTAAGTATTTGTAAAGCGCCTCTCGTAGGGTGAACCGTTCAGAAGCGCTCCCAGTGTGCTAAGCCCAGCGAAAATAAACAGGTTTTGAGAAAAGCGAAGGAAGAAGAGAGACTGCCAGAGAGAATTTTAGAGCGAACAGAAGGAGAAAGAGCATTCCAAAGAGAGGGACCAATTGAAGCAAAGGAACGAGCCTGAGCCATAGCAGTTCTACTACGGGGAACCAAGAGGTCAAGTCTATTGCAGGAACGAAGTGGACGGTGGGAGGAAGCTGAGTGAGGCCAAAATAGTACGCCAACCAGATATTGCGGGGCAAGACCCCTCTGAGCCTTGAAGATCAGAGAGAGGATTTTAAATTGTATGCGAGCATGCAGAGGGAGCCAATGAAGTTCATCAAACATAAAGGAAGAGATGTGAGAGTACCTGGGAAGGCGGGCTATAAGTCTAGCAGCTGTGTTGAGGACCGACTGAAGAGGAGAGAGACGAACCTTAGGAAGACCAACAAGAAGGGAATTGCAGTAGTCAATCCGAGAAAATAAAAAAGCATGAACTAAAGTTGTGAATATGGAGGAGGACACAGAACGACGAATGACCCTGAGACGCCTTAAGTGAAAATAGGAGGAGCGTGTGAGATTAGAGATGTGCTCGGTAAGGTAAGTGAACTATCAAGGGTAACACCCGGATCGCGTACACTTGACGAGAAAGAGAAGAGTGGGAACTTTTCAGAGAGGAGAGCAAAATCAAGTCTATGGAGCTGCTGAGGGGTACCAAAACAGATGAATTGAGTCTTAGAAGCATTAAGGGAGAGGCGATTAGATGACATCCAAAAGTGGAGATGATTAGAGAGAGAGATTGAATACTCCCGACCAAAAGCAACTGCGATGACGAAGGACCATGAACAAATGCTTGCACATCATCAGCGAAGAGATGACCAGCAGCACCACAGATCGGAAACAGAGAGGAGATGTCAGCCGTATATAAAATAAATAAGAGAGGGGCGAGAACGGAGCCTTGAGGGACACCCAGTTTAACGTGGACCCATTGGGTTCTGGAGTCACCAGTAACAATCATTTGGGTTCGTTCAGATAGGTATGAGCGAAACCAACAAAGGGGAGGCCCTTAAGCCCATAAGAGGTCTCAAGACGCTGAAGAAGAATCTCATGATCAACCATATCGAAAGCTGCTGAGACATCATAGAGAGCCAGAAGAGTCAGTTCAGACCTATCAACAGCAGAATAGATTTCAGAAAGTAGGGAAAGGAGGGCAGTCTCGGTGGAATGGTTAGCCCTAAAGCCAGACTGGTTAGTAGGAAGTAGACCAGATTGATCAAGATAAGGGAGAAACTGGAGAGAGACAAGACGTTCTAGAGTCTTAGAAAGAAAGGATAGATTTGAGATAGGCCGGTAATTTTTGCAAAGGTTGGTGTCAAGGTTAGGCTTTTTGAGCGAAGGAAAGACAAGGGCCCGCTTCTGCGAGGGAGGAATGCAGCCTTCAGAGAGCGACCTATTAAAGAGATATACCAAGAAAGGGGCAAGATCATCCAAAATGTCATTAATGATAAAAGGGGATAGTGGATCTAAATCACATGATTTTAAGTTAACAGACGGTAAAACTGAACGAAGGTCCGACTCAGAGATAGGTCGAAAACCATCGAAGACAGCTGACGTTGAGGTAAACGTTGGAGGAGGAGCGTCAGCGGTTGAAGCACGAAGACGGTCGATCTTGGCTGTCAGCATTTCAAGGAATTCATTTGCTGTGAAGGAAGGGGTTTCAGTTGAGCGAGAAGACCGGCCAAGAAGCCCCGAGACAGACGACCACAGACGTCTGGGATTCTTCGCGTTTCGGGAGACCAGCTTTTCCAAGTAAGCTGCCTCCTTTTGATGGTAGAGACGATGGAGGGCACGAAGCTGGGCAATCCAAGCTAATCGATCTTTGGGCTCCTTAGTCCGGCGATAACGTCGCTCTAGGCATCGAGTTTGACGACGACGTCGATGACAGTCGGCGTCAAACCAGACTGCCAGTGGACGAATACGTGTCCAAACTTTGCGACGAGGAAGCATATTGTCAAGGATATTCGTAACGGTAGAAGTGTAGAGGTCAAATAGCTGTGCGACTGTAAGCGTGTCGAGAGTGGAACTAGGTGAGGAGAGAAGAGTGTCACGTATGGCAGTCCTGAAGGCCGGGTGGTCAAGCGACTTCCACCCCCGCATCATGCGAATGGAATGAATTGGTTGTAGATGAATGGATGGAAGAGTGAAGCTGATGACTGAGTGATCCGAGAGCGTAGGAGGAGTAACTGTGAGATCGTCCACTTGATCATCATCAGTGGTGATGACAAGATCAAGATGGCCACCCAATACGTGGGTGGGTTGATTGATATGCTGGCGAAGGCCAAACTGTGACAGAAGGTCGAAGAATCGGATGGAAGTAGGAAGAGTAGGTTCTTCTAGATGAATGTTAAAATCTCCAAGGATAATGAGCTGGCTGTTCCGCGTAATGAGGATCTCCAGAATAGAGGAGAGCTCTTCAAAGAATTGTCCAGTAGGAGACGAGGAACCGGGTCTATAGATCGTGAGGAGGGTGACAGGACCACGAGGAGTGGCAATGCTCAGGCAGAGAGCTTCCAACGTGGTAAACGAACAGTCAAATTGCACTTGTGAGACGCGTAGCGAAGAGCGGAAGAATACTATGATGCCACCGCCACGGGCCTGGCTGCCGTCTGGATGAGGCGGACGAGGGCAATCGCGCGAAGAGAAGCCCGGAGGAGTTGCACGCGCATGTCTCCATGGGCCGCAGAGCGATGGCAGAGGAGAGAGACAAAGATATTGCAAGTGAAATTACTCTGACTAAAGGCTTCTAAATAAATTGAAGAAATCAATACAGCTTCCCACCGTGAAAAGTCTTTCTGCGATCGTTGATGAGATCACTCAGATTCGCTCATGAATGGCGCTTTAGAAGCTTGGAGCTGAAGATTATGATTAATCTGGCAATCAATCTACATATTACGACAATATAAATGCTCGTTGAGTACTTTCTCTGCGCATAGTAACGCTTCGTTTAAGCTTTCGAGTGAGCGAGAAATGAGGTATCTATTATAGTGTCATTAGTAACCTATTAAAAGGTGTCTAAGCTGAGCTCAATATATTTCGTTGCAGTAATTGGTAACGACATCTGGCGGCTGCCGAGGTCTTTGACGTCGTCATTAGGTCAGCCTCTGCGACATCATAGTGTGGAAAAGATAAAAATAATATATAAATCTAATGCAGAAACTCGATTTAATAAATAAGCCACCATTGGGAGGTGAACCGTTAACAGTATGCACAGACGCGCATGGGACGAACGCTGTAACCAATGCAGCTAACTGGGCTAACACTCTGTACACACCTGAATAGACCACGCCCTGTTATCATAGGCGAAAATCCTATATCCAATTCACAGCGAGGTATCTTTCTGATACACTTCACTGAGTTCGTCGGATGTTCACTCTACTTTGTCGATTAATGTATCACTCACAAGGACACTAAACCATCTTATAATTGAACGAAAATTTGCTATATATAGGTTCTGAAGTAACCGATTTAAAGGTGTGTCTAAAGTGAACATAATATAATCTGTTGCTGAAAATTCTAACGACATCTGGCAGCTTACAAGGTCTTTGACGTCGACAATAGCTTAATAATAATAATAATCTTTTCTTTATTAAGCGCCTGACTAACGCACTGCGCTGTACATTTACATGTTATGCAATTGAAATCTTAACTACTAACAGAACAGACAGCCATGTAATACAACGGCGCTAATAGCAGCCTACAAAGCAAATCCGCCCAACGGGGGCTCGAACTCGGTACCTCTCGGTCTCTGTGCCAGCTGTTATCCAAAGCGCCATGGGCCCCCCCATGTACTTCTAACGATATTAGAGTGTGAAAAAGATAAAACGTACAAACATCTAACGCCAAAAAAGCAAATAAGATAGCCTTCGATTATTTTGAATGTTGTTTTGTATATATTCATACAAAACCTTCGACATCGACGTTATTTGAAGGAAAGTTAAGTCACTTAAAATGACTCGTTGCCGTTAAATTATGCACGACTATTCAGAAATGTTTCGTGGCAGTTAAAGTATGCAGGACTCTTTAGCGATAACTAATTGAATCATTGCCAATTCACAGAAATTAATTGAACGTTTTAATAGTTGGTTAGTGGTTGTGTCATATATGTTGTGTGTGGGGTGGGGTGTAGTGGTTAGCGCGCTGGACTGTCAATCGAGAGGTCGGCGGTTCAAATCCCCGCCAAGACAGAAAATTTGGTTCGAGATTTCTGTTCCAACAGCACCCTGTAGCCAACTCAGCTATAATGAGTCTACTGTTCACTGACCGTACACTGTCCGTGGAAGATGAGACGGTGAGGGAGAGTATTGGCCACCCGCCCTCGTATGCCGAGGCTAAGAAAATGAAGTCGCTCACACTTCATACCCATGGCTGCCTCAGGGCTACCTTAAGGGACTGCTCTTCTTAGTCTATGTTGTTGCAAGATGATTAGCGTCGCCCACTTCGTTTCTCTAGGCTTGGGACTGGCAATACCAACCAATCTTCAGATATATTCTTACTACAGTAGAGGTAGCGTAGGTTAACATCAAAGGCTAAGTCGCCGTAAGATGTCGCTAAGCACTACTATTGACGTTTATATTAGTTTCAATTAAGACACCTCTATATCGGATCGCAATGTCGTTATAATTAAACCTGTCATTTAATTCAGTCGTTCACTAAGTTTTTGGTTCTGATTGTATTGTATGTTTTCCGTATAATTGTCGACAACGGCCTTTGATGTCATAAGACGACGTTAAACTGTGGTTAAATAAATAAAATCAATCGTTCACTGCATCCTTATATCATCATCAGGATCCATGGGTCGAAGGCCCGTAGGTGTCCAACGCTTGCATCGGATTTCATTCGTATTTTTTCTTTACGAACGGAGTATCTGCACCCATCCGTTCGACCTTCGCACTTCTCCGTTAAAGAGAGTTCCAGGCTTAGGACTGGCTCTGATATCCACTTGTGGTATCAGAGGCGGAGATGCCGCCAACGTTTGCCAGCTTTTTCAGGGTTCCTGCTGAGCGTGTCCACCTCGCGTAGCGCCCTAAGGTGGTACTTCGGCCAAGACCTTCACCACTGATGGCATAGCCTCAGCAGGCACTCCCCTACTACTGACTGTTGCCACCCCCTCACCACGTTGAGGTGTGAGTCGGACTTTGAGGGGCATCCTTATATACAGTGACTAATTTCGGATAGTACAACAAATATTCCTATGGCCCTATGGGACGTTCAGGCATTGGTTTCCCAGTTTAACGGCAGCTTATGACAACATTGGCCGTTGACGCCGGCAAAGATTAGTTTTGGCATATTACAGCTCTTATCAGGCATTGAACGACAAATGCGTTATAAATATATCTGAAGCAATCGATTAAAAGGTGTGTAAAGCTGAACTTGATATTAATGCGCGCAGTAAATATATATATATATATCATATAATATCTCTTCGTTTAACAGAACAGACTGACAAACCGCAGTGAGTTACATAATGGAAAGGCAGACAGATCTAATATATGGGGTATAGTTGCTGAGGGTACTTTACCGTTTATTGAAAAGCCTAAACTAGAGTATGTTTATGCTACCGTATTTTATTATTATTATTATTATTATTATAGACGACTATATTTAATTAAACGACTATTATTTAATAACTAACTGGGGACTGCCAGAACCTTTGACTTTGACCTGATCTTAGGCAAGGTTAAGTCACTTTACATGATTCGTTGCTGGAGGAAGAAAATTTAATTATGCAAGACAATTTAGTGATGACTAATTGAACGATTGTCATTTACGTAAATTAGTTGCTGTTTAACGACGCTGTGTCATTACGTTACCTATGACCCTGTATTGTTCGCTGTCTCGTTCAACTGCTAAATGTGATGCGATAACGTCTTTTAAAATTATCAGTAAATTGCCGAACAAGGCAGATATTGCGCGAGTAGATAAGGTAGTCCGAGGATCGAAAAGGCAATCGAAAGTTTCAGCTTGTCTGCAGCTGTGAGAAAGACATTTATCGCGCCTCTTTGGCGGAAAATTTATACTGAAATCAAAAGACAGAGGGACAGAGAAAGAGAGACACAGACACAGACAGCGAGACAGAGAAAGGAGTGATGCGGTTATAAAAGTATTTTGGCAATCAATCAGTGCTAATTACATAATTATGATATCATTTCTGAATAATATATACAGTTCGAATTTATTCATTTAGATAATGTATGTTTTTCTGCAGTAATCTTTATGCAGAGGATTCCTCTTTGACTCTCTGTTAGGCCGTTCAACATCGTAGTCTCGTGCCACCTGGACGCCTCTGTTCTGGCTCACCGTGTAACTCGTTATTCTCAAATCGACTATTCACCGACGACACCGATCTGTTTAAATAAGCGCAATGCACGTTTATTATAGTACAATGATTCAATAAATAAAAGGTGTCCAATTGTAGCGTTTTATTTCATGCTGTAGCTTTCAGCGTCTAATGACATGGAATATACATTTTTCAATTATATAATCAGTGTGTGGTCTCCAGCTCCATTTACTGTGAAAAACCACTCGCAAGAATTTAACCTGATTTTCCATCTTCATTTCAAATCAAATCATATCATATCAACTTTATTGTTCACTGCTTCAATTCAGTGTTTACATGTTACGACAGATTTTGTTTCAAATGCAGTAACAATGGGTAATACGCTAATAAACCTTAAGTTCCGCTAACAGGATAGACTTAGTGCTATGTTCATCAGTCTAGTCTATACAGCGGATTATTTAGTAATTTATTTATGACTTCATTTCTTAAACATCATTATAATCAAATCAACATACTATAGTTCACTTAGTTTTATATAACGTGGCCAACAGTATTATTGTTATTCGGCAGTAAACATTTATTTTGTTCTTGATCAGTCTTAATGATAATCATTGATAAATGATTTCTTTTGGCACACAGGATTCATGTTGTGGCAAATCCAATTGCAAGCTCTATTATAGCACCTTAATAAATCTAATAAAAGGTATCTAATTGTTTGTCTTTCGTGTGGTAATTTACTGCGTTAAATTTACTGCTGTACATAAGAACCAGTATCGTATCCATATCTATATATTTCAGAATGGAATTTCGCCAACATCTATGTATCTTTTATCTTTTAAGCGTTCAAATTAATTAGATTATGACTGTTTAATCTATAACGGCATAAAATATAAAATTATCGAGAATTTATCAGTTTTGCTAGTATAATGCCATACGCTTTAATATAGCAGTCATCACTAAGAAGCAGAAGAGTAGTCCCCATCTTTTTCTTAGCCTCGGAATATAAGGTTGTTGGCCAGTGCTCTGCCATGCCATTCATCTTCCTATCGATAACTTACAGTCAGTGTATACTCATTTAGACAAGTTTCTGCCCAGGAAGAGATTTTAAATACCTGTAAATGTAAGAAAACTGGCCGTGCATAGAATCTGTACATCTTAGTTATAGGCATTACATTCAAACTCACTATAAAATTAAATAAATTTTATTGTTAGAGAAGCGCCACAAGTAGTCATTAAACGCTGGATTCTGCCATAAATACATTGCTCAAATTAAACACCTTTAATATGCCAAATGACTGCAGTATAAATAAGATCAATTCTTATAGTGATACTGATACTTATAGTGATACTGATATAGTGATACTGATACTATATATATTCAATTCAATTCTTATAGTGATACTGAAGGGGATTCGCCAGGTGGCGACCGTTACGACTAAATATCATCGATACGTTTGATAATAAAAGTTAAAAATAAACGTTAAGAGTGAATGTTCTTAACTACAAAAGTTACGGATTTTATGGACTTATCGCTCGAATTCTCCGTAGAAATAAATCAGGTTCGAAATGCGAAAGCATATTCAATAATTTTGGTTTTGATTTCACTGTGATCGGAATATCGTTTCGACGTTTTCGCGCGTCAAGGCGGGAAACATAATTTCTTACGAAAATAAAGGAAATAAAATAGAAATGGGGAAAAACAAACTAAAACGTCGTCTAGACACTTCATCAAGTTCGTCGAACTCTGGAGATACTTCATTGAACATTCCTGAAGAACAGAAAATAGACGCGCAAAAGAAGGCGTACGCACAACAGGAGGTCCAAAAGGTCTTGCCGACAGCCCGTGAACCTACTTCTGGCTTGACTGAGGATATCGAAAATATAAAAGAAATCGAACGAACCAATACAGAAGGTAAACAAATATCTGAATCTGTTGAGGATTTACGAAATTTCATTTATAAATCTTCTGACAACCTTCGAAATGAAAATTTGTCACAGAACAATAGTGATTACTTTGAGTCGTACTATGAATCAATGGCCAGAAGGAGGTCTCGTTCANGTTTATAAACAACCGTATCGATATCCAACTTCACAACGGATTTAAACCTCCAATTACTACCTCGCATCTGATAACTTGCCATGCTCTCCTTAATTTTATCCACTGCACCGCTATATATTTCACCCACGTCGGTTGCGTCTAAAATGATCTCAGTCTTCGATTTAAAATTAGGTTCAGCCTCTATTACTTCTCCAGATTTCATATCTACTTTCTCCATTACACATAAAAGATTGAATTGAACTTTTACCCCTCGAGATTTCGTTAGCAGACTGACTACCCGCGGCCTTACAGCATCGAGGAAAGATGTGACGTCGATTCCCCGGTTCCTTCGATTGTGTATCGCTTAGTAAATCCCTTAATAGCATTCGCGGTCTCTAGGATTTCGAACTTCTTTTCATTAATTTTACTAAAAATACCCGAAACCTTTAACATCAACGAGTCTAATTTTTCATTCATGGGTTTCTTTTCTCGAGGAGTTACGTAATTAATCAACCAATCCGCAAAAGAATTAATTTTCAACCTTACCTTATTCTTCGCTTCAGTCAAAACATTATTAAAACGAGATTTCCATGTATTAGATGAAGGTTTATACTTACCTGGAACAAGCGTTGGAACTTTGATGTCTGGAACTGGAGCGTCTAGTAGGTTGCTTTCGTGTACAGTCTTAACGCTTTGTGTAGGACTAGACGATAGGAATGTCACGAGATCCGCTTTTCGCAATCTCGAATAACCTACCATCCCGTTCTCTTTAGCGATATTTCGTAGTTGTTTTACTGTATTCATTTTGTATTCCATTTTATATACAGAATCTATTTCTTTAAGTCCTTTCATGAAATCAGAATTTGTATTCATTTTTAGAGTAGTCTGCGTAATTTTGTTTTTTCACACGAGCTTATATAGGCCTACGACAGAGACTCGCGGAATTATCCCGACTATTACGCGATGACTCAACAGCGTGTGATCGTAAAACTCCTTAAGGCTGACGATGTATAATGCTATGGGATATTACGCGATGACTCAACGACGAGGCGGTTGAGATTATCCATACCGCGGGAAATTCCGGCAGTTTCAAGAAACGCCTACGATTATTAATAACTTAGGTTATTACGCAATACGTAAAATATAACATAGGTTATAGGAAAGTGACATTTATTTATGTAGCGCATTTGTAATGAGCCAGAGGATTTATATATATACTACTGACGTTCTGAAGAAGTCGCGAGATCACGACTCTTAAAGAGATGGATTACTTGACGAAGATGTCATCGATGGCTGTTGAGTCGTTGAAAGCGTGGCAGCTGCGACTCAACGTATCTACGCTGTCCATCAGAGACTGATGTTCGAATCGGATGTCCGTCTGAAGGTCTCCAAGGCTCTGCTTAAGGATGCTGTCGTGGTCGACAAGCAGTTTCGTTATGACGTTCGGAGAGATGTCAACGAAAGCAGTCAGGTCCATCTCTCGCGGCCACGAACGGTAAGTCTGACCGGAGTCCAGTTGGAAACCAGTCAACTGGAACGATACGATTACAAACCATCCATTAAAAGCACCCATGCGTGTAGAAATAAGTATAAGTCCAGTTATTCCTCTGATTTTACAGAGTTCTAACATAACAGACTGTTGCATTACAGATAAGAATATCAATAGTCTGCTGCAACGTAATATAATGGCAGTGTATTTTGGATTGAGAAATAAGACGAGGTGGCAGCCTTATACAAGCTAATGGTAATTGCAGATTTATATAGCGCCACGTCAAGATAGACTCAATAGAGGCGCTAAATATTCTAAACCGTCTCAGGAAGACGCTTCTCCACGAGATGGAACCACAGGAACCATTTCGGATTACATCACAGCGAACGGTCTTTACTAACCCATCTGTTTCACACTTAATGCCTTCTCTATCCAGAAGTTGTTTGTTTACTACCAACTTTGATTGCTTCTCTAAATGCGCCATATAAATGACGAGATGCATACAAGTACTGCATAAGTCGGCGATCAACCTTGCAGGGACCCTATCTACCGGGATTCTCGTTCCCTTCGGGGCACCCGTTGACTCCAAGAAAATGTCTACTATTATCTCTTTTGTTGCATATTTCACTTGTTACTAAAATCTGTTCATGTATCTCATGTACAATTCATTTGGGAGCAATAAATTTTTGAACAGATGAAAACCGTGTTCGTTGCTAGGGGCAACGCATCTTCTATATAGGACTGACGCACCTGTTTATCTTGCAGCATCGGTCGAGGTCTTCTCCACAGACTCAGGTTCCTTGCGAAGTCATCGGTGCGCGAAGAACCGGAAGGAAGGAAGGTCTTCAGTCGACCGAGGAAGGTGATCAGCTGAGAGTAGGCAGCGATGACCTTCATCTCAGTGGATCCGATTATTCCAGTGACCTCTGTCATGACGGATGAATCGAGTTTGGTGACGGCAGCATCGGCGTGGAACATCACAGCGCTGCTCACATCGTCAATGAACGTGGTCGATAGACGTTGTTTTGTTAGGCTGTTGTTTCGGTAGCCGTTCAGGAGGTCCTCGAGCAGATGGACGTCTTGCGAGAGGGTGTTCAGCGCACTGGAGGCCGTGACGATGTCCACAGAGGCCACGGTGAGATCCAGTGTATCGAGGAACGTCTGAAACGTCTTGAGGAACTCTGGGTAGCGAGTGACGCATTCTGATAGCTTGTTGATTCTGTTCTGTGCGCCTTTCAGCCGAACGACGACGTCATCCCTGAAAGAATTCCACAGGGAGACGCTCCTTATGTCGTCATAAATGGTGTTACTCTTGGGAGAAGATGGTTGTGCCATGAGCATCGAGGGAGGAGTTCCTTCCATCGGATAAGTTGGCGAAGAATCGTCGGGCGTTGGGGAAAATTTCGGAGATGGAGAAGGCGTTGAGAAGGACGTTGGTGAAAAGCTGCCACTAGAAAAGGACGCAGGACTTCCAGGAGAATCCTGAGGAGGGGCTTGGGGCGAGTCTTTGGTCGTCAGCGAATCTCTCAAGATGTCCAGTGCTTTGGAAACAATGCCATCGATGTAAGAGAAGTTGGTCACTTGGTCATAGAACGACTGCAACTCGCTGGAACAGAACTTCTCCAGACAGCTAATCGGACAGAAATCTTGGTCTGAGGACTTCTTCAGAATTATCGCCGTTGAATTCAAGATCGTTTGCAAGAAGGTCATCTTTTCGACGGCGGTGGCCAAGTACTCGTAACTGGTTACATCGATTGCCGGATACATTTCGCTGATGACCTGCATCTTGGAGAATTCCTGGCTGCAGAGGATCAGCTGAGATGAGATGCTCTGGATCAGATAGTGGACGTGGTCGTTGTAGCAGTCCTGAAAGTAACCAAGGAACTTCGACCCGGCGGTGACGACATCGTTGCGCACCATTTCCGTCAGACTGTTGAGAGCCAAGAGAACGATATTCGTCTTGGACGTCGATGGATCGACGATGTCCCTCTGGATCAGAGACCTCAACTTCTGATGGCTGTCGATCACTGACTGGATCGACTCGACCGTGTCTTTCATGGTTGCGTCGTCGACACGGTTGCCTAACTCAAGGGCGTCGAGGTAATTCTGTCGGAATCCAGCCCTGCTTGATAAGATGTCAGCGACATCTCTCGAGAAATAGGAGAAGGACAGAGACGTCGCATATGACACCTGATCGCAGTCATCCGGACAACTGCAACTGGCGACACCTGCACAACCGTTTCAGCATACATCAACGACAAATCACGCAGGGTAGGGTTTGGTAGGGTATGGTACTATGGTAGGGTATGGTGTTTTAGTGTAGGGTAGGGTTTATTATGGTTGTGTAGGGTACGGATGTGTAGGATAGGGTACGGTATACAGTGTGTTTAAGGCATGTGCTAGGAGTAGGCCATCCTACAACAGTTCTCCGCTTACAAATAATTTCATTGCCTTACGTCACCCCACAAAGTTGGAGATTGAACTGCTCCAACCTACTCTGCCTAACCCTCCACAGAAATGCAACCTGCCCAGCACCACCTGACCCCTCTTCTTCCGTCTCTTCGCTACCACTCTTTGACCGAAAAGAAAGAAAGAGGCGCAGGTGATGCGGAGCTCATGCATGGCCACACATAAAGGATGAGAAAACTTTCTAGATTGCATTAAATAACTATCTTGTATTTTAGTACAGTTACTTCGAATGTCTTGACATAAACAATTACATCGTTTAGTGTGGGTGGTATGGTATCGTATCGTATAGTATGGTATGCCATGGTCTGGTGTGGTGTGGTATGGTATGGTATGATAGCATTAGGTGACACTATGACTGCTTACCACTCCAGTCGCGATAACACTCCAAAAAGTCGTCCAAATGACAGACCTCGGAAGAACCTAAAAGGAAAAGTTCAGTTCTCTTCCAGCGTTTAAATCCATTTATGTTTAGTTTTGTTCACAGAAGCTTTCTATAATTATCTGAACATTTATGTGGGTTTGGGTCACAGTTTTCAGGTTGCAAGGTATTTGAATGTGGATATGGCGCAGAATAGAGCGAGTCAGCTGGATGTAACGCAAGACAAATGATGAAATGGAGGAGGAAAGAAGATCCCTGATAGCATCAATCAGAAGTCTTCAGAGAAACTGGATGAGCCACCTGATGAGGGAAGATTCTCTGCTAAGAACTATCAATCGAGGGAAGAATGGAAGGGGAAAAGACCAAAGGAAGACTTGGAAAGATGGTATTTGAATTGGATGATGAGGGACGGTTACAAGAGGCCTAAAAAATGAAACGAGTGGGGCGATATTGGACGTACGAAGTAGTATAAAGACAGAGAACCAGAAGAAGAAGCCGTAATTATATATAGGAGCTAAATTAATGTTTTGTAATCATGTAAAGAACGAAAACTGACGGAGTTATGAACTGGATGTTCTTTTATAAAAGAACATGATGATGATGATGAATGAATTATTTGCCTACAGAATCCGATAAATTATATAGACACCAGTAGAAGTAAGAGGCTCCTGTGATACGCTGATACATGCAGTACATACAAACATGTACACAGTCACACACACACTCAAACAGACAGAGGCACACACACACGCACCTCGACAGGGACACACACGTTGACAGACACACGCATTCATACATACATGCATTACATTACATTACATCAAATACATTACATGCATACATATATACATACGTACACACAAAGCATACATTACATGCACATATACACATCATCCATGCGTATTAATACCTGGCATGTAGGGTGCCTTACAACGGCAATCACTGACGAAAGCGTTCGTCTTGCATTCCCGTTGACATTTGGCCGTTGAATAAGAGTCCGTTGAATTGTAGAACTCATAATCCATGGCACTGCATCTGCCCCACGGAGACCCGAGGCTCACCACCTGCTCCACCACAAATACCATAACATACGATGATACCATGTTAAAACAACGTTTTCACAAGATATTTAAAGTACTTTAACCTCCTGCTACTCCTCTGAGGAGACGGTTGCTGTGTGCGGACCTTGAGTAAGTCTTTTCACTCACAGTTGCTCACGACTTCGATTCATGCTTCGTGATTAAGTTGAGGCGTTTAATAAATTAGTAGTAGTACTAGTAGTAGTAGTAGTAGTAGTAGTAGTAGTAGTAGTAGTAGTAGTAGTAGTAGTAGTAGTAGTAGTAGTAGTAGTAGTAGTAGTAGCAGTAGCAGTAGCAGTAGCAGTAGCAGTAGCAGTAGCAGTAGCAGCAGCAGCAGCAGCAGTAGCAGTAGTAGTATAGTAGCAAATGTTGCAACATTTGCCTTTACCAGTTAACTATTCAAATATTTCCGTGGGGCTCCTAATATCGATTGATAAAAAAATGCGCTTTATAAAAGTCTAGATACATACGTACATACATAGATCGACCAATGCTTGCTGGGTCTCATTCACAAGACAATGCCTGTGCCCCCTCCCAACCTCGAGGGGGTCCTCTGTGATCGACGCCTCTGTGCTGCTGCACTAATTAACCTACTTAACGTTCGCAATCAGTCGAACGATTGGAAGGTCAAAAGGACGAATGGAACATTGGCGGAATGGGGAAACATTTGATCATCGTATGAAACAGTTGACACTATTGATCTTCCTAATCGATTGCACTTAACATCGATCAGTGATTGGTTTTTAACGACCGAGAAACTAACGTCAAACAGAATGGTGATCGTTATTTTCCAATTTCTAAAGCGCTTCTCTAAAACTAAGTGCTGGGCACCAGCTTATTCACGAGCGCTTCGTCATGTCAGAGGGGTTGTCCAGTGATGTCCAGCGCAGATCCAAGTTCAGTTGTCAGATGGACGAGAGAGGAGGCTGAGGAACTGTTACGGCGGGCAATCAGAGATGTTGCTGTTGATGATAATAACGAGAACGGAGTCTGACGAGATTTAAAGAAATGATGCAAACTGACTTAAACTTAATTCCAAACTGATTCCAGATGAGCTCCTAATACAGTCAAACCTAATCCTGTACAAATCTCCTTAAGCTGGATTTCTCTGCCGTGGGCGCAGAATAAATGGTCTGCATGAACGAACGAATGAATGAACGAACGAACGAACGAATGAATGAATGAATGAATGAGAGAGCTGACCCTTGAATAGTCGAGAGGCGCGAGGGTCTTGAATCCCGGTGGAACCATGAATCCGGCGTCCATCACTTGAGGTACGTCATCCTGGCTTCGAAGGTGGACCTGAAAGAAAAGCCACTTCTTCCAATTGGACACGAATCGGATTTAGTGATGATGATGATGACGACGACGACGACGACGATGATGATGATGATGATGATGACGACGGCGATGACGATGACGATGACGATGACGATGTCGATGACGATGACGATGACGATGACGATGACGATGACGATGACGATGACGATGACGATGACGATGACGATGACGATGACGATGACGATGACAATGATGATGATGATGATGATGATGATGATGATGATGATGATGATGATGATGATGATGGTGATGGTGATGATGATGATGATGATGATGATGATGATGATGATGATGATGATGATGATGATGATGGTGATGATGACGTTCACCTTGACTCCTCGGTTATATGAGTAACCTGGAACATCTTCGTACTGCTGGACGTTGATGACGAGCTGAAGACCATTTAACGATCCTAAGGAAAGAGAAAACGGAACTTCAACCAACTTTGGACTTTAATCAACAGTTACTGACGACAAAGCGAAACCGGTTTCAAAGTTTCTCCTCTTTTGCAAATCCAGGGATTCAATTTCAATTTTAACAAAGAACTAGTTCAGAGGTAGATGGCAAAGGCTATGGAAGAAATGTAAAAGACATTAGAATATTGGAATTGAAGACATTCAAAGACATTAGCATATAAAGGGAATAAAAAGTCATTCAATGACATTAGGATTATTGGAATCAAAGTCATTCAAAGATATAATAGATAAATGAAATTAAGGACATTAAAAGACATTAGGATTAATGGAATTAAAGACATTCAAAGACATTAGGATTAATGGAATTAAAGACATTCAAAAATATTAGGATTAATGAAATTAATGACATTCAAAGACATTAGGATTAATGGAATTAAAGACATTCAAAGACATTAGGATTAATGAAATTAATGACATTCAAAGACATTAGGATTAATGAAATTAAAGAAATTCAAAGACATTAGGATTAATGAAATTAAAGACATTCAAAGACATTAGGATTAATAAAATTAATGACATTCAAAGACATTAGGATTAATGAAATTAAAGACATTCAAAGACATTAGGATTAATGGAATTAAAGACATTCAAAGACATTAGGATTACTGGAATTAAAAATTGTAAGGGCCCCAGATGAATTACAACAAGACTCTTTGTTTATGTGTTATGTGTGCAGAGTCTACCTGTGTTGTTGGCCGACAGAGAGCGCTCAGTGTTTCCGTTGAATGTATAGCAGAGACCGAGGTCCGTTTGTTCCATCTGGATGTCATCATCTGAACAGTTTCCTCCATTCCACACACACCTGATGATGATGCAAGAAGAGACATTGACAGTTCTCGATTCAAACCAATCTAACGAAGTTGCTCTCAGCTGACACTTGCTCCGTTCTTCTTGCCGACTTCTCTATTGCGGCTTAGGCAAAGGTAAGGCTATAGGCGAGCAAAGGTAAGGCTAGGCGGAGAAAGGTGAGGCTATAGGAGAGTCAAGGTAAGGCTATAGGCGAGACATGGTAAGCTTAGCCAGTTAATTTGTCATACAGCCCTGCATGAACAAACAGGATTTTCTGATTGAATCTCGGACACATTTGACACAGGTAAACGACAGATAAGGATCATTTTCCATCTGTTGCATCTGCTTTGACCAGCTAGCCTTCCATGCAGAACTTGATTTCGATCAGCAAAGGCAGATATATGCGCTATATAAGTGAATGAATGTCGTGGGCTAAAGATAAACAGATTCTGGGTACCATAGTCTGGTGGAGGAGGAGGAGGAATTCTTACTTGAAGATCAGTTGGTCCTTCGTGTTTCCAATCAGTTGAATCAAATCCCCAAAGTCATATTCTGCACAATAATAGCATCAAACGAAGAGGATAAACAGGGCGAAAGTAATTTCATCAGTTTAACATCATCATCATCATCATCATCATCATCATCATCATCATCATCATCATCATCGTCATCGTCATCGTCATCATCATCATCATCATCATCATCATCATCATCATCATCATCATCATCATCATCATCATCATCATCATCGACATAAACACCTTCTCCTATTCATCATCATCATTATGTTCGTTGTCGTCGTCATCACCTACATCATCCTCCTCCTCCTTCCTCTATTGCTCCTCTTCCTTATCATCATTCAGTGTCATCGTCCATCTCGTTATCATCGTCGTCGCAGTCGTAATAGTTTTTGTAGTGGTGGTAGTAGTAATAGTAGTAGTAGTAGTAGTAGTCATAGTAATCGTGGTTGTTATCGCCGTAATCGTCGTCATGACAGGTGTCACCGGTCATCACAATCAACGCAGGTAACAGCAACAGCAGCAGCAGCAGCAGCAGCAGCAGCAGCAGTGCTTAGTGGACGAGATCTACTGAGAACTGACCATCGTTTTCTCTGAGAACGATGTTCTTGTAGTCTGTTCTTGGCAGTCGTTGTCCATTGTACGGTTCTTGTACTTCCGGTTGTTCGCCGCCATTGCCCGGTGGTGGTGGTGGTGGATTACCTGCTTAGGCAACAGATTGCAACATCTACCTTTGAGAGGTGTGTGACTTCACATTAGTCAATGAAACAATTGCAGTTCCATCTTTTGACCAGAGACACAAACCAGCCTTTCAAAACTGTCTCTGTTGCCATGGCTGGGCATATATTACTGCCTCTGTGAGGAGTAGCAGTCTTAAGAGTCGTTGTACGAGTGCTACAAGGGAAGGAAAGGGTTTTTGGCTGTACATCTGTTTGTTGTGCAATCGATGGGAATTTAGAGTCAATTGTTCTTAGACGCCGTTGTTTTAAAAGAGATGGCGGTTTAGTTTCACAGTTCTTAGAGTGGGACTAACTAAGATCATTGGCTGGCTCAGTCAAATGGTCAGGGATATTGGAGGGTTGGGTTGCTCGAGACCCAACCCTCCAACATCCCTGACCTTTTGACCAAGATGATGGGGTAGGGGCAAGACCTCGTGACCAGGCGCCCTTGTAACGGCATGGCTGTGTAACGGCGCCATATAAATTGTCACTATTATTATTATCCAATCCATGGAATTTTGATAACACATTAAACGACAACAAATCTATGCTTTGGATTAGCACTAAACGAAATACAATACAGTGCATAGCATTACAAAGCAATACAATGTATGGTATTCTTGCATTGTATTCTAATGCGTTGTATTGCATTGTTATGTAAGATTGTCTTTACGTTAAAGACGACAGCACACAGCGTCCGATGACCTTAGGTCAAACAAAGTTCAGCTGCCAAATAGAAAGGTCACCTTGTTCTTGACATTTTGGGTCTGTCGAGATGACAATGTCTTTGATTGCAGCTGACTGGAGGTCGACGGTGAATCCGATCTGTTCAGCGACAAAGGCCACCTGTTGCAGACCCTGGCCATTGGCACCATCACCAGTCAATGGAACATTGGCCCCGTTCCAGTCGGATGCGTTCAGCTGATCCTCGTAACGCAGTTTCTTCCACTCGTGAGCGGATGAGGATGAGAAAGAGTTGGATGAGGAGGAGGATGTCAGAATGCTGAGAAGGATCTTCGGATGGCTCAGTCGATACTGGAACTGGACACAGGTCGTCGTTCCATTGAACTGCGTCGGTGGAGAGAGCAGAACGGCCTCATCAATACTCGGTCCAAACACTGCCTCCATGTAATAATCTGCAAGACAACGATACGAAAGCAGGTTCAAACAACTGAACAGAGGTTTCACTCGAAGGAACTACCTGTTGTACGTTATGATGACGGCGCCATAGAAGTGATTAGATCCCAGATGAGATTAGCACCTTGGAGAAGATAGGATAGGATAGAATGGCATTGGATAGGATAGGATAGGATTGAATTGGATTGGAGAAGATATGATAGGATACAATACGATAGGTGAAGATTGGATGAGCACCTTGGCAGTATGGAACGATGCAGAATTCTCTGATGGCGTCTGGTTCCATTGTGTAGCACCAGGTGGCAGCCTCAAAGGATCCGTCAAACGATGGATTCCGACAGAAGTTGCTCACATCGTCCATTTCGATGTCACCGCCATCTGCAGCGTCGAGCATCCAATCGGCAAAGTAGTTTAGGTCGTTGTATGGATGGAGGTGAGGCGTGTCGGAATTCCACGCTTGACAGACCCGACCGGAAATCGTCCGATTCATCGATCCCAGATAATCCCGTCCATCTGCCGTCGACAGACAGTCACGTCTCCTTGGCTGCACGTCATCGTCTGCTCAGAGACAAAGACATCTTATCACAAGTAATCTCAATCGTTTGTTTGGAGATTCGAACATCGTTCGATGCGTTGTGCGATTGCGCTATAAAAGTGGTAACATTTGATCAGATTAGAATTTCAGACCAACCAGGATTTGTAACATTCATAAAGCAGATGTTACAAATATTTATTCCCATAGTCGCAATCAAATAATAAGTTTTCTCTGCCCTCCAGAGGCTTAGCGTTCCACACGGTGTCCTCCAATCCTCTTTCATAATTCTGCAGCGGGAATTAAAACTGTTACGAGCTTAAGACACGGAGTCTACAAGGTTGGAAGTGCCACTTGTTTGAATAAGACATTGAGGTCATTACCGGTGGTCGTGGTGCTGGTCGTGGTTGTGTCAACGAAGGCTGACTGCGTAGCTATCAGGACCCAGCGAGATTCGTCTTCAGATGCATCAGCGTAACCACAGGTAGTCATCTCTCGAAAATCACAGGAAATCTCTTTCTGCAGTTCTTAAGAAAACAATTCCAGTTTAACTTACGACATCAAACAATAGACCTTCTGGACAATGATAACAATGGGATCAACATAAATGAATCCACAGCACAGAATTAGTCTGGAAATACTTCGAAATGGTTTACATGCTTCAACTTACAAATACAATCCGTTCCTTTCGCTGGAGTCACTCTCACTTTTATGCTCTCATATAAAACATCCGTTAGAATATTCGAATGATAGTATTAGAACTAGGATTCACACGCGCACATAATTCTATTCGATCTGTTAGCAATAGTCTAAGAGTCGTTCGAAATGTCTTACCACTTGTAGGACAGGCTTTCGTTTCAATGCTGATGTTGTGGATCGTCGTATTTTCTGTGGCTTCGATGACCACCTGATAGGTCGAAGTGTTCGGCTCCAATCGAAGTCTGATCTGAGACAGGACTCTCTTCTGACTCTGCGATCCACTCGTGAAGATCGTCCGATTCCGATTGATCCCATCAGTCGATCGCTGGAACAACCGCGCTCTGAAGCTGGAAGCCAGTTCAGCGTCCACTGTGAGACAGGCCTCGCTGGCAGAGGAGCCTCCCACAGCAACGGAGTAGACATCAGAAACGAACTGAGCGGTCGGTCTGTCCACCGTCTGAGAGAAGTCGACCAGCGAACTCATTCTGATATGTAGCGAGTAATCTGACATCACAATGTCTGGCGTTAACTAATCAGTAGGTATATAGGTGAGTAAGAAGTAACTGAGTTAATTTCCTTGCCTACTGTATATTTAACGGAATCACTGTGTGCGTGTGTGTGTGTAACATATGATGAATGGTTGATATATGTATAATTCATGGGTCTGTATGCACTACTGCACAAGCATCACCCTGTACATTTCTGCACCATGGTATACATTAATTTTCGTTACTGGTTTTGATTCATGCTTTGATGATCTGTGTCACCGTGTATGGACATAGAAATGAGAAATGGGCGACCCTGCCAGCGTAGCAACATTGTTCCCTCTGGGTTAATCCATTGACACCCATGAACTACTGCAACAAATGAACCTGCAGTTGGTGATCAGTAGAGCTTTGAATTAAAAAAATGAATTGAACTGAATTGAAGGAAGTAACTAAGTTTAGGAACTGCGGAGGGGTGGGATGTAACCAATGCCAGAAATGAAAATAAGGAAATTGTGACAGGATGGATGATGGAAGACCATATTTCGAGGTGGCACTCATTCGTGGCACTCATAGGAAAGGGGCCTTAACCTTGCATCCAACCTATTTCCACGCAACAGCCATCTTATTCAGCAGTTTCCTAAAACAGGAGCTACATATATTTCACCAGAGAAATAAGATAAGATATTCTTAGACCGATTGCCGAGGTAGAGGCACTTCTGTTTCTATGGCAACACCTTGAGTACTTTTGGCGCTGATGTCGTAAGTGAGGCTGTGGATGCATGGAACAACAGCGGACGATAGAACGATGTGAAGGACTCCGCTCTCCGTCCAGTAGACAACTCCATTTGCTAATGACATCCAGGGAATCGATGAATTGACGACGTTTCCAGAAGACCAAGACCAGATCTAGAAACATCAATACAGAGACCAAGACCAAATCTAGAAATACGAACACAGCAATGGGCGTAGCCAGGAAAACATTTCGGAGGGGGTTTTAAGATTTCGGCGGGTTTTCCATTGAAGATTGTCGCAAAAGTTAAGGTTTTTTGTATTTCGCATTTAAAAACCTATAAAAAAATGTTTCCGGAAACTTATTGGGAGGGGGGTGGAGTTTGAACCCCGAAACCCCCTCCTAAATACGCCCATGAACACAGCGCTTTGTAAATATGGAGTTTACGATTACGTTTAAACAAGTTTACAAGAGAAGGAGGCACTGAGATATCTACCGTAACATTGGAGTAGCCGCCTGTATCGCTACTGCAGGGCCACTTAACGTCTGCCCGAAGACTGGCGTTGAAAGCTGTCAGACCAATCAGGTAGATCGAAGTCGCTTGGCTCATAGAAGTAAAGTTGACGGTTCCTGAGAGGTCCTTTCGAACGATCGCTTGAACTAAACATCAGAAGAAGAAAAGGTAGACAAAGACACATCTAATAAATAATTATCATATGTCAACTGATTGGTCTAAAAGGCAGTTATGAAAGTGATCAGAAAACTTAACCTTCTCCAACTTCAGATGTGATTATAAGAAAGTCAGTCGGTTGCGCCAAGTCTTCCGATCACCAATATTCTGTCTCTGTGGTTTTTTTAAATGAGACTTCACTCTTTAAGCGACCATCAGTCGATGCCCTGTGAATTATTGATAACGGCGCTATATAAGTCATTAGAATATATGTTTTATACTTCTTTTAAAATACGAAATAAACATTTTATATTTCTTTCGAGGCTGTGAGGACAAACACTAGTCGTCTGCCGCATGCCTACCAACAATTATAGTGGCCCGTAGGCCACAAAAAGGTTGGCCACCTCTGATCTAATCAAATGGCAAATGGACCAAATATGTCGCTCTTACTGTCTCCGTCGATCGTCAATGGTCCACCGTTGGCGATGTACTGACCACTCAGCTGACCAACGCTTCCGATGACCCGATCCAGACACAGCCTCCGATTCATACAATCTGCTGCACCAACAGGTTTACCATAACAGGCAAGATTAGATATAGGAGTGTAATGTTAAGTAAGAGCAAGGTGAGGTAGGGTTTATCATGGGTTCATGGTAACGTAGGGTTAGGTAAGGTAAGTGCAAGGGAAAAGGTAAGGTAAGACCAAGCAGAGGTTAAGGTAGGGTAAGGTATTCGGTTAGGTAAAGCTAAGATATAGAAGTTACAGGTAAGGTATGTGTAGTTGCAATTGTAATTTATATAGCGCCATTTCAAGAGAGAGATTCATCAGAAGCGCTGTCGACCTAAGACGATGAAACCACGATCGAACAGAATATAATGGGCCTACATTACAGTCTCATTAATATAGCGCCTACTCATTGTCGCGTACGACTCTCCTCAAAGTATTGTAGACCTACAAACTGCATAATCGCCATCATCATCATCATCATCATCAGCAGCAGCACCACGTGTCCCTGACCATCATAGTCCAGACGAACCTGTTTCCATGACGACGCAGTCCTCTTCCGTCGTCATGATCTGGTCAAAGTGGATGGTGGAACCACCTGTGGTCCCGCGGTCACCGAGGAACGCCAGCTGGAAAGACCGTTCTCCTGGTAGACAGATGGAGGCGTTGAAGGTCACCTGAGGGTCATTGGCCGCGAAGGTGGCCATCTTGTGGGTGAGCAGACCAAAGATCGATGTCCGATAGAGATGGACGGCGTCTTCACTGACTCCATCAGCCACGACTTGCATCGTCAGCAGCTGACTGCTGCGGTTGGTGACGATCAGTGGACTGAGCATCACATTCTCCTCAAAGGAACATCCTCCTCCTCCTCCGCTACCAGAACAAGGCGTCATCGATGACCAGTTCATCGCAAGCCCTGTCAGAAAGCAACGTCGTCCTCTCTTCATTTATAAAAGGCCTTTCAAGAGCAGCATACATGTACTTGTAATGAGTGACAGGTAGTCTCATCCTCTTCTTGCTCCTTCTCTTCCTTCTCGTCCTGTACTCTTTCTTCTTCATTTTCTTCTTCGTCTTCACCTCCTCTTTCTTCTCATACCCTTCCTCTTCCTCCTCCTCTTTTTTCTCACTCGTCCTCTTCCTCCTTTTCCTACTCGTTCCCTCTTTCTTCTTCTCTTCCTCCTCCTCCTCCTCTTCCTCTTTGACTAAATGTCTCCTCTCTTCAATTTCCCCTTCCGTGGACCTCTCTATTCCTCTTTCGCCTCTTGCCTTGCCTCTGCTCTCTCGTCCTCTTCCTTTAGATTTCATTTTTGCGCTTCCTCTAATTCCTCCTCTTCCTCATCCTCTTCCTGTTCCAGTGGGGACAATGGAAGAGTGCCTGAACCGTTATGGAAGCGCAGTTTCCTTTTCCCCTACAACATTCTCATCCTTACCTTTTAGAATAACTTAAATCATCAAATATCATTACTTAGTCATATCTTTTAAACCAATCAAGTCAGCAAATGACAACGCTACAAATTATCACAAATTAATTTTTTTAAATTAATAACAGATTAATTAATAAAAGCTTACTGGAAGCAGACATTACAACCTTGAAACGGCGCCACATAATGAAAAACAATCTTTCTTTTTCCCCATGATTTTACATTACGTTTGAAACCCTTTTGTTCCTCTTGTTACTTCCTTCGATAACGCTTAACAAACCCTGAACGTCTTCTGTGATTAAATTTCCAGCTCACTTGATTCGTCGGTCCCCAGCCACATCTCCGACCATCTGGCTCCGTATTGGTAGCCACACGACTTGTAGGATGTGTTGCAGTTTATGCTAAACTGTTCCGTCGTAGAGTATTCTTGTAGACAAAGAAACATACAGACAGATAGACAAACATAGAGACAGACATACACACAGACAGACAGACATACAGACAATCAAACAGACGGAAAACGGCAAATTTCAAACCACAACAGCAATCAACATTTAGGCGCTCGTCCTAGTGGCATAATAATTATTATCATTATTAAACTATATACGTTATTCAGTATAGGCCTACTATCACAACAAATGCAGGCACTCATAATCGTTCTAATATAAATATAAAATAAATATTTATTTTTTATAATATAAAATATAGATAATAAAGTTAGAGATGTTAAGTTATGAGGCGCAATATTGAGTCAACCGATCTAAGCAAATAAAAAATGAAAATTACAGCAAAGTTGCATGTTGTGATAGCACATTCAGAAAAGTCCTTTCAAGGCACTCTTCCTCTCCCTCGATCTCTCCATTGATCTCTCCATGTATCTCTCTCTCACTCTCTGTATCTCTTCCTCTCACTCTGTCTCTCGCTGTATCTCTCCCACTTCGTCCCCCTATCCCCTCCCTCTCTACCATCTCCTCCCTCCGTCTCTCTTGCTCTATATTCCCTCTCCTTCCTTTCCTTCCTCTTTGTCTCGCTCCATAGTGACAGAAAGAGACACAGACAGACAGAAACAGACAGACAGAGACAGACAGACATAGACAGACAGACATAGACAGAGAGAGTGGCGTAACTGTTACCTGCGGCGAGACAATCTCTGCGTTCGATGCCCAGAAGAGTTACAGCCGCATAAGCACTGGATCCATTGTAGTACTGAGAGGCGGATATCTCCAGCTGCAGCCAAGTCTCGTTCGATAGTCCTGATGGCAATGCAACGTAGAAATAGCGACGTCCCGATTGGCTGGCATTCGCCATCTCCTTGATGACAGGAGCTGGCATAGCAACCGTTGCCTTGCCAACTGGAGCAACCGAAGAGGATGCATTGAAGGTGAATAGAGAGAAACGTAGAGCGACATTCGATGAATTGAATGAGGCAAATAGGACAAGACATCGATTGACAGAGAAGTCCAGGTTGAAGGAGGGAGATCGAAGGACAGACAGTTCACCCTTACCCTCGAATTCACTCCTTAGACCTACAATCAACAGAATGCAATGAACCGTCACCTATTCACCAGACGACATGCATGGATGCACACACACACACACACACGCCGCATTAAACAATTCTTGCACTTGATCGACAGTTTGTTGGAAGACATATAGCATCGATCGCCATTTTGAATTGTACACAGGAGAACACAGCAGGACATTTTGTTTGTCTTATAAACGTTAAGAAACGCTATAAGTTCTGCAAAGGCATCGAACGGTCTGTTTTGTTGTCAGATAACTCCCGTTCATTCTAACCCCGCATCATCTGATCCTTCACCTTCCAATTCTCGACCTAAATTACACCCACCTCAACAGCTACTCTGCCCCACTGACACTAAGGCAAGCGGACTCAGACCTCCTTCGGACTATCCTTTTTTGACAACCCATCTGACTCGACACAGCGCTCGTGAATAAGCTAGTGCCCCGCGCTTGGCTTTTGAAGTTTGGATTTTACAATTACGATCTGCTTCGTTTTTCAGGC
Source organism: Aporrectodea caliginosa (assembly GCA_020284085.1). Lineage (NCBI taxonomy): Eukaryota > Metazoa > Annelida > Clitellata > Crassiclitellata > Lumbricidae > Aporrectodea > Aporrectodea caliginosa. The sequence goes on from JACEVL010000203.1 coordinate 474,922, forward strand.
GTTTGTGTCAGTTATGCAATTCTGACCTTACAACTACTTCCATGCGTTTTATGTAAGTGATGTAACAGCGCGACGAGGAGGAGCACCTCGGGTCTTACCGTCGGTCGTGGTCGATGCTGAAGAGGAGAGGTTTGTTGATGCTGGTGACCAGGTGAATCCTGCGTTCGATTCATCGGTGAAGTCACACTGGTCAGCTGATGTGCTGAAATCACACGTTCCGCTCCACTGAGGCGGTTCCACTGCAACATCAGTCATTTCGAACGAAATTACAACTTCATCAATCATCTCGCTTAATTCTTAGCACTTTCGGCATAAAATCGACATCCTCGCATCTCCCTCCTCATCCTCATCCTCTTTCTCCTCTTTCTCTTTCTCCCTCTTCTCCCTCTTTCTCCTCCTCTGTAATTGCAATTACGACGATTTATATAGCGTAGTTGGTAGCAAGCTACTAGTAGGATGCTTCACAAAACTGTCTACTGTCAGCGCAAATAATGCTACGTGATAGGTACAGTTTTAACTGTGTTTTTTTAAAGAGAGAAACCTTGGTTTCCTTCTCTTCCTCTTCCTCCTCCTTCTTCTCCCCTCTTCCTTTTACTTCTCTTCCTCCTCCTTCTTCTCCCCCTCTTCCTTTTACTCCTCTACATCCTCCTCCTACCATTTCTCCTTCTCTTCTTCGACCAGGTATTAAGTGTCACGGTATTAAGTGTCACGGTATTAAGTACCAAATGTTCTTACAGCAATTTAAGTGTTCTTACTGTAACTTAAGTTTTCTCATTTTAACTTAAATGTTCTTATTGTAACTTAAGCGTTCTTACCGTAGCATGACCCCTCCACCAGCTGAACCCCGCCGAGGTAAGCCAGGATTCCGGGTTGCGCTCCAACCGCTTCAAATATCAACACGAACTCTTGTCGATCGACGGCAACTAGAGGCAGCAGAGTCTTCTGCAACGTTTGATAGAGTCCAATCGGTTGAGCAGCCATGATGTTCCGGTGCAGAAGTGTCTCGTGGTAGGTCTTGTTCTGCAGGTAACCCAGTCGGACGCTGAATCGCGCCTTGGCCGTGAAATTGACGGACAGACAGGACGTTTTGTTGAGCGAGAAAGTAGGCGAGATCAGTCTAGCTGTATGGTCGTAAGCGCAGAGCTGGTTATCCCCCGTCTGGGAGTTCAATCGCACGACCAGGTTAACATCTGAAGAGAACACAGCCAGTTAGACGCCACTTTAACCAGTTGCAATCTACATCTGCAATAGTAATCTTACCTAAGGCTTCACCCAACCTCACATCATATAATTTAAAACTTGAGATTCTTTGCAATTCACATCAATTGGCCTAACTTCAAAATTCTGTCAGATTCACATCGCATAAGTACCTACCCCTTAAATTCTTATTTCCCTTAATGTCAAATAATTCCAATACTTATGCCTCTATGAAGAGGACCACTCAGACACCTATAGTAGTCTATCGAATTGTCTCTAAATGAGAGGAGAAGCTCATGGTCGAGAGAGGACAGAGTGGAATCAGAAGCAACGCTCCAGTTACGAGTGGCATCAGTCGAATTCTCAATTCATCACTAATCAGAAAATGTCGGGCTCTAAACTTCCTGGAGGAATGGCAAGGTCAGAACGGCGTCATGGATAAGGACCCACGTCCGCCGTCGAAGTAGGAGGCGTAGACCGCTCTAGCAGACGAATAAACGTCCTACAAAATCTCATCCATGAACTGCAAAGCTCTACCAGAAGTATCTGCAGCTAGACGTCAATGTATGCCCCTAAATCTAGAGCTTAGTGTGCCCTTACCTGTGCTCATTGGCATCGAGATCAGGTAGGTGATGTTGTAGCCCTGAAGCTGGTTCCCACCACAATACGGTTGGTAGAGAAGCTGGACCCAGGTCGACTTAATCGACATCTTCGGAGGTCGATTCGAACCACACAGCGTCATCAGCAACATCCAGTCAGTGTTGTCGGTTGGCCAGGAGTAGATCTGACCAACATCATTTACATCATCTAATCAGCTAATCTAGTCTCTAAAATCTAAACTTTTATTCTCTTAAATCTAATCTATTCAGGCATGGAAGCAAGATGCGATTTGAAAAGGATAGAAAACAATTGGCGGGCAAGTTCAAAGCTCTCTCTTTCTACCAACACAAATCTTTCCCTGGAGTTGAGGTAAGACTTGCCTTGTCAAGATAAGACAGGTGTGTCCAGAATTTTCTTCATCATTAGCACGTGCCTACTTGTTTTCAAAGCATTGATCTCTCATATCCAAATAATTAATTCCTTGTTCATCATTATCAACGAGATCATCAGATAAACAGTTTACTAATGACCCGATGAACTTAACAAAATGACGATGAAGACGTCGACGACGACGATGATGGTGGATAAATACATCATTTAAATGACAGTTGGTCTCGCCTTTCTATGCCTTCTCTTTGCCTTTCTCTTAAACTGTTCATGCCTTCTCTTTGTCTATGCATTCTCTTTGCCTTTCTCTTAAACTGTCCATGCCTTCTCTTTGTCCATGCCTTCTCTTTGCCTATGCCTTCTCTTTGCCTTTCTCTTAAACTGTCCATGCCTTCTCTTTGCCTTTCTCTTAAACTGTCCATGCCTTCTCTTTGTCCATGCCTTCTCTTTGCCTATGCCTTCTCTTTGCCTTTCTCTTAAACTGTCCATGCCTTCTCTTTGCCTTTCTCTTAAACTGTCCATGCCTTCTCTTTGTCCATGCCTTCTCTTTGCCTATGCCTTCTCTTTGCCTTTCTCTTAAACTGTCCATGCCTTCTCTTTGCCTTTCTCTTAAACTGTCCATGCCTTCTCTTTGTCTATGCCTTCTCTTTGCCTTTCTCTTAAACTGTCCATGCCTTCTCTTTGCCTTTCTCTTAAACTGTCCATGCCTTCTCTTTGCCTTTCTCTTAAACTGTCCATGCCTTCTCTTTGCCTTTCTCTTAAACTGTCCATGCCTTCTCTTTGTCTATGCCTTCTCTTTGCCTTTCTCTTAAACTGTCCATGCCTTCTCTTTGCCTTTCTCTTAAACTGTCCATGCCTTCTCTTTGCCTTTCTCTTAAACTTTCCATGCTTTCTCTTTGTCTATGCCTTCTCTTTGCCTTTCTCTTAAACTGTCCATGCCTTCTCTTTGCCTTTCTCTTAAACTGTCCATGCCTTCTCTTTGCCTTTCTCTTAAACTGTCCATGCCTTCTCTTTGTCTATGCCTTCTCTTTGCCTTTCTCTTAAACTGTCCATGCCTTCTCTTTGCCTTTCTCTTAAACTGTCCATGCCTTCTCTTTGTCTATGCCTTCTCTTTGCCTTTCTCTTAAACTTTCCATGCCTTCTCTTTGTCTATGCCTTCTCTCAACCTTTCGTTGCCTTCTCTTGAACTCCGTCACTGATCTTACTCTGTCAGTGCAAGTCCCAAGCCTGGGTGAAGGAGGAGGGCGACGCTAATGATCCTCGTTATCACACAGTGTCGTTAAACTGAAACTACTTACTACTACTTGCCTTCTCTTGTCCCTATCTCATCGAAAAATTGTATTTTTGCTTGCTTCATTTAAAACTACAATACGTAGAATATCGGTACTTTGAGCGATTCGCGGCTGCAGGCGTAGTCGTTGCGGTCAAGGTCAAAGACAGCGAAGGTCAAGGTGACGACAGCTCCAGGTGGAGCGTAGATGTAGTTGTAGCATTGGAACTGGTAATTGAAGCCACAAGGATCTGGCGACACGATCGATCCCTGGATATCACGGTACGTCTGACCACAACTCCCACTCACCACATTGGCTAGACGAACAGAGACAATCACACGACTTACATACCAACCTACCTATTCTCTTCGACGAGCGGATTATGATTTCAGGAATTATTTCGCTGCAATTACTCTTAATTAAGCGGATGTTCTCGTTTTGAGAAGGTACTAAAACAATGATGACTTAGATTGATATTTGGCCATTCGTGACAATTAGGCCTATTCCAACTTCCAGGTGGTAAAGAGGTCGTCAGGTAAGGCCATCAATGGAGTGTTGTTTAAATCGACCAACCGCACTTGGCTTTCGGTTTGTAGGACAATTCGATTTTCGACGTCGTCGCAACGAGGCTGTATCCGCAAGACTTGCTTGCAAACGAACAGTTGACGGAGGATGACGTCAGGGCGACTACAACACACACACGCACACACATACACACATGGGGAATTCCCATCATCATCATTTGCTTCTTTTTACTAATCAGCTCTTACGTCACTCAGACGAGAGCGAGGAGCGCCTTCGACGAGATTTTGGAAGACGTCGTCGATATATATAGTTACATGCACAAATGGACTGATGTTCAGTTAGAATTGCCGACTAACTCTTCTGTTCACAGATGCAGCAACTTGAAGGGGATTCGAAATGTCAGTTACCTCTGTCCAATTGCCTTAAGAGACCGCCATAAAGATTTAAAATGTCTGCTGTCAAAGTCATCCACTTCAGTTTCTACCAAACCCTTTTGTCCAATTACTTTAATGGATCAGTAAATTCTATCTATTGCAAACGGTGACTGGGTTCTTAATAGCAGACAAACTGTGATCATCGGGGCGTTTTCACTAGTGTCTCATCATCCAGCGATTACTTCCAACGGAAGAGGCTATGGATAGTCCTACCTTTCTTGTCCGCATTTGACGGTGGCATGTTGCAGTCATCGTCCGAGACCTGAACGTCGTCGATGGCAATATCCGTTTCGAAGGGCCGACCAATCGTAGCGACGAATCCAAGGAAGTAGTTTCCCGTCGGAAGACAGGCGGAGACCCTTTTCCAGCTGGAACCGGTCGACGTCGTCGCCTCGAATAAGACGCCGAGTGGAACGCCGAGCTGAGAGTACGCCACCACTTGCAATCGGGCAGACGACGAAGATTCACCGGACAATCGCATTGAGTAGAAGAACTGAAGACTTCTCTGACGAGACAGAGAAACGAGAGGAGAAGTCAACGTCACTTTGTCTCCCACTTCTCCAAAGCCGGAGCTGACCAACATGTAGTAGCCTACAAACACATCGTGCGGATGCAGTGGCGTAACGAAGGGTTTCAGCTAGGGGTCTGCGGGTATACCCGTACCCGCGGGTTTACCCGTACCCGACCCGTACCCGCGGGTCGGGTACGGATCGGGTAGACATTTTACGGGTGGGGCGGGTACGGGTAGGAGCATTGCGGGTACGGGTATACCCGGTTTTACCCGTACCGAAGTGAAGTTTTGGGGCTACATGTAATAGTGAGTCTTCACCTTCAAATACTTACTATAGCTGACGGTATCCTGTCTAAGTACCATATCGTTCTGTTGACTTATGTCAGTGGACCTTAGTGAGCTTGACATTCATTGGTAGATGCTCAATTTACAGTTACAAAATGGCTTGTTTCCATTAACACAATCCGTTCGTAGTGTTTTAACATATATTTCATCTGGGTTTCAGTCCAGATAACCGAGGTCAGAGGTCGCTGACGCCGGGCCTGGCAGTTCAGCAGCCGTGTTTTCTTTAAAACAGTATGATGCAGCTATGGTACATGTAGTTTAGGTTAGGCATAGTTGAAACACCAAGTCTTTCATTCATTTACCTCTGAGATATACTTAAATTATTCAATTATCGGAATTTTTTGGCTAACTGCTGTGTTATGGTTGGCTGCATAAAAGTCAACATGGGGAAGGCCTATTAATTACGTGGCGGGTACGGTACGGGTACGGGTATACCCGCGGGTACGGGTCGGGTTGGGTAGTAATTTTGAGTACGAGTCGGGTACGGGTACGGGTCACGGTCCTGTTTTACGGGTACGGTCGGGTAGCAAAAATGCTCTACCCGCAGACCTCTAGTTTCAGCGCCCGGGGGCAAGGGTTGATGACTGCGCCCCCTTTTAAGTTTCTTGTTGACTTTTAATCATTCTTGTCATAGTACTGTGTACCACTGAAAGCTAATTTTGCGCCGCTCTGGTGCTGCGCCCCTCTGCCCCCCCCCCATTCGTTACGCCACTGTACGGATGATTCTTTTAATTCAGACAAGAAGATGAACCGCCATATAAATGCATCAGTACAACGAGCAGCACCTGATAAGGCGCAATATAAATGGGGGGCATGCAGGTGTTACCTTGAAGAGATCCGCTTCCATCGACGACCGGTCCCTGAGTGACTCCGGTCGAGTCGCTCCCCTGTCTGCGCATCCACGACAGAGAACCAACGATCGACGATGAGTAGCCGCAGTTGAAGCCATCCTCAAAGTTACACGAAACACTCACCTTATGATCTACAACATCAACAAACGAAAACATACGAAAACATAAGAAAACATACGAAAGACGGACGGACGACAGGGCGAACGAATGGACGGACGGGTGGAATGACAGCTAGATGTCTTGTCTGTCGCCTTTCCAATTGCCTTCTCCCGTGTATCGTGATTTCTTTTTATTCCGATTTCCACTTGAAGCGACCATCGATTAATTTCTTTGGATTATGAAAACTGCGCTATAGAAGTCTTTGGGTTAGATTAGATTAGATCAGATTAAATTGCACCTATGTTACACCTTGATGTAACATCTCTGTAACGAATCGGGACGTTGTGTTGGAGTGGGACCCTACATGTAAGTGTTAAGAGAGACAATGATCGGAGTGAGACACTGGTCAAAGATAGACAATTATCGATGAGAGACAATGATCGCAGAGAGACAATGATCGAAAAGAGACAATGATCGAAAAGAGACAATGATCGCAGAGAGACAATGATCGCAGAGAGACAATGATCGAAAAGAGACAATGATCGCAGAGAGACAATGATCGAAAAAAGACAATGGTCGCAGTTGCTGTATATCTACCACACTTTGCTTCGTCGCTTCCGTCGGAACATTCTTTCTGTCCGTTGCAGATGAAATTCGCCTTCGGAAGACACTTTCCATCTCCACATCGAAACTCCGTTTTCAGGCGACATCCTGAAGAGAAAGACAGAATCCAGAGAAGACTGATGGGTCTCTCTCTAACCGATATAACCGTTTATGATGTTCTCTGCACTTAGTAAGAAGCATTGCTCGTAAAAAACATTCCCTGCTTACTAACCAAAATATCATTCCACTATATTACATTCATATTACTCATAAATCAATTTGAAGTGTGATTTTATTAGTAATGGCCTCTGCAATGAGTATATTGACCGGTGTATATACGTCAACGACACAAGATATTTTAAATCCAAGCAGATCGATTCATTGTCCCCAAGTATACCGCTGCAGTATCGGATTCACGCGACATTCACGCTCAGTGGTTCTAACATACAGATAGGAAGAATTTATCGCATTAAAGGAAATGAAAATTCTTTGCAAGCAGAAAATCATAAGGCAGCTTTTTAAAACGAAGAAATCAATCGAATCTAAGAGCTTCAACTTTTCAGAGTTCATTCGACATTCGCGTTAATCTTCTAAAAGCAAATGTTTTCGCATCATCAGAAAGGCTAGTTGCTTTGTATAATTAGAACAGAATTAGATTACAATAGAATCGATCACTATAAATAGACTAATTCTCTTATCATCTTGAATTAAATTATTCCTCTGGGGATAAAAATCCCTACCTCTCGGTTTGGCTGAGCCCTTTGACCACCCATCAAGCACCTCTGACTTCGGTAAAATTCAAGAAAAGCTTTAGCCAACCCTAAATTCATGTAACAGTCTTACCGAATTTCTCGCATCCTTGTACGATGATGTCATCGACAGCCAATCCGGTGAAGCCAACACTGCCTCTCTTTCCCTCAATGACGATCTGGTAGACTCCGCTGGGTAACAGAGCGAACAAGCGATTCCATCCGGCCATTGGCTGCCCGAAGGTTCTCGCGACCACCTGTTCCTCCTTCTCTTCAGAGACGACGATGATTGACAGGACAGACTGATCAACGGACGCATCCATCCAGTAGAAGAGTTCAACGCACTGACCGGTTGTGTCCAAGTAAGGTGACTGAAGGCGAGCAAAGTAACCGAGACGCTGGTCAGTCGTTAGCATCATCTGAAAATGACCGCTGGCTACAACAAGACATCAACACTAGTACTCAGATTCAGCGACAGAACCCAGACTCTCCATGCATCATGTACAGCAGCGAGTTAGAGACATGCCTGGGATTTAAAGAAAAATCAATGCTTAACACAGCGTCGTTAACCAGTAGGTAGCAGAACTCACAATTGTTCTATAGCTGGATAAATATCTCAGCGACTTCGTTGCAAAGAGAGTCTGCTGTGTTCCAATCACTTTATTTGCGGATTGACTTGACCTCCTAGTTTGCACCTGCTAAATTTTCCCAACACCGACTTTGCTGCTGAAAACAAAAACTTTAATCGTCATTTCGAGCATTCATTAGTGACTTGAACTACCTACGTAAGTTAAGAGTGTTGTCGACGTTGATCGTTGTCAGCATATAGGGTTGTGCCGAAGTCTTTCTTATTCTCTTTGGCTGTTGTGTCATTCACCAGCGGACAAAGATCGTCTTCGAAATTGCAGAAGAATTCTGTAAGAGGCGCTTTACAAATTCTCAGAGAATATTATACGATAAAATCGTTGCACTGGCTTCCAAGCCTATTCGAAGATCGGCTATTCCTCAAAGTCAACTCACTCATGGCACCCTAAGAGTTCACAATCATCACTGCTCACCAAGATTCAGAGTGTTATCGAAGGGAATGGATGAGACTTCATCAGACCTCGTCATCGACCAAGTCTCGTTGGAGTTTGAAGCGTTGACGAGTGGACACAGACCATCCTCGAAGTTGCAGAAGAATTCCGTCGAGTCTGTTTCAAAGCAAGCAGATAATTCGGATTTACTGCCTCAAAAGACAACATACATATTAGATTAGATTAGATTAGATTAGATTAGATTAGATTAGATTAGATTAGATTAGATTAGATTAGATTAGATTAGATAGGGTTTTTTCTCCTGGGAATGGGTTGAATTAGTTCCCTATCTTGACCTGTGCTTTCTATTGCTTATACAAAAGAGTTAATAAACGAAAGACTGAGATCACATACTGAGGCAACGTTTTCTTCTATAGAATTCGACTTTGTTGTTCTCGGATGAGCAATTGGGAGCAGCAGCAGTTGAGTGTGATGCAGTGGAGCGTGGCAGCCATTCGCCCGTGTAGGTGCTGAGGATGCAAGTGCGATCGGTTCGGTTGTAAAGGAAGGAACTGCATTGGTTGTCGTAGATGGTCGAACAGAGACCGCGACAGATGGATCGCGTCGATTCTCCCACAAGAACGTTGCTCCTCGCAGTAAACCTCTCCGGAATCTCGCAGATACCAGAGTAGAGAAAGACCGACTATGAAATTCTCAAGTATTATCACTGGAAATTCTCAAGTTCAGCAATGATTGTCTCAAGAACTACTCTGAAATTCTCAAGTGTAACAATGATATTCTCAAGAACCACTCTGAAGTTCTCAAGTGTAACAATGATATTCTCAAGAACCACTCTAAAATTCTCCAGTTTAACGATGATATTCTCAAGAACTACTCTGAAATTTTCGAGTGTGACTAGTGACTATGATGCTCTCAAGAATTAGGCCTACTCTGAAAATCTCAAGTGTAATTCTCCATGTAACATCATAACTTACTGTCTTTCCGTTTAAGACAGAGCCCTTGGCGACCGGCTGACTCGGCTGGTGGTCCAAGGCCCTAATCATAAGACAAAAGAAGATCGAGGCAGACCCTGGGGAACTGACCCAAAAGGACTTACTTCCGGCAGAGATACTTCGATGGTTCCGCGATGAATCTGAGTCCATGAACCGTTGTACTGATGGCAAAGTCCGACAGAAGAAAGATCCAAGGACGACTACTCACTGATGATGATGATGATGGCGTCTTCGTTTCGAAGGCCGACTCTGAAAAATATGACTGCATGAAAGCTTCACATTGTCTTCTTTTATCACTTGATGATGTGTGAATGTATCGGTGCATTTGATCAACGCATACAGTTTAACATATTGCTTGAGATAAAAGCCTAAACAGATTGTCTCGTGCCAATCAAACATTTGTTTCACTTAGAAAGCTTGGTCTGCTGCAGAACGTCAGACGAGAGATGCTATCTCCTAAAGCCGTGTCTAATTTTAACTGAGAACAAGAAACATCGTAAATTTTCAAATCTAATTTATGTGTAGACCTATATTTCGAAATAAATTTCGTTTTTACCAAATGAAGACCTTAGCATAGGCTACTATAAGTCGGACTTTCGCAATAAGTAATGGCTAAACATTAATAATAATATTAATATGATACTATTGTTACTATTGTTTAATTCTTCTTGTTGTTCTTGTTGTCGTTGATCGGCCCAGTAAGGTATGACGGCCGCTGGTGCAATACACGCCCCACCCACAGCGCATCATGACCCACGGATCATAACCCATAGTCTATGTCCCCCAGTTTATTACCGTATTGTTAGACTCATGCTTCACCTAATTCACTGAATTCGTCTAAGTAGTCTAATCAATTAGTTTAATATTCTCGTTGTGAGTTCACTTCAAGGCACCACTGACTGGCGGTGCATTGAACCGTAGTAGCCTATACCGTTTTGCAGTTTCTTCAGTGCCATCTCGTCCGGCAGAAACTCCTTGGCACGGAAAGGCATTCCGTCGCTCATTCTTACTCCCTTTCCTACCGAAGATCAGCGGATTTATGTAGAGCAAGCAGAAAGTAAGTATGTAGCTTTGGAGAAGGCTTCCGAGGCCCATCTGGTTATCCTCTGTTGAAGGACGAAGTATACATAGGAGTGGTGGGCGATGGAAGGAGGGAGCGATCAGGAAGGGAAGCGTGGTGACTTGTTGGTTGACTTGGTGAAAGTATTGACCGATGTCAGCCAAGCACTTTGTTCGTTTCAATACATGGAAGCCAGCAGGAGATGAAAGTGCATCCGTTGATACAGATCCGTGACACAGCGCAGTGTATCTATCGATGGACGGTTGAGGGTTTGCCTTCATCCGGATCAGTAATTGTAGCCGAGAATGACGAATGGTTGTTTGCAACATCTAATTGTCTGCATTTACGTTGATATCCAATCGAAATCAATTAGGGTCGCACTCTACTACCCTTCAACTCCCCATTCGCAGTCGATGACTGCCCCATAAATTGGTTTTTACTGTCATCAAAATAGAAGAGAAGAGGATAGTTACTGAATTAGAGTAGATGTTTGTTTCTGGATCACCATTCTGACGCAGCGCTTTTGAATAAACTGGTGCATTTTGGAGAGTCATTACAGCGTCATTTGCTTTAACATAACATAACATAGGTTTTATTTCTCCCAAAAAAGAAGTGCAATAACACGTCGTATTTCACATAATACTAATTGGGATACAAAGGAGGACCTAAAGGGACCAGAGTCCCGCTAAGCAGGTCCACCTATGTACCAGCGCTGTTTGGTGGAGGTTGATAACATAATGTTCAGGAGTGGGAGTGAATTATACACGATTAAGGAGAGAGACAGAAACTGAGACAGAGGTAGAGACAGAGAGACAGAGACAGAGAGACAGAGAGACAGAGACAGAGACAGAGAGGCAGAGACAGAGAGGCAGAGGGTCGTTGCGCCCACAATTCCTTCATTAGTCGACGATCCCCAACAGCTAGAGGTGAATAAACAGGTTCGAGAAGTGGACCATTCCTGTTTTTTTTAACTCGCTAAAATCGTCGGTTTCAGAGACCAACGAGACACTGATAGGTCCGTGCTTGTCATGAGTGCCGAAAAAATTAATTCTCATTAATTCGATCCATTTCGCACTGTTTTGTCCAGCAATGGCAAACAGCTAAGCGATTTGTCCTGATTAGGCCTACTGGATGGCTGCATTTAGGAGAATCATTACAACGTCATTGGTCACTCTCTCAGAGAGTGACAGAAACAGAGAGAGAGAGGGAAACAGAGAGACAGAGTATTTTCGCGCTCTCGTGTATGTTTGTGAGAGGTCGCTTATTCGATTTTAACAATGACGCCCCGATGCAAACAAGCATCAGTCATATCGTAATCGAGGATTGTCGGTGTGGTCCACATAGTCAGAAATTAGTGTGGCCTTACGGTAATCAGACCACAACAATATCTGGAATGATGTGACACTAAATGTGCCTTTACATCAGACAGCTTATGCCTGTGCTCGTTCTAGCTGCGTTAATGTCTGCCATGACCACTCACAGTACTTGTCAGCGTGCATAGGACTTCCTGGATCATTCCGATCGGAGACTAAACCAACTGAATAATTATTATTTAGCTTAAGTAAAACTTCTTCTTAGCGGAAACAGCCAAGTGAACTGCATTGCATTGCACCATGCATGATGGTTTGCATTAGCAACTTTCTTCGTGATTTTCTGGTAGAACTGTCGTAGGACTATTAGTCAAGTACACATTGCATAGTTTGAAAGTGAAATTGTCATTGACGCTCTGCATTATTACAGTTCACTTAACCACTGTCATCGTGAAAATGTTTGTGAAAAAGGTTTGCTAAAAAGTTGGAAAAAGTTAACTTAATTTTTTAGTTTAGTAAACTTATTTACGAAATCAGTTGCCAACTTATAGTTAAACTGTTTTATTTTAGTTGAACAGTTATAGTTTAACTAAAAAAATTAGTTTAGTGCCCATGACCGTCAGCTGACAGATAAGACCAACAAGTGGTCTTAAGTGGTCTCTGCTTTGGTTTTCGTCTCTTGTTATCTGCAGCTGTCAATCTCGGTGCATCTGAGTCAGAAAAAACGACTTTGAAATCTTTCAGATCCGATTCGTTGCATGTGAGGCGCAAGAGTTTCAATTCGATCAGCTGTCTGGTCGTCCGTGAACTTTATCACCGTTGTGTAATCTCGCGGCATCTCCACAGAGAGAGAAAGATCTGTCATTCGCTGGACCTGAGACGTTCTATTGTTGGTGTGATAGAGTATCTCCTGGAGTTTGACCTTCAACCGATGGAACCAAGTTTCTGAGTTCAAATATACCGATATGAAAAGCAGAGACTAAGGTCGTCGTAGGCCCTAGGCACTCCTCCATTCGTAGACCCCAACTGCCAGCTTTGCATTAAAGCTAAACGCATTTGTAATTACGCATTCACGTTATTTATTAACGTCATGTTTAATCATGATTCACGAACAAACCCTGTTTTCATTTTAAATCTCAATTCTTACTTTTTATAATGACGGTTATTTAAATTTAAAATCCATGACATGACATGATCCACGAAGGTCTAATGCAATCATTCAACTTATTTTTTTGATATCTCTTTTTGAGACTTGCGTAGGCCCCTGAAAGGTTCGTAGGCCCTAGGCGCAGTGCCTAATGTGCCTCCTGGATAATACGGCCCTGAGAGAGGGTCCCTTCAACCGAGGTGTTAGTGCAGTGACCCCCTTGCCAAAAGCCTTGGACAATAACCCACATGGGTAATAGAGACCGCCTCCAACTGGCTCCTGATGGTCGTCGTCAGTGTCAGGGCTGCAGCAGAGAAGGCAGTCCGTCATTCAGTTGTCTCTGATAACAAGGCTTCTGAATTGGCGTTGTCGGTCCCTTTGATCGTTGGTCCAACAAGGACAACAGGTAGATGTAACTGTAAAGCCGCACAAGGGTCGTTTTTATTCTGCTGCTGCACTTTGACAGAGAATTGCGTGCGTGTGGGTGATTTTCTGGAACGCTCATCGGGCGCATGCTCACTGCGTCCCTGAATCTGAGTCAGACAAATCAGCCACTTAGATGTACAATAGGCGACGATCTTTCGACGATTCCTCCTTACAAAAACACGTCTTCATCTGGTTGTAGTTGCGTCTACTTCATCTGTGGAGTCTAAAGAATTCATCCGGAGAAAAACAAAGAGAAAAACACTCTTCAACGACTTTTCAAAGCTATCGCTGAAAATGAAAGATGAAACTCCACCTCAGTTGCGCAACAGCAGTTCCAACGAACCGCCAGCTCTTCCCGGATTCAAAGGCGATGAAACGGAAGAAGAAGTGGACACCGGATGTGGTTGGCGTCGTTTCCGGCCTAAGATACTGGCACCGTTTGCGCATGTCTGGACGTTCATCGTGCTATATATTGTGTTCTCGTTCACCCACGCCGTCCAGGGGTCGTACCCCATCGCCGTCCTAACGACCCTCGAAAGACGATTCAACCTATCGAGTTTCCTGGCAGGGGTTGTCGTCAACATTTCAGTGTTTGGCTACATAATCAGCATCATCATCTTCTCTTTCTTCTTATCCAAAGTCAACAAACCGCGACTCTTCGCCTGCTGCATGCTCCTGACCTCTATCGGCGCCTTCCTCTACTTTCTCCCTCACATCGTCATTGGCACCGGAAATGACGCAATCGACGCAGCGCATGCGCAGATACAGACCACTCTTTATAACACCACAGCGCCGCCGCTGCCAGAGAGCGGAAGTGGAGCGATTCAGCTGTGTGGAGATAGGAGTGGGTTGGGTGGACCTTCATCAGAGGTTGAGAGGATGAGTACGTGCAGCGCAGAGGAGAGGCAGACAGCGCATGCAGATGTTTCGCATGTGGTGCCTGCTGTGGTGATGCTGAGCATGGCTGACTTCGTGCATGGCATAGCTGCTGCTTCCGTCTGGACGGTCGGTCTCGTCTTCATCGATGACCACACGGAACCACAGCTCTCGGCAAAACTCATCGGTAAGAGTCTACACGGGTGAGGGGGCAATGTCTTCTTGGATAATGCCTACCAACTGTTACTTAACAATTAAAAGAAGGAGGAGGAGGAGGAGGAGGAGGAGGAGAAGAAAGAAAGAAAGAAGAAAAAGAAGAGGAAGAAAGAAGAAGAAGAGGAAGAAAGAAGAAAGAAAGAAAGAAGAAAGAAGAAAGAAGAAGAAAGAAGAAGAAGAAGAAGGCGGAGGAGGAGTAGGAGGAGGAAGAGGAGAAGGAAGAGGAGGAGGAGAAGAAGAAGAAGAAGAAGAAGAAGAAGAAGAAGAAGAGAAGAAGAAGAAGAAGAAGAAGAAGAAGAAGAAGAAGGCGGAGGAGGAGTAGGAGGAGGAAGAGGAGAAGGAAGAGGAGGAGGAGACGAAATGGACCAAGATAAGTCCCTTAAGCTAACCGGGTAGGCAACCATGGATTATCTTAGCCTTCGCAAATGAGGGTGGGTGGCTGCCTCGCTGCTTCATCTTCCCATCGATAGTGTACGGTCAGAAACCTCGAACCAAATTTCATCCCTGGGGGAATTTGAACCCCCGAACTTTCGACTGACAGTCCAGCAAGCTAACCACTACACTATCGAGCTGTAAATCCCAGTCGATATGCATCATCATCTCTAAGCTTATTTACAGTTGTTCTGCGGAATAGCAAGGGTTTGTAGCTAAACGGATAAACCTGGAAGTTTGTTTCTATTTGGTGGGCGCTATATAAATCTATTATTGATTTTGCAATTTCCGTATGTTGTTGTAGGTCTGATGTACACTGTTCGTTTGATATCTCCGATCGTTTCCTTTGCAATGGGAGGATATCTGCTGTCGATCCACACCACCCTCAAAGGTCAGACGACTCATTGGCTGCTTTTCACCCTTGTACACACACTCAAGCCTTATCTCTAGCTAAACCTAATTTCAAAAGTCATTCGAGAGAAACAACACGGTCTCTAGACGATTTATGCGTTTGTGGCTGGAGAAGATCCTTCTGGTAGTCCATTTCTGTTTTCTGTAACGTTGTATTTGTTCGGATCTTCTTCGGCTGGTTTCGGTTGCTGTGGCTCGAGCTGCAGGTCATCCATAGGCCATGATTGGTTGAAGTTCTGGATGATTTCGTCAAGTTTGCTATAGAAGCTGACGGTTCCTGTCTCTATATGGCTGGTCTCTCTGGTTCCATGAACTGACGCAGAATGACCGGCAGGAACCCTCCAGCCAGAGTAGCCAACATCTGATTGGTCGATGAGATCTTGTAGACTTCTCCGAAAGACAGAACAATGACGAACACGAAGAAGATGAAGATAGCAATCTTCAGGAACTGAATGATCCCGAACAGAAGGCCACGGTAGACGGGACCTGGGACTCCGGCCACCATTATCTGGCACACCTCGTCGAAAAGCTTCTTCGGAATTCGTGGTATGTCGTCGTTGTCGACAAAGAGGACGAGGTCGTTGATGAACCAGTGACTTATCTCTTTCTTTATTTTCTGTTCCTCTGTGACGTCGTTCGGGAGTTCGTGCTTTCCATGTTGGCTCTTACGTATCTCTTTCTTTGAGACTTTCTGTTCTTCTGTGACGTCGTCCGGGAGTTCGTGCTTTCCCTGTTGGCTCTGCTCTTGAGATTTGAATCCTCGGTTCTCCTGCATATTGGAAGGCAGGCTCGTGACCTCGTCGAGGCCCTTGATTCGACCTTTGACTTCTTTGAAGATAACCTTGTTCAGCTGGAGGTACTTCTTCTCGACGTTGTTAAAGCTGTCGTAGCTGTAGACGACAACCAGTATGACCAGCGAGACGTACCTGAGTAGGGTTCCTGCGTTGACGATAATCCCCATCATCGTAAAGACAATTATCTCGACGAGACATCCGAGGCATTCAGAAAGAATGAGGAGAATGGAGAAGAGAGACAGAACGCAGAGCAGTGAAGCCAACATATGCTCGATTTAACTTTGAACAAGATGACAGGCTTTACTTATTTCTGTGAGATGGGTGGCTGAAATTTGCCTGAAAATGCTTGAAATTAAGCAGGATAAGCAAAAACAAGCAACAAGATACCGCGTGTTGCTATGAAATTGGTTGCTTCACGCCCCACCCTAAGCCGAAATCAAATCGTAGTAGGGCTACCAACCGCCCCGGATTCGCCGGGACAGTCCCGGAATCGGCCATGTGCGTCCCGTGTCCCGGATTGATCCCAAATTGTCCCGGAATGTGGTGTAAATATCCACTTCACCAGAATTTAATGTTGTTCCTTTTTTCGCACACTAAACTCGACAAGTTGTACGATGAATTTTGCGTTCTGCGTTCTATCAGACCTGACATTGTTAGCTCAGCATCGGACACTAGACAGCGCTATGTTTAAGTCTTGAAACTTGAAAAAACCACTGACACTCAGTAACTGTTTGGCTACTTAGCATTAGGCCTATGTCCTGTGATCTGTCAGTTCCCGTTTCCCCACGCTTTTTGCGAGAGAGTGTTCAGCATTATGAACGACGCAACATTCTTAACATACAATGACGTGGACATTATTAGTATAAATTAGTAACGGTACATCGAGTTATTACGGACGTCCCGGAATGGCAAAATCAAAAGTTGGCAGCCCTAAATCGTAGAAATTTCTTAACATCACAAAAATCTACATCAAGAGGACCGTGCAGATTATCGACGCTGATTGAACTCAAATCCACTTATATATAAATAGATATAAAGCGACAACCCTGATTATTTTAATAAGCCCTGAAAATTTTACTCATGTCCGGATCGAGTGATAGGTAGAATAGATCGAATAGAATCTTCGTTTATTCGTTAAGGGGGCCGTCCATAAATGACGTCACGCACCTAGGGGGGGTCGGAAATTTGTGACGATGTGTGACATGGGGAGGGGGTCAGCGAAGTGTGACGTCACATCAGGTCTGTGTAATTAAATTTAACAATTAACAACATTTTAAGTTTAAAATAACAGCACTAATTTTGAGTATTAAAATTTTCATAATTTTTTTGATTATTTTAATGTATACGGGCACCATTATTAATAATTTTCTAATAATTTAAATATTTTTCACCATCAGATTTTTAAATACTTATTACAATGACAATAAATGGGATTTGAAACATGTTTTATTATCAAGTGGAAATTTGGTTTTAGGGGGGGGGTCAGAGCTTTGTGACGTCATTTTTCAGGGGGTGTGACTTTTTGTGACGAAGTGTGACATGGGGGAGGGGGTCAAAATCGGCCAAAATAGCGTGACGTCATTTATGGACGGCCCCTAACACATTGTAGAGGAGCCCGTGGATGATAGAGGGCGCGTGGCAATGATAGGGCCTAATGGAGGAACTGAGGAAAATGTGGAATTCTGGAGTTGGATCGTTCCAGAGTCGCTGTGAGTATAATTGAATAGAATCTTCATTTATTCATTAACGCATTGTCAGAACGCAATGCGATTATGCTGGATAAGGCTCGGTTAGAGAACTTAATTGACAACTTTAATTGTGACTGGCAGCCTGCAGGTAGGCCTAACAGTAAACAGGTTATAACTGTATGCGAATAAATATTGGTTGGTAGCCTAACTCAATTGCTGTTTAACGGAGTCGTTGACATAGACCTTTTAATTATTTAGCATGCATTCATTCTAAACGTTATGCAGCGGTTGCGTAGGCTATAGGGCCTATCCAAAGATAGCCTAGTTGTAGGGCCTATTTATATAGTAGATTTCGTTTATTAAAATACTAAGTTGACATACCGCAACATGTTTACATGGGATAATGAAAGTAATTAAATTAAAAACTATAGGCTAAGTTTATGCCTTTAGTCAGATTGAGAGTTAAATCTTAACATCCCGAATGGTCCGAAATACAACCCTAGAGATGAAATTGTGGTCTTCTTTTTTGGGCAGTTCATGCATATTCATGAGGTTTAGGGCGCAGAGGCAGAGCATATTATGGTCTACGTACGGTCGGAGGAAAGATCGAGTCCTCTAAGCACATGTTGTGAGTTCCGGTTGACCGCTTGGAGGAGTCTGACGTCTGCATCTTCCATCATTCGGTCTAAATCCTGTTGTTGAGGAGGAAGGTAGCCCAGTCGTTTGGCCCTTTTGCAGGAAACGTTGGAGTTTTTTGTCGGTCGTTTGCTGTGGTGAATCCCCACCAAGCGGGGGAGGCATAGAGAAGGCGAGAGAAGGTAGTTGCACGTGCGACTTCATAGAGCGCTGTCGGAGCGAGACCGTGTGCCCTGAGATTGCATTGTACGTAGTCCATGATTTTAGCGACATTTTATGGTGCCAATTAAGGGTCGCTGAAGTCTAAGCTTGTAAGCGAACAAATTCTGTAAAATAAGTCAACGAAGTTGTTTTTCTAGGATTAATATATTATTTATTGAATGGCAACAAAGACCGTTTGCGACTCGCTATAATAGGAAACATTAGCAACAATTAACAATTTAACAAAGTGAAATATATATAGCATAAGGACAATTCAATTAAAAGGTGTCTAAGCAACTTTGTACAATTCACTAGTCTATTCAGTGTTTAACGACATCTTGTGACAGCAATGGCCGCGGCGCTGATGTAAATCTTATTTTAACACAAGCATTCATCAAGCTAAACACTACAACGCTTGCGTTTGTATGATTTGATTAGAATCACTAGTTTAGCGACATCTTGTGGCATTAAAAGCCTGTGACGCCGATACGAAATAATAATATTATACTAAACAATTTTCACCGTATCATAGTCTATAGTAAGGCATATTATATTGAACTCATTATACCAGCAGCACTACAGTTGAACGAAATTGTTAGAATATGTTTTAAAGGAAGAGTTGAATTTAGTGTAACCCTGGCAGACAACCATGGGCATGATGTGTTAGCGACATCATTTTTCTTAGTCTCGGCACATTAGGGCGGTTGGCCAGTCCTCTTCCTCGCCTTTTCATAAACCCATCCAATCGACAGTGTACGGTCAGTGTACTCATTGTGCAGTGTTGTTCAGTAATTGAAATACATGTAATTGAATTACGTAATTGAATTACAAGTTGTATAATTGTAATTGTAATTCAATTACATTTTAAGTCCAGTAACTGTAATTGTATTTCAATTACAATATTGCATGTAATAATTATTATTTGTAATTGAATGAAGTGTAAATTACAAATTACTTTCATAAAGTCAGCAAAGATTCCAGCTTTCCGGGTTGACCTGGGCCACACGTTTAATTGAATAAACTGCTTTGCGTTATGTTTGCATGGCAACGTAATTGTCAAAATTATTCTATACTTCACCTCTCTTACAGTTACAGCACACTTTGATAGGCCTCAAGGGCAAGGGCAAGGGCTGACCTTCATTATCAGACTATCCCTGCAGTCATGCACTCATTCTTAGCTAATAGCTAGTTTACTGCGGCTGCCTACAGAAAACAGAGCTTCCATCTTCAGCTCCAGTTGAGCGTCTCTTTAGCACTGCCAGACAAATTGACTCACCCAGGCGCAATCAACTAATTTCTCTATAGCAGGCTATCATTTTGTAAAACTTCTACTCCTAAAAATCAAATAAACTCTAACTTGTTTTAATGGATGATAAGTGTAAATCGTATTTTGGATACCTGACAAACTTATAATACAATTGAATGTATATAATTATTACAATTTACAGGCCATTGGCCCATTGGATGTTTTAGTTTAAAATAGAGTAAATTAAAAAATTATCGAATTTTTAAAAAATCATTTGCCAATTTTAAAGGAATAATTTAAAAGTAATTGGTAATTGAATTACAATCAAAATGTAATTGTAATTCAATTACTTTCACAATCAAGTAATTGTAATTGTAATCAATTACATTTACAAGCATGTAATTGCAATTATAATTGAATTACATTTGCAATGTAACTGATACAACACTGTCATTGTGGCTGAGTTGTCTTGGGGTGCGGGTGGAGCAGAACTCTCGAACCAAATAATTAACTAGGCTACCATTGCGGGGATTTGAGTTCACGACCTCTCGATTGACAGTCCTGCACGCTAACCACTACACTATCAATATACTGGGGTGCGGTGGTGTAGGGGTATGTTCGGTGCCTTGCAGCTGGATGGTTGCGGGTTCGAATCCACCTCAAAGTCGCCGCGTAGGCACCCTGGGCAAGTCCTTCACTCGCAATTGCTCATGCGCTTCGGCGTGAAACTCCGATTCAGCGTCCGCGCAGTAGTCGGGATCGAGCGCCTCTGAATGGGCAATCTGGTAGAGGCGCTATAACAAGTGTTCAAATACAATACAATACAATACAATACAATACCATCACGCTTTTCACGGTCTTCACTAAACGCAATTTCTCGAAAGTGATATATAGGCTATATATCGTCGGAATTCTGTAAATTAAAGGTGTCTACTGCAGCTGAACAATATACACTTATTTTGCCCTATAGTTGTGTTGTCACGAGAAATTGTTGTTTAGTTGCTGTTTATAAAGACTTTCTGTCATAAATTAAATGCTTAGCATCACCCTCCTCCTTAATCCAGGTTCGGGACTGGCACTACCAGAGTACGGACCGTGGCGTAGTTACATAAGACTTCGGAACGGATCTGATCCAAAAAGTAAGCTTTCGTATTCGGGGCATGTGCTGGGGAAGAGTGGAAATTATCCGGGTGAGAACAATATCGAAGGCACCCAGTTCCTTGGATCAAGAGGTCAAGGAAAGCATAAAGACGAAAACTGGATAATTATTCAACTGGCTATTGATGGAGACAGTAGCCTACTAAGTGGATGGAACAAAATAGTCCGAGGTGGAGACAAGACAAGATCAAACATGATAAGCATTTGAGCTGTATTATGCCACAAACTAATCTTTGTCTGCTGCAACGGCCTATGTAGTCATAAGCTGCCGTTAAACTGAGGATCCAACAGCAATCTGGTACTGCCAGTCCAAAACGTGGACATAGGATGATTGAAGGAGGGCGACGCTTACCATCTTAGTAATGACACTTCGTCGTTAAACCGCAACTAACCATTTTAGTTGATTTAAGCCTTAAAATACTGCATTAGTCACAGGAATTTCCATGGTGGTCTCCAAAATCGCCGTGATGTTTAAGAGAAACACGTGCACACCTTCTTTTATTTAGAAACGGAATATATATTAACCTTCATGAAAACATCTAGTTAATATTATTGGTTGTTCATTGAAAACACTGATGTTTTAAGGGGAGGAGCCACGAGGGTCGCTCAGATGGCTGAGTATGTCTTCGGAAAGAGCAACACGTGCACACCTCCTTTTATTTGAAATTTAAAAAATATATATAAATTTACGTGAAAATATATTTAACTTTGGAAAAACAATAGGTATGATTTATTTTTATTATTGCATGGGATCGTTGGCCATGTTAAAAAATTATACACCTATTTTAAGTCTGATATTCTCCGTACAAGAAACAGCAGAAGCATGGGTGTGCATGCACTTAGGCCTACTGCTCCGCACAATCGTAATCGTAATCGTAATCTCCAAACTTCTGAAGCGCCACTCGAAAGCCAAGCGCAGGGCACCAGCTTATTCACGAGCGCTGCGCATATTCAGAGGGGTTGTCCAAAAAGAGTAGTCCGAGGGAGTCCGAGTCCGGTTTCCAGAGGATCAGAGAGGGCACAGCAGATGTTAAGGCGGGTGTCTTTTAGGTCGAGGATTGGAAGGTACAGGATCAGATGAGTCAGGATAAGAGTTCTTTAGTTTCGAGTGGAAAGCCTTGGGGGTGATGGATAGAAGAGCCTGAGGCAGATGATGGTGGATGATTGGCGATGATGGTGGAGGAACCGAAAAAGTGCGGAATTCAGGAGGTAGATCGTTCCAGAGACGCGGTGCAGTGTTGGATATTGCTCGGTTGGAGAACTTGAGATGAGTAGTGACCGGCGGTCTAGAAAGAGTGAGAACGGAGGATGATCGGGTAGAACGGGTCGGCTGGATGGTGAAGAGTTCGCGGAGATATCTTGGCTGGGAGTGTTGTAGGGAGTTGTAGGTTAGCGAGAGGACTTTGAAGTGAATTCGCTCTGGGATTTTTAACCAATGGAGTGATTTGAGGATGGGAGTGATGTGATGATGCTAGGGAGTTCTGGTGACGGCTCTGGCTAGTGAGTTTTGGATGAGCTGCAGACGCTTTAGTTGGGTGGCTTCAAGGTTGAGAAAGAGGGAATTGCAATAGTCGAGCTTTGAGTGGACAATGGAGGTAGCAATGGTGGAGGCAGTTTTGAAGTCGAGCATGGGTCGCATGCGGCGGAGGTCACGAATGTGCATGAAGCAGGAGCGCGAGAGGTTGGAGATGTGATTAGAGAAGGAGAGATGTGGATCAAAAGTAACACCAAGATTGCGGACAGGGGCGTCAGAGGTGAAGGTAAGAGATGAAGAGTTAGTGGATAGGTGTATTGAAAGGTCAGGTATTTTCTTGATTTGGTCAGGAAGGCCGAGGATGATGAATTCTGTTTTGGAAGGGTTGAGGCAGAGCAGGTTTGACGACATCCATTGAGAGACTAGGTTAACCACACTGAGTAGTTTTGCAATGGAAGTAGAAAAAGAGCTTGGGGAGAAGGATATGTAGAGTTGGGTGTCGTCTGCATAGAGATGGTGGTCAACAGAAGAGGATTTTATGAGATGGCTTATTGGTGTAGTATACAGAATGAAGAGCAGTGGGCCCAGGACGGAACCTTGAGGGACACCACAGCAGAGCGGGAGGGGTTGCGAACATTGACTGGATGGATGCTTTAACAGAGAAGGCTCTGGAAGACAAGTAGGACTGGAACCAACATAGAGCAGTGCCAGAGACGCAATTTGATGTCATAACTCGATGTAAACTTTAGAATAATAATAAAAATAATAATCATAATAATAATCGTAATCAGTTTAAAATGAATTTTGCTGTAATATTCCAAAATAATTTCTATCGACGTCAGCGGCCATTAATCTCATAAGACATCGTTAAAAGCGTCATTCATATTATTGTTAACTCTTCAGAAGCATTGTCATGTAAACGGGACTCCCCAAGATTGCCGGGTATACCTAACAAAACCATTTGTTGCCAGCGGCTGTCTTCCTTCCCAAACGCCGCTCCATCTACACCTGGATAAACCACACCCATAATTACAATCGGAAATTCCACCTCTTGCTCAACTCCACCACTTCCTCTTCCCAGTGGTGCCAGTCCGAAGCCTGGAGAATGGAGGAGGGCGACGCTAATCATCTTTTTTATGACACAGCGTCGTTAGACAACCAACCAACGCCCAGCTCTCTTAGTCTTTGCGTTTGAATAGAAGGCTGGAAAGACACGGTGCCATTAAGGATACCTGCAATCATTACCTGTCCGTTAATGATCTTACACCTGTCGGAAAAACTCTCACTATAAGGAACACGGGAACGATCGACGCGCCTGCGCAGGCGCATGCTCACAGGTGATAGCCTTCATTTTTATTCCAGCATAATCTCCTTTACAGCAGAAGATGCTTTTACCCAATCGATATCCATACAGAGCCGACACCTGACGCGCACGAATCCACTCTCGTACATACATACGTTTAATCTATTCTGAAAATGTTGCCCTTTATAATCTGTTTTGGACATTCCTATTAGACAATTTCCATAATGATGATTGCCTTGCCTTGGTATTCATGAAGAAACATGATGCCATTACACAATTGTATAATAAGTTTGATGACTTGTGTACACAGAGCTGAGCTTTTGTGGTCTATAATTGATGCTTTGTGGACTATAATTAATGCTCTATGTGTCTTTTATTTTTCTCATTTTTGTATCGTTTAGTTGTTGTTCTGCCTCTGTGGCGTAATAAAGTGTTCATACGTAGCATGTGCACACATTCATAGAGAAATAAGAGACGAGCAGACAGACAGACAGACAGACAGACAGACAGACAGAGAAAAGAGACAGACAGAGAGGCTATAGGCTGGCAGACAGAGAAAGAGACAGACAGACACACAGGCAGGCACACAGACAGACGGAGAAAGAAACAATCTTTACGCGCGTGAATCATGCACACACATTCATAGAGAAAGAAGAGAGGAAGCAGACAGACAGAGAAAGAGAGAGACAAACAGACAGAGAGACAGACAGAGAAAGAGACAGACACACAGAGAGACAGATAGACAGACAGACAGAGAAAGAGAGAGACAAACAGACAGAGAGACAGACAGAGAAAGAGACAGACACACAGAGAGACAGATAGACAGACAGACAGAGAAAGAGAGAGACAAACAGACAGAGAGACAGACAGAGAAAGAGACAGACAAACAGTTAAAAATGTAGGCAGCAACGCATGGCAGGAAAGCCGTCAAGGCTGGCATATGATATTACTATATTAGGCAGACATTAAGGGCGGCCATCACGTAGGCATGCAATCAGACAGGTAGGACATGATGCCTGTGGTGAGTAACGCTGCATAGAAGACGTTGCTATGCTGAACGTCTTCGATCGTCAAATGAATGCACAAACGACCAATTATTGCAGTCAGTCACAATCGCAGCATAACATTGAGAGCTACTGTTGCTTTTGGCAGTTGAGCGAGTAGCAGTTGCTGCAGTAGGAGTCAGTCCACAACAGATAGTAGCAGTTGTGTAGCGTCGTAAGAGGCAGTTGTGTGTGATTTGTTGGCGTTTTCTTCTCAACGTCTTCAACTGAAATCGTCTGTTAATCTTGAAGGGAAGTCGACACAAGAACGCAGCCATCTATCGATCCATGGGTACAATGCACTGAGCGTTGAATAGGTAATTTTTATGTATTCGTTTATTTACTTATGTATGTATGTATGTATGTATGTATGTATGTATGTATGTGTGTATGTATGTGTGTATGTATGTATGTATGTATGTATGTATGTTTATATGTATGTATGTATGTATGTATGTATTTATGTATGTATGTATGTATGTATGTATGTTTATATGTATGTATGTATGTATGTATGTATGTATGTATGTATTTATGTATGTATGTATGTATGTATGTATGTATGTATGTATGTATGTATGTATGTATGTATGTATGTATGTATGTATGTATGTATGTTTATATGTATGTATGTATGTATGTATCTATGTATGTATGTTTATATGTATGTATGTATGTATGTATGTATGTATGTATGTATGTATGTATGTATGTATGTATGTTTATATGTATGTATGTATGTATGTATGTATGTATGTATGTATGTATGTATTTATGTATGTATGTATGTATGTATGTATGTATGTTTATATGTATGTATGTATGTATGTATGTATGTGTGTATGTATGTATGTATGTTTATATGTATGTATGTATGTATGCATGTATGTATGTATGTATGTATGTATGTATGTATGTATGTATTTATGTATGTATGTATGTATGTATGTATGCATGTGTGTGTATGTATGTATGTATGTATGTATGTATGTATGTATGTATGTATGTATGTATGTATGTATGTATGTATGTATGTATGTATGTATGTATGCATGCATGCATGCATATATGCATGCATGTATGTATGTATGTATGTATGTATGTATGTATGTATGTATGTAATGTATGTATGTATGTATGTATGTATGTATGTATGTATGTATGTATGTATCTAAGTATGTATCCATGTATTTTTAAAATTAAATTAGACTTAATTTTTTAAATTAAACAATTAACGCGTGATATAATTATCATTTCTGTACAGTAAATACTACTGATGCTTTTCTTGTCGAGAGATATGACGTTAACGAAGCCTCACCGGAAAACTCCGAACATCCACGAAGCAGGTACGAATATTAATGATATGCAAGCGTAGAATAACAATAATGATATTCTTCTTTATTAATTCACGCTGTCAAGTACGCAGTAAGATATCGTAGTAACAGATGATAAGAAGTAGTCGAATTTAACTGTATGGCAGCCTGCAAGGCGTCTATCTGTCCTACTGCTAATTTTACCAACGCCACCTATCGAAAGGAAAACTGAGTAAACCTTTAGGGACTGTCGGGCATCGAACCCGCGTCCTTCTGATCTTCGTGCCAGCGTGTTACCATTCAACCATCTTCCCACTGCACTTAACTGTAGATGTCCTATGTACCATTGTTTTAAGAATCGAGCACTTATAGGTTATACGTATAAATTATCCATACATGTATTATACCAATAAAACCTGACATGATGAACGGAGACAATGATATAGTTAACTAAAAAGATTATAATCTATTTGTGCGATAGAAGACCTGTTTCGCAGATAAATTTAAACACCCATATTTATGAATGTCTCTTGTGTATATATAAGCTTGTCACTAGAGCGTCGGATTCACTAGCGTTCCAGGTTCATTCCTGTTTCATAATAGCAGAAATAATTGTGACGGTAATCGTAATCTCCGAACTCTAAAGCGCCCCTAGAAAGCCAACGCGGGGTTCCAGTTTAATCACGAGCGCTGCGTCGAGTCGGAGGGGTTGTCAAAAGGGTAGTCAGAAGAAGGTCCGAGTTCGGCTGCCAGAGGGTGAGAGGGTCACAGTAGCTGTTAGGGTGGATATCGTTTATTAGTATGCATGAATATTTATTAGCATTAATATGCAGCAATTAATTGCTCTTATTTCGATTCTTTAATTCAGCTTTCAACGGCGACGGGAGAGAACTGCATGATGCTCTCAACATTGGTCAGGTCAGTCTTATGTATATGCATCAAGTTCATGCATGTGCATTAAGCTCGTGCATATGCATTAAGCTAATGCATATGCATTAAACTCGTGCAAATGCTTTAAGGCCGTGCATAATGCATTAAGCTCTTGCATGTGCATCAAGATCATGCATACGCGTTAAACTCGTGCACATGCATTAAGCACTTGCATAATTATGTAGTAAGCTCATGCATATACATTAAGCTCGTGCATATGCATTAACCTAGAAATAGTGCACCGTTCCTCAGTGCTTCAGACGCACTTCGGCCTATGGTGATGGCAAATGCTGACGCCGTCTGGCGGATAATAATAAAAATGAAAGACGTTGTATAGAAAATGTGTTGAAGTTCTCGACAGTTTTTAAGCGTTGCTTCCATGGTCCATAACTTACAGAAGCTTAGTTATACTATATTAAATTATTATCTTTCATAATATATTTATAATTATTATAATACGTTAAGTCGTTTTTATTCTTTGTTATGCTATTTTATACTATAATATAATTATTATTCTATATTCGTCTTGTTTAGGGCTATTAATTCCTATCTGTTCTTCTTTCTTTGTCTTTGTGTATGACAATAGAAAGTGAATGACAAAGACATCACAGGTCGAACCGCTTTCCACATCGCATCAGCCAACGGACATACTTACTTTATGAAGGTACAGAACCAACCTGTCTGTCTCTCTGTGTCTATGTCAATCTGTCTGTCTGTTTGTCTGTCTTCACCTGTATGTCTGGCTATCCGCCTATGTCAGTCTGGGCGTATGTGTTGGTGCGCCTGAGTCTATCTGTGTGTCTGTCTGTTTCTCTGTCTGCACAATGGCTGAGATTTACACAAAATTAATAGAAAGATAGAGAGAGAAAGGGAGAGAGGCAGAAAGAGACAAACAGTCAGAGACACACAGAGAGAGAAAGACACACACAGACACACACACACACACACGCACACAAAGAGAGAGACATTTGAGAGAGACATGTAGAGAGAGAGAGAGACTCACGCACAGAGACAGAGAGACAAACACGAGACAAACAGAGAGAGGCACACATGTATAGAGTGAGTCGAACATTAGACAATTGGTCCTATAGTTTCCACTTCTACTTAAATAGGTTTCTCTAACATTCTGTCCTCAAATCACATATTTTCTACTTTCTTAAATAATAATTAATTGTAACTGATTCGTCTGAGGGATTATTATTAACGTTTCAGTTACTGATGGAATTCGGTTATGATATCAACGAGATCGATCCAAACGGTCAGACGGCCTTACATCACGCAGCCAGAAACGGTCATCTCGGTAATTTATAATTTAAAGGCACTATTTTAAGCCCAATAAACGCAAAATGAAATAACCCACATAAAACACTGGATTTTTATCATAAGAAATACAACGCTCCAATTAGACACCTTTACTTAGACGAATCTTGGTACTATAATAATAATTATGAATTGTGGGCTATGAATATTACACATCTGTGCTGAATTTCTGTTTGCAAATAGCATTACATGTTATTTTAGAAAACTTAAAGAAGTACTGTTAATAACTTTGTAAACATATTTGAAAAGAGCTAAAATAGCCAAAAAGAGCTGATATAGCCAAAAAAAAAGAGCTGATATAGCCAAAAAAGAGCTGAAATAGCCACCAAAAAAAAGAAACAAAAGGAGAAAAAGGAAAAAAAAGGAAAAAGATGTTAAAAAAGAATTACAATAAAAAGAGCCAATGGGCCAAACATAACGGAGATACAATACTTTAATATGTATCAAATCAAATAATATGTATCTATCAAATATTGTTAATATTGTTAATAAGATTGAGGAGAAAACAGTTATTAACATTATACGGAAATGAACTTAATCCGTCAGAAACTTTAAATACGTCTACATCTTATCAGAAACGGAATCAAAGCCAAGAAAAGAAAAAGAAAACTGTTGATAGAAATTATATGAAAATGAACTTAAATCGTCAGAAACTTTAAATACGTCAGCATCTTATCAGAAACGGAATCAAAGACGAGAAAGGAGAAAGAACATTTGTGAGAACATTACAAGAAAATGAACGGAAATACATCAACAACTTTAAAGACGTCAACAGCCTTTGTAGCTATAGGATGTCGTTAAATATTGGATTATGTATGGGCTATGAACTCTATCTCTTCTCTGTTTGCTCTGTAGACAGTAATATTTAATTAAAACAAGCTACATTGAGACTATTGAAAGCAAAATTAAATAACCCACATGAAACGCTGGTTGCTACGACATAAAATTCAACGCTCCAATATTATTAGACACCTTTACTTAGGTGAATCTTGCACCATAATTTGGTTATTTGCGTGCCAGGTGTAACTTCTGCTTTTCGCTTACTTTCCGTTTGTTGTCAGTTCGGGAGCGACCGTCAAGTGGCGCTATACAAATTTACGATTACGATCACTTAGCTCCGCGACAGCCCGTACTCTGGTAATACTAGTCCGAAGCCTGGAATAAAGAACCAATAGTAAAAACAAAGTTTTTTACTATATCCATCTAGTATCCTATAATGCGTCTTATGAAGCAGTTACCTCTACAAATATATAGTCCGCGTTCATTTTACAACATAGCACGCTTAACGAGGCAGCGCGCCCATTATTGTTGCAGCCAATCACAACGCTGGCCAATCACAACGGTGCGTTTCGGAAAAGGGGATTCCCCGATTCGAAAAGTTGAGTCCCCGATTCTATAAGCTAGCCTTTTTTGGGGAGCTGAAATTTTGATAGAATGAAGTGTGTGCGAGGGCGAGTCTGTCTGCCAAGTTTCACGACGATTGAATGATTGTAAGTGATCGAACTAGTCGTCGCAAGATTTGACTTTTTAGCCTGTGGCTCAATCAATCAATCAAGCAAGCAAGCAAGCAAGATTCCCGCAAGTTAAACTAGATGGATAAAAAGGAGGGCGACGCTAATTTTGTTGCCATGGCACGTAATCGTTAAACATCAGCTAACCAACTAACAAAATATCAGCAAATGTTTTACCAGTGGTTCTGCAAAGATTCCGAGGTACATGACCACTATACGCGATCAGCGAAATGCTACCACCAAAAACGTGCGCACACCAATATTAGCCAGCATAGTATCGGACCATTTGAACCACTGCTTTGGAACTCCGCCACTGATCGTATACTCTGTCAATGCTAGTCCCAAGCCTTGATAAAAAAGAAGGGCGACGCTAATGATCTTTGTTATCATACAATGTCGTTAAACTGAAACTACTATTAACTCCTTGCCCAGGAACTTACTTGTCTAGACACAGTCAATCAGTTCAAAAATAAATTAAAATTCCACCTTTTGGCTGGAACTGTGTAAAAAATTTACTACATGGTTTTGTGCATGCATTGTTGTGCTTAATTTATAACACGGGTGCAATTTGCTTTCGATGTCTAAAGAGTCTTATACTCCGTGTAAGAATAACAATGGACAATATAACAAAGGATTTTTGGAGACTGTTACATGATGATTAAAAACAGATATACTATTAGATTAATGATGGATGGGACTAGGGTGACCTCGCTGTGGTAGTGTTTCTTCTTACATGCATCACACCCTCCACTGGCTTCCCCTCCGGCATCGCATCCTGTATCGGCTTTGTTCTCTTGTCTGGCAATGTGTATTGGGTTCAGCTCCTCGCTATCTACGCTCCATCGTTGGTCCAACAACGTGGAATGACTTACCATCCTTCCTTCGCTTATCCCCTCGTACTCATTCTACTTCCTTCTATACACAACTGAAGACTTTTCTCTATGATCAGGCCTGGCTCGGGAGCGCCTCTGAGTAGAACCCTTGAAGAGGCGCTATATAAATTGATTGATTGATTGACTGACTGACTGACTGACTGACTGACTGATTGATTGATTGATTGATTGATTGATTGATTGATTGATTGATTGATTGATTGATTGATTGATTGATTGATTGATTGATTGATTGATTGATTGATTGATTGACCCCTGTTAGCGAACCCTTATGTTCCGTTGGGTTTGCCTGTCGGCGCAACTGTACAAGAATCTCTAAATTAGCTGTTTTGATGTGTTAGTATTATGCTGATCATTATTGATCGATTAACCAAAAGGTGTCACTAAACACGAAATATTAACGCACAATTTTTTGACGGGTAAGGAGGATGTAGCTATGGAACGTAATTGACGATTATTATATTAAAATAACGACTTTAATTAAAGGTGTCGAATTGAAGCACGGAATGTTAACACACACTGGTAGACCGAGGAGGAATTTGCGAATATTATAGTAAAGAAACCGCTTTAATTAAAGGTGTCGAATTGAAGCACTGTTATTTTACGGGATAGCTTCTGGCGTTTAATGATATATATTATGTATATATAGAAATATGACGGTATCGTATCGTATATAATAATTTATAAAGCGCCTCTCGCAAACTATTCAGAGGCGCTATGTATATGTGTAAGTACAATGAGCTTACGCCTTGCATGGCTGCAACTTTGTTGATTTATGTCTTCTGTAATTTGTGTTCTTGTGAATTATTGTTTAATCGTCATAACATGTACATGTACAGCGCAGTGCGTTTGTCAGGCGCTTCAATAAAGAATAAATATTATTATTATTATTATAATTATTATCATCATCATCATCATCATCATCATCATCATCATCATCATCATCATCATCATCATCATCATCATCATCATCATCATCATCATCATCATCATCATCATCATCATCATCATCATCATCATCATCATCATCATCATCATCATCATCATCATCATCATCATCATCATCATCATCATCATCATCATCATCATCATCATCATCATCATTATTATTATTATTGTGTAAATGCATGTCTTTGTATATATTTCGTCGTAGTCACAGTCGATGACTTTAACATTAACATAATAACAAACACTTGAACGCACGCTTTTAAAGAAAGGTGTCTAACTGGAACGTTGTGTTTCTACGGTTGCATCCATCGTTTCACAAATATCTTAAGATTAATATGAATATAAATAAATAAATAAATGTAAATTTTACCGTGTCATTTCGCCAAAAATCTATCTATCTTCAATATTTTCTAGTATCTTTTTCTGTCTAACACAGAAACTCTAAAATGGCTGATTTCCAACGGAGCCAATCATCGAATAGCTACGAAGAAGGGTCGCTTAGCACTCGACGTTGCCATAGCACACGCCGATCGCCAAGGTCAACGCGACGTCATCGATTATCTGAAACATTGCGGTAGGTAAAAATCAACTTTCCCACTGACGCTAATAATTATTGTGAACAAGTGTTTTGCATATATAATGAGCACAGGTGTTCTTTAGGTTGATATATATATAATGTGTATCGATTGTTAAGCGGTTTTAGTCTTAGGCCTTAGTTGCGCTGTCGGCTCGTGGGCGCTTGGCCTAAAGTAGCCTAAACATTGGCTGACGGTAGATTGTTTTACACGTGCAGTTAGCGCGCCAAACTTAGAAACTGCTGATGACAGTGAATTTGAACTATACAGTGTAGTACAGTTGTTTTAAGGCAAGAGTTGAGTTTGTTGTTATTAAACTGTGTTTGAAGAAGAGAAAGAAACATTGAAAGAACTGTGTCAATTTAATTCTTAAACAGTTAGAAGTCGTTGAGCAATTTATATGTAGAGATAAGGAAAGTTCTTGAGGTAGGTCACAACTAAGAAAGAAAAGAGTTGGTGACATATTTGGTGGCAGCAGCGGTGGGATTCGAAACAACGTCGACTGGTGAATACGCATTCAAATCATTGGTAAATCTACGACAACGAAAGCCTCAACGACAAAGGTATAAAAGTTGGTTGTTATCAAACAAAGAACAATCCCCAATACTTCAAACACAAAAGAAAATTCGTGTTTTCCAGAAAGGACAGCACTGAAGTAAAGAAGTAAGATGGAGAAATTAAGTGTCAAGAAACAAGCAGAACTGAAGAAGATGTCTTCTGAAAGATTAAAGCAGCGCTTGTTAAAGGCTGGTTTTGAAGAAGAAAAGCTGAAAGATATGTCACGTGAAGACATGCTATAAGTATATACAACTCGTAACCGCACCAAACGTGATTGGGTCTATGTAGATGAGAGAGGCGGTCCTTCCCTAGTGAGACCCAATTTTATAGGTTTCTAAAACTGCGTTTCTACAGGATACTAACTGAACCTTGATTGGCCAATAATATATGAATGAAAACGAATCAAAGTCCTTTTCTTGATGTACTATGAATAAACATTAAGCGCATAGTGTGTGAATTGTAAAACAGAGGCAAAGTTTTAACGATTGGGTCCGGACCCAATCCTTAGGTGAAAGACCCAATCCTTAGGTGAAGACCCAAACTAAAGGGTCTGACGTTTAGGAAAGCCCCAAGCCTTTGATGACTTTAAAACTATATATATATATATATATATATATATATATATATGAAAGTGAGAGGATAATGCAACGCTTAATAAGACACCTTTAATTAAAAATGCCGTTGTATTATATAAATCTTTAGCTAGGATACGATACGATTTTACGATAGTAAAAAGAGCTGTAATATGCCAAAACTAATCTTTGTCGGCGGAAACGGCCTGTGTTGTCATAAGCTGCCGTTAAACTGTGAAAGACCTACCTAACAGAGCTGTAATATGCCAAAAATAATCTTTGTCGGCGGAAACGGCCTATGTTGTCATACTGCCGTTAAACTGTGGATCCAATCCAATAAATGTGACTTTGTTACTTTTTTTTTTTACTGCATTTAAAAATTCACCGACTATTATAATTGCTGTGTAACGTTAATTTAATTGGTGGTTTTTCTGTTTAACGACTAGCTGTGTGGTAACAAAGACCATTAGCGTCGCCCTCCTCCTTTATCCAGGCTTGGGACTGGCACTGTCAGAATGCGAACAGTGGCGGGTTTTTTTTAATTTAATTGTACGTAACTCAGGGCTATTATAGAACAAGGCGATACTTAAATTAAGGTGTCTAATTGGAGCATTTAAATTCACATGGTACCAGCCCCCGTTTCGTTACAACTTTAGGAGACGACCGGTTGAAATCCGATGCATGTAATGTTAACGGACACTTTTCTGCGGGTCGTAGGTCGTTGCCATGACGACTAAGTTTCCCAGGACATCTTCTTTTGTTCTGAAACATAAATTGGACAAACCATAGTTTTGAATTATGAGAGTAGCTATCGGATAGTCTGTCGCTAGAAGCTAGTTATCAGCGAATAAATAGGCTAACAGAACAGACAGCCTGCAATCGCTGCAAGTTAAATAATTAGGCTGAACTGTAAGACGACTTAAATGGATTAGTAGTAATTCCGTATTAAAACTCCATTAACCGTAGCCATCTCTGTAAATGCCTGACCTGTGGATTTAACCTTAACTGAATCGGTCAGTTGGGTGTGCGATAGTTTAGTGTTAGCGACCTTGAATATTACCCAAGAGGTCAGAGGCTAAAATTCCCTCCTGGGTCTAAACTATGCATCGAGATTCCTGCTCCGTCTGCGCGACCTAATCAACTCAGAACACTGACCGCACACGATCAGACGGCGAGGGAGAGGACTGGCCACCCGTTCTCATATGCCGAGGTTCAGAAAATGAAGTCACTAACACTCCATGCCCATGGCTGACCATATGGGCTGTAGTAAAAAAGTAAAAGTAAGTGTGTTCTTTATTAAACGCTGGCAAACGCACGGTGCTGTACATACAAAGTTATACAGTTATCAAATGGTAGCGGAAAAGTTAGTAAATAGTAAACTAAAAAACACTATGGCCCAGATGTACAACATCCTATAGCCAGGAAACCGCGCCTGGTGAGGGAATTGAATCTAGAAAGAACACGGTTATGTGAGCGTGGGCGCAGATCGTGACCAGTATATAGGACAGGGGGTAGTAGGTAATGAAGGATATGTCCAGGATTATTTAAGATATTTCTAAAAAGGTCTTGGTCGGCTTTTTTACAAAGTTCCTCAAAAGTAGGGAAAGATTTGGGTAGGAAGCCAAAGCGTACTAGTAAGTAAGGGCGGCACTTCTTCTCAAAATGAGTGAATGAAAAGATTAGCGATTGGTCTGGAGGCATCAGATTAGCGACATCTTGTGTCATCAACACTATGACCACTCCTTGGTATTTTTCCCAAGATCTTAGGATTTTGGGGATCGACTTGGGATCTTGGGATTTTGCACAGCAATCTTCGGATATTTTCTAAGGGTCTACAGAATAGTTTTTACCATGGTTTTCAACATTGGCAGCAAATCAGATTAGAAAAAACTCGCTCAGGGGGTTTGTCTCAAAGACGTTTATATATGTTTTACTTGTAAACATTGTAATTTGGTAATTCAATGTTATGCTTCGGTTTTTTGTTTGCCAGTTCTTAGCTAGGCATTTTTTTAATAATTGTGAATGTTAAAACGTATTTCATATTATTTTCATCACAACTGTTTCCTTTTCAGTAACTTGGGATTTTTTAGTACAGTTTTGGCCAATCTTGGTATTTTTCTGGCCAGAGCTTGGGATTTATGAAAATGGAGAGTGGTCGCACTGGTCATCAAACTAATCAGGCTACAATTTCTATCGTTGCAAAGGGAACAATTGCTTGCTTACTTACTTACTTACTTACAATTACCACGAAATCCGAAAATATCTGAATGGATTGGATCCTCAGTTTAACGGCAGCTTATGACTACATAGGCCGTTTCCGCCGACAAAGATTATTATTGGCATAATACAGCTCATTAGTGAATGAAAATCAACCGCCTTTTATTTATTATATTATCTCAACTGTAATAAAGGTTTCTTACTGTTAACAACAGGTTTATTGACCTAGATATTGAAATTTACTTATTTTTAACAGTTCTCAACGTTCGTATCATTCATTCTGAGAATGTATACAGCACCTCTCCAGAGACCTCCTCAGAGGTGCTCTCTGTGCTAATCTCAAGGCGACCCTATTAAAAGGCCACGTATGGCTTCTCCATCGATTTTTGAATTTATTTTATTTTTTTATTTTTCCATACCGCAATGTTTCAGATAGTCGATGACGTCACGTTGCCCTTGGCGATAGGCGTGCGCTATGGCAACGTCGAGTGCTAAGCGACCCTTCTTCGTAGCGATTCGATGATTGGCTCCGTTGGAAATCAGCCATTTCAGGGTTTCTGTGTTAGATAGAAAAAGATACTAGAAAAGATCGAAGATAGATAGATTGTTGGCGAAATGATACAGTTGAATATAAATATATTTATATTTTTTATTTATATTTATGAAAAGGTTCTAGAAAAGATCGAAAATATATATTTGGCGAAATGACAGAGCGATAGATATTTATTTATTAATTTACTTTTATCTGTTAGTAGATAAGTGCAAACCAGAGTAGCCGTAAATCTGGTTAAACGATGGACGCAGGGACAGAAACACCTTTCTTTAAAAGCGTACGTTCAAGTGTTTGTCATCATGTTAATGTGAGCGTCAACGACTGTGACTACAACGAAATATATACAAACACATATAATATACACATACACATACATATTCACATACATAGGCCTACGTGTTATTAAGCGCTAGACGCTGTACCGTAGAATAATAATCCTTCAATACGACACCATTTATTAAATTCATTATTTTGCTATAATAACCGTCGATAACGTTTCTTCGCTAATAATATACCTCGTCTAATAAGTTGTGTTTTAATATAATTCGTTGCAAACAATGGTATCGACATCTGGTGACTTCCAAGGTCTCCTCATCTCAATGCATGGCTTTCTTAAGTTTCATGTAATCAGGATTGTTATTGGTTTTTGTGGATTTGAGTACACTAGTTGTCTCTCTGTCTCTCTGTGTCTCTGTCTGTCTCTGTCTGTCTCTGTCTGTCTCTGTCTGTCTCTGTCTGTCTCTGTCTCTGTCTCTGTCTCTGTCTCTGTCTCTGTCTCTCTCTGTCTCTGTCTCTGTCTCTGTCTCTGTCTCTGTCTCTGTCTCTCTCTCTCTCTCTCTCTCTCTCTCTCTCTCTCTCTCTCTCTCTCTCTCTCTCTCTCTCTCTCTCTCTCTCTCTCTCTCTCTCTCTCTCTCTCTCTCTCTCTCTCTCTCTCTCTCTCTCTCTCTCTCTCTCTCTCTCTCTCTCGCATTTGTAGTTCAATCATAAGATCAATTATTGTGTTTCCTGTGACGAAGAGTTGTGTGTGGGATCATTTCTGCAGTGTACGAAATAATAATCTTATACGCCAAATGAATATAATACTATGACATACAAAATAACTAAGGCTGTGTTATTCGCTTTTCTAGCGCTAGATTTTCGTGTGTTTGATTTTTCATGCTCTAATATCGTTATAAGCAAGCTAATGTCGACGTCAACCGCCAGATGTCGTAACCATTTGCTGCAACGAATTATTTATATTAAGCTCAGTTTAGACACCTTTAAATTGGTTACTACAGACACAATATATTCCTATTTGTCGTTCCATATTTGTCGTTCCATCGGAAGATTAACTCCGCCACTGTTCGCTATCTGACAGTGCCAGTCCCAAGCCTGGATAAAGGAGGAGGGCGACGCTAATGGTCTTTGTTACCACACAGCTAGTCGTTAAAAAGGAAACACACACACACACATCGGAAGATTATATGGTCTCTATGGCATCATATCAGCTGTTTGTATAATTGTATGGGTGGGTGATCTCGAATGATCGCCAGATGGTGTAGAGTGGAAC
Organism: Aporrectodea caliginosa; assembly: GCA_020284085.1. NCBI lineage: Eukaryota > Metazoa > Annelida > Clitellata > Crassiclitellata > Lumbricidae > Aporrectodea > Aporrectodea caliginosa. The sequence continues at coordinate 512,883 of JACEVL010000203.1, forward strand.
ATCCGCCGAACTCAGTGAAGTGTTTCAACGCTAGCAGAAAGATTTCTGACGGTGAGTTGGGTGTGTGATTTCCGCCAATATGCTGTGATAATAGGCTTCGGGAATCCAAGTGTGCACAGAGTGTTATCCCAGTTGCATTGATTAATAATATAATAATATATAATAATAATATCTTTTCTTTAATGAAGCGCCTGACAAACGCACAGCGCTGTACATTTACATGTTATGACAATTAAACAATTCACAAGAAAACCATTAAATGACAGAAGACATAAATCTGAACTACTAACAGAACAGACAGCCTGCAATACACGGCGCTAATAGCAGCCTACAAAGCATGTCCGCCTACGGATCTCGATCTCGGTACTTCTCGCTCTCTATGCCAGTGTGTTATCCAATGCGCTATCGGGTTCCCGATACAACGCACGTCCCTTGCGCCTCTGTGCAAACGGTTTCCAGTTCGAGTTCCGATGGTTCTCTTTTCAGAGAGTTGACTCTCAGCTGTGATGAAGTATCTCACCCGATCACCCACTACGTAAAACATGTATTTTTATTTTCAGGTTCGATCTACGGATAAAAGCGATCATCTACGGTAATTGGGAGCAGCAAGAAAATATTCAATTAACGTTTGATTCTGAGATTTATATACCTATGCTTTAATCATAAGAGAAGGTGTGCAAGAATTCCTATGGTTACCGTAAAAACTTCCCGTTGAAATTTAATATATTATTGAATTTAAACAAAAGATGGTTTTTGAAATGTTTACAAACCTAACATAATGGAAATATTGTATCTAAACGTTTCTGTGGAGCGTTTTTAAAATTAATTCATTTATTTTAGCAGGATTTAAATAACGCCATTCAAAGTCGCCTTTTGAGGGGTAGGGGAGAGTCTGCACCCTTGATCCTATTTTGTAACTTTTCTCCTTTAATGAAAATGTGTTAACATTTTTGAATTTGGATCGAATGTGTCTTATAGATAATTTTATTGTCAATCTAACTTCATATTCAATGTTCTTTCATTCCATCATTTTTAATATTTTATGTGCCAAAAACGAAGGTGACTCAGATGGGATCAAGGGTGCATGTATGTATGCACCCTTGATCCCACTTATATGCACCCTTGATCCTATGTTTGCTCATTTGATCCTGGTGCTGGTTTATCCAACAAAAAGCTGTTTTGTTATTAACAGTCCTATTTTAATGTTGATTACAAAAAGAAAATAACTATATTAGATCTTATACTGCCTGAAAGACAACATCTGTACTGTCAGATGACTTATAGGCCTACTCGAGATTCTGAACACCAAGATCTTCATGATCTTCATGATCGTCATCATCAGTGTTTTTTACAATTTCAAAACTAAGCACAAGTATTCTTAAAACTTACATTTGGTTTGTATTTTAACAGTAGTTTTAACTTTAGCTTAACTTTTTAACATTTAATAGAAATTAACTATAAATTTATCATATGCACCCTTGATCCCATAGGATCAAGGGTGCATATGATAAATTTATAGTTAATTTCTAGGATCAAGGGTGCATATGCACATAGGGATCAAGGGTGCAACACTGTACTTTTTTACAACATGCATAATAACTTTTTATAAACATCACCTAGAACCCTGCACAGTTGTTTGTACTACATTGAAACAAAATATATTCAAAGCTATATCAGCAAAATTACTCCCCTAACACAAATATCCAAACTGTGAGGTTCGTCAAAACAGCGAAAAAATTACTTTTTACCTACAAAAACTAACTTTCCAATAAAAATAGAACAGTGGCTGAAATCCTCTCTGAAACACATGAAGTGACGTTGAATTAACATTTTTAATAGTTTTGCTCATTGCTCGGTGATATTGAGTAAGTAAGTACGGAGAAAACCCCTTAGGATCAAGGGTGCTTTAGGATCAAGGGTGCAGACTCTCCCCTAATCCCAGCTCAACCACGGCTATTGAGAACATCTGCACATTTTATAAATCCTTTTAAAAGTGTGCAGAAAGAATCAGTGGTTGGGAAAAACAAGTAGACCAGCATGATGGTCATACCACGCGGTCGGCCCAACCAATGAAAGTCAGAACGTTGCTACGTTGAAAAGAGTTCAACGGGAACAACAGTGTTTACATCGAGACGCAGAACGAATATTTCCTCGGCCATGCACACCTGTTAATAGGTCAGTATACATCTCATAAATAGCCAGAGACTTATAAATTATAAATTGACACGATAACAAATAAATTGCGCCACGGCTACGGGTCAAGGGACAAGGTTAAAGCGCTGTCTTTCGACACCTTTAAAACAGTATCAACAGGTGCTACATGTACATAGCCACGAGGGACGACGGTGGATTAACGTAAAAAGAACAGTTAGAACTACTCAAAACATTATTTTCCTATCGGCGTAAAGTTCTTCTGCTGCTCGTACTCAGGCAGTGCCAGTCTAAAGCGTGGAGAAAGTGGGAGGGCAGCGCTAATCATCTTTGTTGTGACACAGCATCCTTAAACATGAACTAACCTAACCAATCGGCGTAAACGGTCTTCGTTGCCATTAGAAGTCGTTAAACTATCCATCCATCCATCACCCACCAACCCACGAACCACCCACCCATCCATCCATCCATTTACCAATCCACCATTCATCCATACATCCATCCATCCATCCATCCATCACCCACCCACGAACCACCCATCCATCCATCCATTTACCAATTCACCATTCATCCGTCCACTCGTTGGTGTTGTCCAGTAGCCTACTTGTCAGATATAATTTCTTGCTCTTTTGTAATTTTCAACTTCTATTGCGCCGATGCACAATGCACAAGGCATCAAATGACAGCGCACTAAAACCATCTCGTAATCAGGTCTAAATCCAGAAGCTGCGAGTTAAGAACGACTTTCAATATATCTAATGTAGACGCTAAACATCGTAGCATTTCATGTTGAAGGGTTAAGAGAATTAGTTATTTTGCCTGACATGGCAGTTTATAATTAAACTGAGTTAATCTATAACTTTGTTATTGCATTTCCAAACAAAGCGGTTATTGCTATAAAATTGTGACGATAATTTAGTTGGGATGGGATCCACAGTTTAACGACAGCTTATGACAACAAAGGCCGTTGCCGTCGACAAAGATTTAGTTTGGCATATTACAGCTCAGTTTTCATATATTTACTTGTACGCAATTCACGATTATTATAACAGAAGTCTACAATTAAATAAAGGTGTCTAATCGGAGCGTTTTAATTCACATGGTAGCGGCTCCCGTTTCGTGACAACCTTCGGAGACGACCGCTTGAAATCCGAAGTATGTAATGTTAACGGATACTTTTCTGTGGGTCGTAGGTCGTTACCTTGACGACTAAGTTTCCCAGGACATCTTCTTTTGTTCTGAAACAGAAATCGGACAGCCACAGTTTTTTTTATTATCAGACTATCTATCAGTTTGTCTAATGCCTTGTGTATTTGAACCCCGGCGGGTTAGAAGCTAGTAATTAATTTATAAATAATAGTAATTATAATATTAGTACTTTATTATTCCAGTATTTCTTAAAGCCGTGTAATGTACTCGTAGTATTTCTTTATTATCATGAAGTGGGAACGCAGCAATTATTATTTGTCCACAGTTTAACGTCGTCTTATGACATCAAAGGCCGTTGACGACAATACAGAAAATATACAATACAATCAGAACCAGAAACTAATAGCATCCGAACGACACCATTAAAGATATCGAAACGGAGCTTTACAATTTCACTAATATTCAATATTTTGCAACATAAAGTAGTTCATCTCATACTGTCTGTGATTATTATGTACTGACAAATTTCATTAACTAACAAAGCATACATGTATTATAATTTATTAAGGTATTCTTTTAAAATGTTCATGTATCTTACAAAAACACTATAATAAAAATGTTCATTAACCAAAAAAGTATACAATGTCATGTATTACAATTGTAATTATGTACTGTGTTGCAATGTTGGTTGCAATGTTGGTTGCAATGCTGGTTACTATTATTCAACTTTGGTTCTTCAGTATTATATATTACACATGGTGTGGTTTGGTTACTGTGTCAGAGTAGCTACTATGTTGCAGTACTGTGTTGCAATGCTGGTTACGCAAACCAAACAATGTAAAAAACGCAGCAATTAAACGCAAGTGATGATTATTATATAATCATAATATCTCTAATAAAAGGTGTCCAATTGGAGCGTTTTGTTTATTGAATTCATATTTTGCTTATTGCTGAAAATTAAATAGATAGGCTGAAATATAAAACGACTGAAATAGATTAGTAATTCCATTTTAAAACGGCGACCTTGAATATTGCCCGAAAGGTCAGAGGTTACATTTCACTCTAGGGCAGAAAATATGCCTCTAGATATCTGCTCCAGCTGCGCCACCTAACCAACTCAGCTATGGTGAATACATTGGCCGCTCACGATCAGTGCATATATCGGACAGCGAGGGAGTTGACTGGCTACCCGCGCTCATATGCCGAGGTTAAGAAAATGAAATCGCTAGCACTCTGGGATCCTGAGTGGCCGAGTGGGTTGGTAGCCTGCTCTCCGCGCCGGCGGCCCCGGTTCGCTTCCCGGTCGGTCGGTTTATCAGAGATTAATTTCTCGGATCTTTACTGCGGGTGGCTCGGTCGCAATATAAACGTGGAGTACAATACAACACAACACAACACAATATACTGGGGCGCGGTGGTATAGGGGTATGTTCGGTGCCTTGCAGCTGGATGGTTGCGGGTTCGAATCCACCTCAAAGCCGCCGCGTAGGGACCCTGGGCAAGTCCTTCACTCGCAATTGCTCATGCGCTTCGGCGTGAAACTCCGATTAAGGGTACGCGCAGTAGTGGGGAGCGCCTCTGAATGGGCAATCTGGTAGGGGCGCTATAACAAGTGTTAAAGTACAATACAATACAATACAAATGGCTGAACCTCTTGTCTGGCGTAAGAACTGCGCTTCTATTCAAAATGGGTCAATAAAAAGATTAGCTATTGGTCTGAAGGCAACAGATTAGCGACATCTTATGGCATCAGAGTAGTTTCTATCGATGCATAGAAAAACAATTTCCACATAATCGTAACTTAAGCAGGAGTCATCTGAATGGTAGGTCAAACGATGTTTATTATATTACCTGTACGCCAGTCAATGTGTGCAATTGTTAAGGAGAGGTTTACTGACTTAGAGATTGAGGAAAAGTTGCTGTTTAGCGACACTGTGTCATAAAAAAGGTTATTGGCGTCAACCTCCTGCTTTCTGCAGGCTTGGGACTGGCCATACGCGGGTACGGGTAATGGCGCAGTTAGCTAGAGATTGAAGGGTAACTGATGTGGTTTGCATTCATCGTCTATTTCAGTCTGATGTCGACGTAGAGCAATCAAAGGGTTTAGTTGCAGATTGCACGATACTGATGTTAAATATAGTTCCTAGGATTCATAAATTGAAGGTGTCTAAACATTCAAAGTCTTATTTCATGACGATACAGTGTTTAGCGATATCTTGTGGCTGCTACTGCTGTTGAATCGAATTAATTATACTGGACAAAAGTATTATTAGACTGAGATAATATTTTTTCAGGACAATGAGGTAACGGTTGGCTTGGAAATTCCATTCTCCAACAACTTCAACCGTTGATGTCTCTTCACAATCCCTACATTTGGACTTGACCCAGGTCTCAACCCGACCCACATGTGGGCTATATATAGCCACTTCAATTTTCGACTAATTTCTTTGCAAAACTTAGCTAAAATACAGCGAAGTTTAAGGCTACAAATAAATGAAGAAATCCAAAGTTAACATTTATCATTAACATAATTATTATTAGCGTCAATGGGAAACTTGATTTTTACCTACCGCAATGTTTCAGGTAATCGATGACGTCGCGTTGCCCTTGGGGATCGGCGTGCGCTATGGCAACGTCGAGTGCTAAGCGACCTTTCTTCGTAGCGATTCGATGATTGGCTCCGTTGGAGATCAACCATTTCAGGGTTTCTGAGTTAGACAGAAAAGGATACTAGAAAATATTGAAGATAGATAGATTTTTGGCGAAATGACAGTAAAATTTACATTTATTTATTTATTTATATATATTCATATTTATCTTAAGATATTTGTGAAACGATGGATGCAACCGTATGAAACACAACGTTCCAGTTAGACACCTTTCTTTAAAAGCGTGCGTTCAAGTATTTGTCATTATATTATGTGAACGTCAACGACTGTGACTACGACGAAATATTATACGAACAAAATATATTATATATATATATAAACATGGCGCCTCTGATTAGTTATTCTGCGAGAGGCGCTTTTTAAATTAGTAGATACGATTCGATACGATACGATACATATACATACATATCACTAGAAGCTATCCCGTAAAATAACAATATTTCGATTCAACACCTTTAATTAAAGCGGTTATTTTACTATAATACTCGACAATTACGTTGCATCCCTAATAATGTACTGTCTACTGTATAGAAGAGTGCGTTAACAATCCGTGCTTCAATTCGACACCTTTAATTAAAGTCGTTATTTTAATATAAGAACCGTCAATTACGTTTAACAGCTAATACATCACTCCATTGTTTGTATGTATATTTGTATATTTAAGAAAACAACAGGCAGAACGCTGTAGGTTAACAATTATACAGTTGACAGTATGGCTACTTATCGATGAGTTAATTAGTACATGTTTTTATATAGCATTCTAGGAATAAAGTTCATCGAGTCTTTATCGGGGAGGGTGAAATTGTATGCCCTATGTCGGAAGTTATATAAAGGTTAACTTTGCCCTGGGCAGAGGCGACGCAGAACATGAAGCTCATTATTCTGGACAGCTTTAAACAGAGCGTCATCTGCCGCTTGTGCCAATGTTTCAGCCGTAAGATCATCAGGTTTTAAGTAACCAGCACGCCTGATTCTGTTCATGAAGCATTCAAGGCGGGTTTTCCCTCCTGCATGGGTGGGGCTAGGCCCCACCCATGCAGGAGAGGCATACATCGTGCGAGATGTGGTAGTAGCTCTAGTAATAGTTTGAAGATCTTTGACAGAGGCTTCATGTGCTTTAAGAGTTCGGATTGCATTTAGTGAGGCAGAACCAGAAGATCTTATCAATGTGGTCTGTAATTGTTAATTTTTCGCCTATAATAACTCCCAGGGCCTTGATGGATGTTGTACGAGAGACGCCAGAAATGGATGGTTGCGTCGACAGGGAGCACTTATTGCATCTGTAAAGAATTGTGCGTTAACATTTCGTGTTTAGCGACATCTTTTGGTCAATTAATCAATCAATACTGTTATTCATCAGCAAAATACTAACACATAAAAACAGATAGGCCAAACTCGGACATTCATGTACAGTGGAGCCAATAGGGAAACGCAAAAGAACACAAGGTTACGCTAACAAGGTCACCATAGCTTCATGAACCATTAATCTAACAGTATATCTGTTTTTAATCATCATGTAACAATCCTTTATTACGGTGTCCATAGTTATTCTTACAGGGAGTATAAGACTCTTTTGACATCGAAATTCAAAATACATTCAAATTGTAACAAGCACAACAATTCATAAACAACAAAAACCCATTTGGTATATTTCTTACACAGTTGCGTCCAATAGGTGGACTTTTAATTTATTTTTGAACTGATTGACTGTGGATATATAGACAAGTAAGCTCCTTGGCAGGAAGTTAGTAGTAGTTTCAGTTTAACGACATTATATGATAACAAAGATCATTAGCGTCGCCCTCCTCCTTTATCCCTTGGAACTGGCACTGACAGAGTACGATCAGTGGTGGAGTTTCCGGCAGAGTTCCAAAGCAGTGGTCCAAATGATCCGATACGATGCTGCCTAATATTGGTGTGCGTACGTTTTTAGTGGTAACATTTCGCTGAACGCGAATAGTGGTCATGTACCCCGGAATTTTTGCAGAACCAGTGGTCAAACATTTGCTGATATTTTGGTAGCTGGTTAGTTGATGTTTAACGATTATGTGCCATAGCAACAAAATTAGCGTCACCCTTCTCCTTTTTCCAGGCTTCGGACTTGCATTACCAGAGTACCGGCTGTCGCGGAGCTAAATGATCGTAATCGTAAATTTGTATAGCGCCACTTGACGGTCGCTCCCGAACTGACAACAAACAGAAAGTAGGTGAAAGGCAGAAGTTACACGTGGCACGCAAATCACAAATATTATGGTGCATAGATTCACCTAAGTAAAGGTGTCTAATAATATTGGAGCGTTGAATTTTATGTGGTAGCAACCAGCGTTTCATGTGCGTTATTCGTCTCAATGTAGCTTGGTTTAATTAAAATATTACTGTCCACAGAGAAAACGGGAAAGATGCAGTGAGTTGGAGTTATAGCGCACAATTCATGCATTATTATTATAGCAACAAGATTCGTCTAATTAAAGGTGTCTAATTGGAGCGTTGTTTTTTTTGTGGTAAAAACTCAGTGTTTTATGTGGGTTATTTCATTTTGACGTTTATTAGGCTTCAGATAGCGCCTTTAAATTATAAATTACCGAGATGACCGTTTCTGGCTGCGTGATGTAAGGCCGTCTGACCGTTCGGATCGATTTCGTCGATGTCATAACCGAATTCCATCAGTAACTGAAACGTTAATAATAATAACTCAGACGAATCAGTTACAGTATTATTTAAGAAAGTAGAAAATTATGTGATTTCAGGAAAGAATATTAAAGAAGCCTATGTCAGTAGCAATGGAAACTATAGGTCCAGTTGAACAATGTTCGACTCCCCCCCCCCATCTTTATCTGTGTGCGTCTCTCTGTTTGTCTCACTGTTTGTCTGTTTGTCTGTCTGTATGTCTGTGTCTCTCTCTTTGCGAGTCTCTCTCTATGTCTCTCTCAAATTTCTCTCTCTCTCTCTCCATGTGTGTGTCTGTGTGTCTTTCTGTGTGTGTGTGTCTCTGCCTGTTTGTCTCTCTGTCTCTCTCTATCTCTCTATTTCTGAGCCTTGCCTCAGCCATTGTGCAGCAGACAGAGAAACAGACAGACGCACAGACACACAGATAGACTCAGGCGCACCAACACATACGCCCAGACTGACATCGGCGGACACATACAGACAGATAGCCAGACATAGAGATGAAAACAGACAAACAGACAGACAGGTTGACATAGACACAGAGAGACAGACATGTTTGTTCTGTATACCTTCATAAAGTAAGTATGTCCGTTGGCTGATGCGATGTGGAAAGCGGTTCGACCTGTGATGTCTTTGTCATTCACTTTCTATTGTCATACACAAAGACAAAGAAAGAAGAACAGATAGGAATTAATAGCCCTAAACAAGACGAATATAGAATAATAATTATATTATAGTATAAAATAGCATAACAAAGAATAAAAACGACTTAACGTATTATAATAATTATAAATATATTATGAAAGATAATAATTTAATATAGTATAACTAAGCTTCTGTAAGTTATGGACCATGGAAGCAACGCTTAAAAACTGTCGAGAACTTCAACACATTTTCTATACAACGTCTTTCATTTTTATTATTATCCGCCAGACGGCGTCAGCATTTGCCATCACCATAGGCCGAAGTGCGTCTGAAGCACTGAGGAACGGTGCACTATTTCTAGGTTCTCATCGACCAATCAGATGTTGGCTACTCTGGCTGGAGGGTTCCTGCCGGTCATTCTGCGTCAGTTCATGGAACCAGAGAGACCAGCCATATAGAGACAGGAACCGTCAGCTTCTATAGCAAACTTGACGAAATCATCCAGAACTTCAACCAATCATGGCCTATGGATGACCTGCAGCTCGAGCCACAGCAACCGAAACCAGCCGAAGAAGATCCGAACAAATACAACGTTACAGAAAACAGAAATAAAATAATGAAAGCCATTTCGCTTTTAAAAGAAGTTCTGTCAAATGTTGACGAAATCATCCAGAACTTCACCCAGTCCTGGCCTATAAATGACCTGCAGCTCGAGCGGACACCGAAATCTGAAAAGCCACAGCAACCGAAACCAGACGAAGAAGAACATCCCGTGGAACATCCGAACAAATACAACAGAAAAGAGAACAGAAATAAAATAAAAAACGCCATTTCGATTTTAAACGAAGTTCTGTCGAATTTGGATTCAACAGCTGAGACATCATCTGCTGAACTCGAAAAGACACAGCCACAATCCGAATCCGTGGATTTGTTGATATTGCTCCCGGATAGGCTTATCGGTAAATCCGAACAGAACGAAGGAACGACCACACCCCTTAAACACGACATCGAAAAACTTAACTGGTTCACCGATGTTATGTACCCACGGAAAACTGTAGGCTAATCAGTGCAAGCATTATATCACAAATAATATATGTATGTGTAACAAACAGAAATAGTAGTAGCTGTGACCAGTATCAGCCTATTCTGAATTTCTATATAATGTGTACAGCTTAAATGAATCAGTAACTCTACAGCGCATTGGGAGGGGCAAGCCGATTGAAAGAGGTGAGTCTTAAGGTTAGATGTTGAAAGAGAATTAGAAAAATTGGCATTTCCCCTGTTGATTCAGCTGCTAAAGAACCTCGCGGCCTCTGGAGTGGTTGATATCATCGGTCAACATACATTGTGTGACTCTATATATCTGCTTATGAAGGAGTCATAATACAACAGAAAGTTAATCCACAGGACAACCTACAGAAGTAGCTCTACTAAGCAAGAGGACGCAGGCGGACGAACAACTGCGGTGGATTACGCGAATCTTATTGTGCTGGCTAAGACTTGCCTCTATTTAGCTTGCGTTGGGAATCTCAGGAAGCGCTGAGACAGCTTTTCGTGCGAGAAGATATCGTTGGACGATCAAACCGCCTGGATGTATTGGTCTGGTGCAGCAAGATTTTCCAACATCGTCATCACTTGCAGATAGATTCTCTTATGGAGACAGTGTCCAGAGACAGTCTAGGTATCTAACAAGTTGCTCACGCTGTTCACTCCATCCGACCGCTGGTGCTGTATGGCTTCAGCATCACTCGAAGTTTATTATCTAGCAGAGTTGCCGCCTATTTAAGTCCTTAAACCTTTTAACAATTTACGACATTTATAAACTTCAATTTGCAATGTTAATGTACCGGCACCACAATGGCACTCTCCCAGCTTTATTTAGCTCATACTTCGCAGTGATTACTGATGTACATGATTATAATACCAGACATAGACAAAACTACAGAACAGAAAAAGGCAGGATAAATGCTAGATGTTTCTCGGTCAGAGTAAAAGGACCACAGTTGTGGAACTCTATTGATTCTTGCATACGGGAACTACGCTCGTTGATTGCATTCAAGTGTGTATATAAGACTTCTCTGATTGACCAATACTAATTCAACACCTTATAAATTGGAGTGTGATGCTGTCTATTATCGTTTTAACTATGAATACTGTTACTAACTGTATGGCTGCCTTAGCCTGTTAACTTAATACATTTTGTTGTTGTATTTCTGTGACCGGAAACCAATGGGAAAGACTAGATAAGCTGTCCCAGCTTCATCTCCCCATGAATCATTTGCAACTTGACTCGCATACTCACATTCTTTTGGTTCACATACTGTTAATCTATAACATGATGTTAGTTAATTTAATTGTTTAATGTGATTGCTGTTTATGTACTTGTAATTTTGAATGCAAAATTGTTCAATAAACTCAACTGAACTGTGATGGGAACTAAATATAGGGTCTCTAGAGTTCTGCCTCGCACTGCAACCGGTTCCGATAAAGCTGAGGAAAGATCTGTCTATTAAATATCTGGATGACGTGACATTTAGAGTTTCCAAGACGACGTCATGAAACTAAGAACATGGGATTACTACAAAATGGCAGCCAATACGAGATAGCCTGCAATAATATCCAGTTATCGACTGACTGATTGACTGAAGGACTAATATTAACCGACTGATTGAATAACTGACTACAGTATTCCGTGGACTTATTGGGAGTACATTTAATCTAGGACTGCGGAAGTTAACGATTAATTAATCGTTAATTCCTAAATAGTTAATTATTAAAATTATTTTAATCGTTAACACTGTCTTAACAACGCTATTTTAATATAGAGTGTTTGATTGGTCCAACAAGCAAAGACAAGGAACGAACCTTGCAAACCGCTTTTGTGTCAGGATGCGGAGAAAAAGTCGAGGAGAGAGGATGACTTAGATGGTAATGTTTAGGAGAGGCAGATGAACGGTTGAACAGCTGATGCAATTGTTCAGAACCCCACTTCGGATTACCAAATTGTCGTGTCCACTTCTTCGTCATCAACTTCCTCATCTTTCATTGCCATCCGTTACAAGGTTTGGGCCACAGATAGTTCATCCGGGTAGAATCTTGTTGGAGGGGGGGTTCGAACCCGGGCCCGGTTAGAGTTGACTCCCATAGGGTTTTTGGAAATAGCTGGACTGGTAGTGAGTATCCTTACTTCATTCCTTGGGTGCTATCTCAGGTGAATCCCTTCTAACAAATACAGAGGAAGCAGGATTTAACGATTCTCGAGTGGTACAAGGCCTGAATTCGTCCGCGGCCCTCGAATAATAATAATAATAATAATCTTTTCTTTATTGAAGCGCCTGACAAACGCACTGCGCTGTACATTTACATGTTATGCAATTTAATTCTTAACTACCAACAGAAGAGACAGCCTGAAATACACGGCGCTAATAGCAGCCTACAAAGCATATCCGTCCCTACGGGACTCGAACTCGTACCTCTCGCTCTCTATGCCAGTGTGTTATCCAATGCGCTATCGCCCCCCTGGAGAGCAATTTGCATTGAGGGCAAATCAAGGTTCCTACTGGCCCATAATATTATGTCCATAATCCTCCTCCTCATTCCCGTTAGGTTTTCGCCTAATCCCTCAAGCACTCTCCCTTGGTATTCCAGACCCAGCTCTACTGTGATCTTTTCTGTTATAGGGATTTGGGATTCATTCCCTTGGATCAACCCAGGAGAGCTAGGCGCCTGTACCTGGAAAAATACTGGAGTAGAATCAGACTTAGACATTCAGTCTAACCAATAACTTGATTTTATTTAAATCAAAAGAATTACAAGTATCTGTCCGATACAAATGATAATCAGAATACAGAATTGATAGAATGTTACTCAGTTTGTTAATTATATTCCAAATCAAATAAAACAAGATGTCAATTTAAATCGTCGTTATATAAGAGTAACTCTAGCGGTTCTAACCGAGTTATTCACACCAGAAGAGTATAACTTCCTACACCTACTTGGCGCTATACCAATCTCGACCGGACCAGGCCAGGGATCAACGCTATAGAAGTTCCTTTCACCGCCTCTTTACTGTAAATCTTAGCTTAACTTGACAATTAAACATTCATTTGACTAGCGACTACCTAGAATTAACATTTAGCGCTTATAGTCGTCAAATTTAATTGCAAACCAATCTTTTTGAAGAATTAAAACAACCCAACAATGGCGACCCAATAAGAAGAAACTATATAAAAAAACTCGCATCGTGATACCTCTCCGCCTGACGTCAGAGCCAGGCCACCAATAAAACGCAAGTCACCTACATAGAGACTCAGCCATTGGCGTGGATTCGCGCCTGGCCTATCGGGGTCAAGGTGCTGTATAAATGTGCAAGAGCTCGCCCAGAGCGCTCGGAGACTATATTGGGTCTCTACACAATCTTCTTGAACAAGTAGCAGCTGATCGTGTCTGTTGTATGGCTTCCAGTTCTGAGAAGACCTCCTGTCCTTCCTTGCTTCATAACCACTGGTCTGCAAGGTGACCGTTAAAAGGCATCGCTACCAGTGGGAGATATGTACTAGCGTTATTAAACTATTCTAGGCATGATAGACTAGATAGGAATCGGACAATTACTGCACTACTTAGTGAGTAAATTCAATTCAAAGGGGAAAAGTAAACTGACTTCCCAAGTTAGACCGAGCTTCACTGAAAACGCCTTATTCTGACGCGACTTGTTTCGATTACACTAATATCGTTATAAGTAAGCTAAGGTCGACCTAAGCAGCCACCAGATGTCGTTACCATATGCGCCAACGAATTATTAAGCTCAGTTTAGACACCTTTAAATCGGTAACGTCAGACACTATATATACCGCATTTGTCGTTCAGTCTGCAGATAAGCTTCCTACACTCGGCACGATGAGTTGCGTGTGTGATCGTTTCTGTTGTATGTATCAGTGGGTGACCTCGATTGATCGCCATAGAAAGTAGAATTTCCGCAAATGATAATGGTCCTGGAGATTCCGGGTGTGCACAGAGTGTTTGATACCCATGATAGTGTAAGTGAACTGGACTATAGCTCTAGAGGTCGGGGTTTCAAATCCCGCCATAGCAGTATCTTTTGAGATTTATGCTCAATCTGTGCCCCCTGTCCAACTCAGCTATAATGAGTACATTGACCGTACACTGTCGGTGGGAAGATGAGACGACGAGGGAGAGGACTGGACACCCTTCTTCGTACGCCAAGGCTACGAAACTCAAGTCGCTAAGTTCATATACCCATGGATGCCTCTCTGGGTATCGGAAGGGACTGCTCTGTTGAACTGTAGGGACATCTAGCAATCAATTGTGTATTCCAATGTTTAACGACATCTTGTAGCTAAAAGAGCCTTTCTCACAAATAAAACAATTAAACGATCAGTAGTATTAGTAGTTTCAGTTTAACGACACTTTGTGATAACAAAGATCATTAGCGTAGCCCTCCTCATTTATCCAGGTTTGGGACTGGCACTGACAGAGTGCAGTCAGTGGCGGAGTTATTGTGTCCACAGTTTAACGGCAGCTTATGACAACATAGGCCGTTGCCGCCGACAAAGATTAGTTTTGGCATATTACAGCTCATCTTAAGCGATCAAACACAATTTATATTTATTATACTGCAATAATAGGTGGAATTAAAGGTGTCTAATTCGAGCAGTCTTTCCCAATCTGGATATCGTATCCAGTTAGCTACATTAGTAAGAGCGTAGACATCGTCACATGACATGAGCCTCTGTGAAAGAGAGCTTGAGGATTGCGGTTCGCTTCTCGATGCTGGCATATTTCAGAGATTTGAAACTCGGGCTAGTACGGTCCTTGCAATGGGACCCTAACTGGCGTGGAACCTATTTAAACGGGCAGCATTGGTGAAGGATCTCACCCGATCAATTCAGTTATAAATGAGCAGGGTCGAGGCCATAATAATATACGGTCGCGATGTTATAGAAAACGCGAACATTAATTTTTATACCGTGAAACCGTTCAAGGTGTACCGCAACTAGATGGCAGAACCATGATATTAATGCACTTTTTTGTCAAAATAATATGACAGACGGTATCCATCGAAAATGTCGCGAAGAAAATGTCGCGGTAAAAATGTCGCAGACAAAATGTCGCGGATAACAATGTCGTTGATATATAATGTCGCGGATAAAAATGTCGCGGATAAAAATGTCGCCGTTAAAAATGTCGCGGATAAAAATGTCGCGGATAAAAATGTCGTTGATAAAAATGTCGTTGATATTTTCCCCGCGACATTTTCACCATACTGGGAACCGTATGACAGTAGCCTATAACACTAAACTATGAAGAACGAAATTCGAAGACAATTTTTAACTTTGACCGTTTAATACTAAACTATTAAGAACGATATACGATATACGAAGACAATATACGATATACGAAGACTAAACTATTAAGAACGATATACGATATACTAAACTAAAGTATTAAAAACTATAATGTTCCTACTAGAATGTTCGTACTAGAATGTTCGTACTACAGCCTACTAGAATGTTCGTATAGAGAATAGAATGTTTGTATTAAAAAACTATAATGTTCCTACTAGAATGTTCGTACTACAATGTTCGTACTACAATGTTCGTACTACAATGTTCGTATTAAAAAATAGAATGTTCGTACTATAATGTTCGTACTAGAATTTTCATATTCAAATTTGCAATCTCAAGTTGTGAGCAATACCCCGCAGATAATAACAAGACGCGACGAAATTGTGAACGGCGACATTTTTATCCGCGACATTTTTATCCGCGACACTATGTATCAACGACATTTTTAACCGCGACATTTTTATCCGCGACATTTGTATCCGCGACATTATATATCAACGACATTTATATCCGCGACATTTTGTCCGCAACATTTTTAACGCGACATTTTCTTCGCGACATTTTCGATGGGAACCATGACAGACTACTGTTTATCGCTACTGACATAAGACTAGTGACTTTTCAACTTAAAATACTTGTAGACATAGTGGCAACACTGCGGTTGAATACAAAGAAAGTTGAACTGATATATTTAATCCGTTCAATAATTATTATTATAGGAAAGGAGCAAAATAATCGTCCCCACTACAAGGTGTCGTCTAATAATGAGGCCTACTAAGAATAGGCCTACTTTATGTAATTCTTTGTATAATTACATGTAATATTAATTAAATAATGTAAACATATTTATGTATATAATATTTATAGCCATGGTGGCCACAAGATGTCCTTAAAAGTATGCGCTTAACCATATCTAATGGCTCCCATGTCCGTTGACGTCGCCCAAACCCTTTACCAAAGCTTATGTTCAGGCATTACCAGAGAACGTGGAGTGGGAGACATGAAAAATATAACTCTGATTTTGCACACCTTTAATTAAAAGCGTCACCCTCATATAATAAACATAAATCACGTTCAATCGCTAAATTTGTTGGGAGGTATCAGCAATTGAATATGACTACTAATTGCGAGGCTAATCATCTTTGTTACGACGCAGTGTCGTCAAAATTATATAGCAACTTATCAATCGGTAAATTACTGACAATACAATTGTATGTTTTGTTCGAATCGTTAAATTAATGTCGATCTCAACGGCATTTGACTAGTTAAACTGTGGATCCATCCAGTGGCAAGTCATTAAGGCAATAAGGCACTGTTCATTGGCTTTTAAGGCTCTTTCCGATGGCTTAAAAGGCACTTCTCCTTTATGGCCATTGAAAAGAGTCTTAAAGGCCATAGTTTTTATCGTCAGAATGACAGACAGCCAGATGCGCATACAGACAAAAATTTAGACACTACCCGCACTCTGGTAGTGCCATTCCCAAGCCTAGAGAAAGAAGGAGGGCGACGCTAATCATCTTTGTTATGACACAACGTCGTTAAACATCAACTCGTTGAAACGTTCAAGTAATTTGTGTAAATAACAATCGTTCAATTAGTCATCACTAACTAGTCCTGCTTAATTAAACTTTCTTCCAACGGAAAAGAAAAATATTTTAAGTGACTTAAATTTTCTTAATATAACAAGGTCGAAGTCAAAGGTTCTTGCAGCCGCCAGATATCGCTAAATACTACATAATAATCTTATACACAAAATGAATACATAAAAGATAATCTAAGGCTGTTTAAATCGGTCTAAGTAAGCTTAGGTCGACGTCAAAGACCTTGGCAGTCGCCAGATGTCGATACCATTTACTGCCAAAAATTATATAGTCAGTTTAGACACCTTTTAATCGGTTACTTCAGAACAAATATGTACCGCAATATTCGTTCAATCGGATGATAATGACCTGTAATATGCCAAAAACTAATCTTTGTCGGCGGCAACGGCCTATGTTGTCATAAGCTGCCGTTAACCCTCGGGCTACCAAGGGGGGTTATTACGACCCCCCTAGGTTTTTTGCTTCAAAAACTTGTTCCATGTGGAATATAATTTTGATAATTTAGGTAGCTGTAGCAGGATCATTTGCGCACATTTTGAGTTAAACATCATTGTGATATCTCACGCCATTCAAAAGTTAAACCCGATATACCCGAGGTACCAGAGGGTTGATACGACCCCCCCTTAGTTTTTCGTCTAAGGCGTACTCATTTTTCTTCCTGGAAGAGAAACAAATATACCATTCTTTAGAGGAATGTAGGGCTTCATTAGCATACCTACATCTTTGTCTTTTGAAAACCGGAAGTGATCAAAATAAATAATAATACGCGTAATATGCGTGAAAAATGGCGGAATGGAAGGACTCCCCTTAGTTTTTTGTCGGTAGCGTATTCACTTATATTCCTGGAAGAGAAACAAATATACCATTCTTTAGAGGGAATGTAGGGCTTCATTTGCATACTTAAATGTTTGTCTGTTGAAAACCGGAAGTGATCAAAATAAATAATAATACGCGTAATCTGTGTGAAAACGGCTGAATACAGCATCACAACGTAAATCGATATATAGGCCTATGTATGGATATATATGTATGGATGTATATTTATACGTATATAAACATATGTAGGGATGTATGTGTATCTTGGATACATAGATCAGTTTCAAAACAAACATAATTTTATATTTGTTTATCCAAAAAGTACAAAATGTACGCAATAATATAAAATATCGCTAATTAAGGGGTTCCATTGTTAAAAGTGATGTAATTTCGAGGTGCATTCACATAATGTACAACTAAATATACCATTCTGTGCAGAAATGAATGCTGAATCCAATGCTGTATTACAAGTTATGATATGTGAAACCAAACACGAAATCCAGGGGGTCGTCTCAACCCCCTTGGTAGCCGATGTCACAAAAAGCTTGGTAGCCCTAGGGTTAAACATTACTGTGGACACACAATCGGATGATCTAGCACCACCTTTGTTACAGTAGCCCGCAGAAACTCGAGATAATACGTTTAGGGATCATTTAATTTCTATAGTACGCATTGGTGTGAAATAGATTGAATCTCAGATATAGTAGAGTGAGTTGCGTGTGGTCCATTCAGGTTCATGTGTAGCAGAGTGTTAGTCCAGTTAGCTGGACTTGTTAGGACGTACGTCCCATGTGCCTCTGCGCATACTGTTCCCGGTTCACATCCCGATGGTGGCCTATTTTCAGGGATTTTCTTTCTCGGGCTAGCACGGTCCTTAAACGCGTATATATACCTATTTATAGATTCTGGTTAAGGACATAGGACTGGTTTTAACAGCGTGAAATTATGAGATTTAGGGAAGGGTGCGCAAAATTGCTATGTGACCTTAAACTCCGTGTCACCCATTCAAACGAACAGCGTTGGAGAAGGCGCTCACACGGTCAATTCATTTCAAGTAAAGCTAGGGCCAAGACATAATATAGGGTCAAATATAAAATCAGATGGAGGTCAGGTACAAAGCCTGATTTTAACATTCTTTGCGTGTATACCGTGAAAATCGAAATAACATTTAATCTTATATTTGTATTGTATGAGCGCTTGTTATAGCGCCCTTCAAGATTTCTACTCAGAGGCGCTCCCGACTACTGCGCGGACACTGAATCGGAGTTTCACGCCGAAGCGCATGAGCAATTGCGAGTGAACGACTTGCCCAGGGTCCCTATATGGCAGCTTGAGGTGGATTCGAACCCACAACCCTCCGGCTGCAAGGCACGGAACATACCCCTACACCACCGCGCCCAAAATTTTGTGTGCCAGCTGGAGTAACCGTAATCGTAATCGTAAGCTCCAAACTTCTAAAGCGCCACTCGAAAGCCAAACGCAGGGCACCAGCTTATTCACGAGCGCTGAGTGGAGTGGAGCATCCGCCGAAATCAATGAATCTGAAAGATCTCATCGAAATGTTACAACGCTCGCAGGAAAATGTTTCACTGCGATTGATTTCTTCTATTTATACTAGAAGTCTATTGTCATAGTAATTTCACTTAGAATACGTGAGATGTATCGTCTGCTTCTATTTAAACTGTAATTTCGCTTCGTATATCTTTGTCTTTCTTCTCTGCCATCGTTTGCCATAAACGGCGGTGGTGAGGAACCCACCAATACCTCAGGCTCTGCTATATAGTTCCCACGTGCTGCAGTCGTTGGAGGGAATGGATTTTGACAGAGAATTCACTCTGCTACATGGAAAAGGAAAATCTCTCCAAAAAAGAGAGGAGTAACAAGTCTTTATTTTATCTCGTATAACAATGATGTGAACTGTGTCGCCCGATGCGCTACAAGCGCGTCGAAGGACTAAGGTCTAAGGTAACAATGATGCTGTTCAAGTGCTCTTTAAAACAGGCCGAGACTATGCGGTCACTATAATTATAAGTAAGTAAGTAAGTATGGTCTTTATTACGCCATATGCAAGCGCACAATGGGACAACAGTTATGCAATGATAATTGTAAAACATCGAAGTAATAATATTAATAATAATAATGCGTAAAAGCTAAATGCAGGTGGAAGATAATTAATAATTGTAAAGCATCCTGGTGATAAATCACTTCCTAGTAAGGGGGTCAGATTGCGGAATGGTACGATTGTGCGAACGAGTTTCGCGGATAGGAGGGAGTAATCCGTGTAGGTCATGTCCAGGATCCGACAAAACCGCGGAGAAGAGAGCTGCGTCTGCTTTGGCACACAGCTCTTCAACTGTAGGGGTACAAGTAGGTAGATATCCCTGGCGTATAATAAGTTAAAAGTTTAGGTTTAAGTTTATATAAAACGGTTACATTTATTTTTACAGATTCGTGCTACGGTTAAGGTCCAAAGCCTGTTTTTCAGTATCTAATTCTAATGGAACTCGATGATCAGCTTACAGTCATGGCAATCTTCTCCAGAAGGAGTATTGAGAACAACGTTCGGTTCTGAGATTTGTATATGCTCTTTATAAAAGCAAGAAAAGGTGTTTTGAAAATTGCCTTGGTTGAAGTAAAAACTTTTTCTGAAGTTTTTTTATATTTTTTCATTTATCATAAAAGAAAGTTTATAAAACTTTTCAAACTAAACATAAGCGAATATTGCATCCAAGCGTTTCTGCAGAGCGTTTATATTATTATTTCATCTCAATTATTTCTGGGGATGGGGGGGGCCGTAGCGCATTGGATAACATCTGGCACAGAGACCGAGAGGTACCGAGTTCGAGCCCCCGTTGGGCGGATATGCTTTGTAGGCTGCTATTAGCGCCGTTGTATTGCAAGCTGTCTGTTCTGTTAGTAGTTAAGATTTCAATTGCATAACATGTAAATGTACAGCGCAGTGCGTTTGTCAGCTGCTTATTAAAGAAAAGATATTATTATATTATTATTATTATTATTATTTAAATAACGCCTCTCAGAGTTGCAATGGAACAGCATTCTGTCTGCTTCCGTTGGTTGATTAAGCGAAAATACAATACAAAAATACCTTATCCGGAACGCTTTCTGCTCAACTCCGGCGATTGAGAACAGTTTTCATATGTTTGTTATAGTGTATACAGAGTAACTATTGTTAAAAGAATGCGCAGATCTGAAGGAAAGTTATTCCACGTGTTCGGCTCAACCTGAGATTAGGCGGCGGAGCGCTCGTAGGTAGCATTTGACTAAACAATTATAAATTCAAAGCAAGTTGTCATAATTATAGGTAACCAATGAATTGCGTTGAATTTGGAATTCAAGGGACGCGGCGACCGATTGGTTAGAGCGCTCTCCTTAGACACCTTTAAAAAACGATCGACCTGTGCTATGTAATCATGGGACCCGACAGCTGAGTTATTTATCTTCGGCCTCAGCGTGCATTAAAAACAGTGAGAAATATTCGACACATTTTTACTATTGTCGCAAACGGACATTGAAACGACTTGACACCAACGATATAGAGAAGTTTCCCAAAAATCAAACTTTACATGTTGCATATGCCAAACCTCTGATTTAGACTCGAATAGTATATAGTATTGAAAATCCTGTCAAGATACAGTTTCGTTGAACACGATTCGGAGATCCCAAAGCTTTCTCAGAATTTCTATAAGATTTTATACTAACTAGGCCTAAATGTAATAATAATCTTTTCTTTATTGAAGCGCCTGACAAACGCACTGCGCTGTACATTTACATGTTATGCAATTTAAATGTTAACTACTAACAGAACAGACAGCCTGCAAAACACGGCACTAATAGCAGCCTACAAAGCATATCCGCCCTACGGGGCTCGAACTCGGTACCTCTCGCTCTCCATGCCAGCGTGTTATCCAATGCGCTATCGGGCCCCAGTGTTTCATTTATTTTGATACGTTTCTAAAAGTATTTTGGAGATTTCAAAATACTTTTCCAAAATACTTTCCAAAATACTTTTCTAAAGTACTTTTCAGAAATAAATCTGACAAAACTTCTGCCAAAATTATTATTTTAATGTAAAAATGCTTAATTAATAATCTTCTGGCCACATCTACTACTTGTGAGTTGGTTGTATCAGGATATATATCAGGGTTTTCTGTTTGGTCTTCTTTTCTTTGCATTATACATGCCTATATCAAGAACTGTTCTTGGTGAACGAGTGTTTCCATTGCTAGACCTAGATTTTGGAACTCCCTGTGTATGTGCTCTCTGATCAGTGGTTTTGTGTTTATTTCGTTCTCAACTTAACAATGGTCTCTTTGAAATCGCTTATCCACCATCATAGGCTGCCTATCTGTCTTAACCCTCGGGCTACCAAGGGGGTGGTTGCCACCCCCAGGTTTTTCCATTTCAAACTATTTCCGTATGGAATAAAAGTTTGACCTTTTAGGTAACTGTAGGGGGTTCATTTACACACGTTTTGAGGTAAAATGTGAGATGATATCTCACACCGTTCAAAAGTTATACCCAATATACCCGAGGGTACCAGGGGGGTGGATACCACCCCCTAGATTTTCGACTATATCTTATCCGTCATTTAATATTAAGAGACACAAATTATACCAATCTATAGAGGGAATGTGGGGCTACATTTCTATGGTCACTGACTTGACCTGAGACAACCGGAAGTGCTCAAAATAAATAATAATACGCGTAATATGCGTGAAAAATGGCTGAATGGAAGGACTCCCCCTTAGTTTTTTTGTCTGTAGTGTATTCATTTGTCTTCCTGGAAGAGAAACAAAGATACCATTCTTTAGAGGGAATGAAGGGCTTCATTTGCATACCTACATCTTTGTCTTTTGAATACCGGAAGTGATCAAAATAAATAATAATACGCGTAATCTGTGTGAAAATGGCTGAATACAGCATTACAACGTAAACCGATATATATGTATGGATATATATGTATGGATGTACATTTATACTATATTAACATGTGTAGGGATGATTTTGTGTATCTTTTATACATAGATTAGTTTCAAAACACACATAATCTTATATTTGTTTATCCAAAAAGTACAAAATGTACGCAATAATATACAATATTGCTAATTAATGGGTTCCTTTGTTAAAAGTGATGTAATTTCGAGGTGCATTCACATAATGTACAACTAAATATACCATTCTGTGCAGAAATGAATGCTGAATCCAATGCTATATTACAAGTTATGATATGTAAAACCAAACACAGAAATCCAGGGGGGGTGGTAACCACCTCCCCCTTGTAGTAGTCCGTGTTACAAAAAAGCTTAGTAGCCCTAGGGTTAATGTGAAGGACTGATCTTCTGGATATTGACCTGATTACGGCTTGATTTTGGTGTGCCATCGGTCTATTTCTGGTGCATTAGACACTGGCACAATAGAAGTTACTAATTGCAATTACAGTTATATCAATGCTTCAAGTCATTAGAAACTAGAGATCACTGTCAAGCACACTAATGCGATGTAACGGTACACACTAGTGAGTAGCAATAACAGTAAAGAATGTTGATTTCGCAAAAGTATTTTGAACAACTATTTTCAAAAGTTTTTAAAAATACTATTTTATTTTGTATTTTCAAAATACTTTTGAAAAGTATTTTGTTAAAGTATTTTCAAAATACTTTTGAAAAGTATTTTATTTTGTATTTTCAAAATACTTTTGAAAAGTATTTTGCCCATCACTGTTGCTATTATATTCAAGCGTAAACCACAAGATGCCGTTAAGCAGACTAGGATTTTTTAAAGGATCTAATTCATTCGAACGCGTGAATATTAAAATTTCCTGTGGAAGATACAAGGTGTAAAATTCTGGTTTTATATGAACCAGGAGATTACTTACATAATGTATATTCCATGTCATTTAGCAAAATGTTCAATTGGACACCTTTTATCGTAGATAGCACTGTACTATATTAATCATAAGTTTACGTTCAATTGATAATTTGAAGATCTTTCAGAGGATACCAGTCCTTAAAGTAATAGGTCGACGTCAAAAGATGGCGTTTAAAGAAATAATGATGTCTAATCTCATTCGCACGGGGAGCCACTTCTGTCTGTCTGTCTGTCTGTCTGTCTGTGTCTTCTTCTTATATGCGTGTGTGTGTGCATGCGTGCGTGCGTGCGTGCGTGCGTGCGTGCGTGTGTGTGTGTGTGTGTGTGTGTGTTATCGGCAGCTTATGAGAACATAGGCCTTTGCCGCCGACAAAGATTATTTTTGGCATATTACAGCGATTGCGTAGCAGTAGTAGTAGTAGTAGTAGTAGTAGTAGTAATAGTAGTAGTAGTAGTAGTAGTAGTAGTAGTAGTAGTAGTAGTAGTAGTAGTAGTAGTAGTAGTAGTAGTAGTAGTAGTAGTAGTAGTAGTAGTAGTAGTAGTAGTAGTAGTAGTAGTAGTAGTAGTAGTAGTAGTAGTAGTAGTAGTAGTAGTAGTAGTAGTAGTAGTGGTGGTGGTGGTGGTAGTAGTAGTAGTAGTAGTAGTAGTAGTAGTAGCAGTAGTGGAGTAGTAGGCCTAGTATTCTGATTAACGACATCTTGATTGTTGTGGCAGTTTATTTGAATTCTCTGGCAACTGCAAGATGCCCCGAAACAGTTAATTTTATCAATTATATAAGGTACCACTAAGATACCATTTTATAGAATCTTTCATTCGCAACATATACTTCGTGGCAGTTCGTGCTCTTTATTAGAGTGGTAGTGTTAGTAGAAGTAAAATGTTCAACTCCTTTTCGAATTTAATTGAAACCCAATTGTAATCTGATGTCACGAACGGTTAGGGATAATTTTCTGCGGTGGGTCGCGAGTCGTTGTCATGACGACTAACATTCCAAGGACAGCTTTTATAGTTCTAAAATCGGACAAACCAATTTCAAATTTTTGGATTTGTTTATGCGATATAGGCCTACATAATTGTGTACTTGCATTACTAGCCGGTCTTTCTGTCTATTGGTCTGTCTGTACAGTATATCTGTCTCTGCCTCTGTCTTTTTCTGTTTGTCTCTGTCTGTCTCTGTCTCTGTCTGTTTCTGTCTGTCTCTGTCTGTCTGTCTATATGTCTCTGTCTGTCTGTCTCTGTCTCTGTCTGTCGCTGTCTCTGTCTGTCTGTCTCTCCCTGCCTGTCTCTCTCTCTCTCTGTCTCCTAAGAACTATCTTAGAGGGAAGAACGGATGACAAGAGAACGAAAGGAAGACCTCGTCTGATGATAACGGATGGATGGATTGAGGAAACTGAAGGAAGAAGTCCACCGTCGAGAGGAGAGGAGTGGCGACGCTGGACGCCTAAACCTGTCCCTGAGCACAGAGATCTTGAAGAAGAAGTTTCAACCAATCCCTGACATAATCAATATATTCTGTGTTTTGTCTATCACTTTAATAGTAGGCCCTAGTAGATTTCGTTTATTTTTAAGATACAAAGTTGACATACCGCAACTTGTTTACATATGATAATGAAAGTAATGAAATTAAAAACAATAAGTTTATGCCTATAGTCAGGATTGAGAGTTAAATCTTAACATCCCGACTGGTCGGATATAGAACCCTAGAGATAAAATTGTGGTCATTTTGTGTGTGTCTGCGCCTTTGATCATTCCAAACACGAACTTTTAATCATTCTGGTATTATCCATTCTACGGATGTCTCCAAAGACATTGAGCCTCCTTTCCGTTAGTTGCTGTACGATATTTCTGATGGACTGAACACTTCTTCGCACTTCTTTTTGACTGGAACCCATTTTAGATGGGTTCCAGTCAAACAAATATCTTCTAGTATGGTGGCTGTTTTTCTGTTTAACGACTAGCTGTGTGGTAACAAAGACCACTAGCGTCGCCCTCCTCCTTTATCCAGGCTTGGGACTGGCACTGTCAGAAAGCTAAAAGTGGCGGAGTTGTCTGCTAGTATAGTCGTGGTGATCGCTTATAAAGATTTCCAGCTGCGCCATATTAAGTATCCTGATACGTGCACACAAACAAACATACAAACTAATTCGCTCGAAATTATTCGGGTATTTATAAAATAAATACCCTGGTAAAATGAATAATTTCCTCGATAATTTTCTGCCACAAGATGCCGTTGAACACTGAGATTATTACATAATCTAATTCATTCGAAATCGTAAAAGATTGAAGATACAAAGATGTTTTTCGAAATTCCACTGTGGAATATATAAGTACAAATACTTGTTCTTGTATATACCATTATATTTTAGAACTCCGCCACTGTTCGCTTTCTCACAGTGCCAGACCCAAGCTTCGATAAAGGAGGAGGCGACGCTAATTTAATTTGTTACCACACAGTCTAGTCGTTGATTTAAAGGAAAACACACACACACACACACACACACACACACACACACACACACACACACACACACACACACACACACACACACACACACACACACACACACACACACACACACACACACACACACACACACACACACACACACACACACACACACACACACACACACACACACACACACACACACACACACACACACACACACACACACACACACACACACACACACACCATTAAAAGGTATAGAGGCATCACAGCACATTAAACACCTTTTATTTAGCCTATCATTGTTCTATAATAAACGTGAAATGCGTTTAATTGCAATTCGTCTGGTTATGTGCTTGAATCAACAAGAACTATATCTGCATTATGCCATGCGAACGGTGAGAACTACTTTCTGTGGACGTCAACGGCCTACGTTGCTATAATATTATGCCGTTATACTGAGGAACCTCCTCACCCTCAATTTCAATGTTCGTTATACTTTAAATAAGTTCGTAAAGTAAAAGTCACGCGGAATCACTTCTCATGCACACACGCATACACTCATGTACCTGTACATATGGGGACAACGGTCAGGGAGGGGCTTGTTGAGCCTCTCCTGGAAAATCTGTGCAAAACTAGTGATTAACTGGTTCAGTTTTAGCATGCAAACAGTGAAATTAGGCTAGTAAAATGTTAATTTTGATCTTCATTATCATTCACGAACGACACAGTAGGGTTTAGGTTAAGCATTCCTGGCCTGAAAACATCGTTGGCGGGGTAGAGGCCGGTTTTTTTACACCCCTGGTATTCTAACTTATCTAAACAAGTAAGTTTTCAGACAGCTAGCGATCCTGGTAGCCGCCAGATTTCGTTACCATTTACTGCAGCGTATTATAGTAGGCTCAGTTAGACACCTTTAAATCAGTTACTCAAAAGCCCATATAATGCATTTTCGTTTACCTGTGAGATGTTAATTCACTTGGTTATTGTGTAGAAACTCAAGATAATACTTTATGGATCATTTCTGTAGTATGTAGATTGTTCGCCAGATGGAGCAATCGTAATCGTAATTGTATGCTCTAAACTTCTAAAGTGCCAATCGAAAGCCAAGCGCTGGGCACCAGCTTATTTACGAGGGTTGAGCAGAGAATTCAGTGACTCTCATCGAACTGTTTGAACGCTCGCAGAAAGATATCTCACGGTGAGTTGGGTGTGAGATTTCTGCCTATGATAATGGAGCGTGGTTACACTCTCCCATTTGTTTAACTTCGATTCCCGTATAAGTTTTCAGCCAAAGACGCGTGAAAATGTCTTACAACTACAGACAGATCTAACTGTTTATAACATTTTCGCTTCTCTGACTATCTACCACGGCAATTTGCCTTGTAAAGATCGATCAATAAAATCCATAAAGTTTCCCAAACTGACTATTTACTAACGATTTTCAACAATCCTGGAATTTATTAACGATGACAACATATTAACGATGTTAATGAGACAGAGAATGATATAGGGTGAGAAATAACGGATATAAAGGTGTCTAGTGTAAACGTTTGCTTCTCTCTCTTCCGACAGGCGTGCGCCGACGATGAGGCCTCAACATGGCGTCTTCAAATCGCTCTATCTATGGTTTTATCGGCGGCATATCCATGTAGCCTACTGCGCCATCAGGTTCTCCTTTACATTGTGCAAACGCACCATAATAATTGGTATAACGACATCTTGCGGTTATCTTTGTCACTGACGCTGCGTTATAATTATGTACAACTGAAAATTAGGATCAGGTTAAAAGCTATAATTATAAGACATTCACCAGATCTAAGTTGCATAAAAAGACATATTTATGTTTAATCTTTTTCACACTGAGATATCGCTACAAGTAAGCTAAGATCGACGTCAAAGACCATGGCACTGGCAGCCGCCAGATATCGTCACAGTTTACTGCAGCGAATTATATTAAGCTCAGTTTAGACACCTTTAAATCGGTTACTAAAGACTCAATATATATCGCATTTTCGGATTTTAGCTACCTTGAAACAAAGTTTTACCATTACGCGCCGAGAAACGCAAGATCATAGGCCTACCTAAAATTTACAGATAGAAGGGTTCACTTCCAAAACCTGCTAAGTACAGTCATTTCGTATGGTCTTAACATGTTTTGGAAAAAACTTCGATTATTTCCCTAGTATGTAGATTGATCGCCGTAATCGTAAGCTCCAAACTTCTAAAGCGCCACTCGAAAGCCAAGCGCAAGGCACCAGCTTATTCACGAGCGCTAAGTACAGGTAGAGTGGAACATCAGCCGAACTCAGTGATTCTCAGGGATCTCATCTCATAAACGCTCGCAGAAAGATATTATTCATGGTGAGCTGTATAGATTTCTTCTATTTATACTAGAAGTCTACGGTCATAGAAATTTCACTTGGAATATCTTTGTCTTCCTCCTCTGCGATCGCTCGCTATGAACCAACTACCTCGGTGGCTCTAACACAGTCCACACACGGGGAACTTACATGGCGTGGCGCCCACTAAAACAAACGAACAGTGGTGATGGATCATCTCACCCCATCAATTATTCATGGACAACTGAGCCGAGACCATAAGGTCACTTTATGAAAACGTTTACATTTTCAATGACCGATTCGGGTCAAGGTTGATAGCAACTGATCCATTTGGCATTTGGAGTACATGGAGTAAATTTATATAATTATTAATTCTGAGAATTATGAATCTGTTCGTCTTTAAAGACCTTGTCAGTCACTAGATGTCGTTACCAGTTACTGCAGCGAATAATATTAAGCTCAGTTTAGAAACCTTTAAATCGTTCACTTCAGACACAATATATAACCACATGACCGATGAACTTTACCTCACTCTTACCAAAAATACATTTCTTTAAGTTCAAAGTAATGTTATGCAGTCTCATTTGCATCAAAAATGCATCTAAATGCTGTGAATGAATCTTCCAATCATCTGAATGCACAGCAATGTCATCTACATAGGGCTCAGCAAAGTCATTTATAGGTTGTAAAACCATGTTAATTGCTTTAACAAATGTTCTTCCTGAGTTGATCATTCCGAAAGGAACACGAGTAAACTCGTACAGTCCATTATGAGTAACAAAAGCAGTTTTCCATTGATCAGTTTGCTTGACAGGACAAGTCCAGTAAGCACTTCGACAATCAAAAATCGAGATCACAGAGCCGTGCTTTCTCTGTGATTGGCCCTCGACCTGGAATGGCCTCCCTCTGACACTCCGCTCCCTTCCTAGAACCCCTTCTCAGTCATTCCTCTCTCAACTAAAAATGATCTTATTTGGCCGCGCTTGGGTTGGGAGCGCCTCTGAGTAGTTAACTTGAAGAGGCGCTATATAAATTCTAGTAATGAATGAATGAATGAATGAATGAATGAATAAAAGGCATATGTCGCTCGATTGGATGATGACATTCTTTCGCCTGTAGGCTGTGGTAATAGGTTGTGGTGCATACAAGTATGTACAGAGCAGTGCAACCACTCTCCTTTTCCTGAAATCCCAAGATGTTGGCAGAAAAATCCCAAGATTGGCCAAAAGTGTAAAAAAATCGGAAGTAACTTCAAGGAAACGTTGTGATGAAAATTTTAAAAATCATAATTATTCACAGAAATGCCGAGCTAAGAACTGGCAAAGAAAAAACCGAAGCACAACACTGAATTAACAAATTACAACGTTTACAAGTTACAATAATAATAATTAACGTGGTGCAGACAGAGCTAATGAGCGAGTCTTTTCTAAAATTCTAATCTGATTTCCTGCCACTATTAAACACCTTTATGTCGTATCTTGGCGATGCTATATATAATAAATTTTTCACTCAATCGCCCGGTTGAAAAAAACCACAGAAACTGAGATGGAAATTGTACAGAGGGTTTATTTTTTAGTCCACTATGCATTAAAACCGATGTAACTGGTCTTTGTTGCCATAAGATGTCCAACCATCCGATTGGATAGAACGATAGCCTTGTAACAAAGAGACTTCAGGTTCGAGTTTCCTCCACTGAACCGGTTACTATGTAGGGACCTCAAAGAAGTCCTTCATTCACAATTGCTGGTTAGAAAAATACTCAGATCCGAAGGAAGTTTATTCAACGTGGTCGGTCAAACCGCTGAAAAGTGAAGACGTTTCATCTTCGAAGTAAGCAAGCAAGTAAGTAAGTAAGTAAGTAAGTAAGTAAGTAAGTAAGTAAGTAAGTAAGTAACGTGCTTTATTTAATCGCCTGCAAACGCACTGCGGGAAAAGTGCGTTCAAAGGGAACAACAAGTTCACTTCGAAACGCAGAACGAGCATTTCCGGGGTAGTGGTTGTCCGCTACTTCAACCACTTCTGTTTCTTGTCTCTATCAATAGCCGGTCGAATGATTATGCAATCCACAACTTTATGCTATCAATCAATTGCATGTTCTAATAGTAATAATAAGATCGAAGTTAACGTGCAGCCCGGGCAGCCGCAAGATAGTCGTTAACCACTTAATTCTTGTACAATTCAAAAGCTCTGCTAATACACCTCTAAACAGTAACTTGCATATGCTATATATTCCATTTTTCTTTGCCAAAAATAATCCACTTCAGTTTCTTGTATCTATCAATTATCCTGTCCACGACTTCATGTCTTCCTTGAGGTCTTGATCCAGGAGTGCCTTGGATGATCACGTTATTCGAATAATCTCCACTATTCTCCCTCAGCACGGGGATATAGCTTACTTTTTAATCATATCCCTTCCGACGCCTGAAGTAACTACACGCCACTGCCCTTATTGTGGTAGTATCAGTCCAAAACATGGATTAAGGAGGAGGAGGCAATGCTGAGCATTTTTGTTATGACAGAAATTCGTTAAACAGTAGGCCTAACTGACCAACAATTTCTCGTGACAACGCAACTGTATCTATGTTCATCAAGAATTAAACACCTTTAGTTCGTTCATTCACGACGCTATGTAAGTCAGTGTCGTGAAAGCGCTATGATTAAAAAGAGCTGTAATATGCCAAAAAAATCTTTGTCGGCGGCAACGGTCTATGTTGTCATAAGCTGCCGTTAAACTGTGGATCCAGCGCTATGATTAGCACGTCCTATGTCGTAGTGTAGTAGTTAACGTGAACTCCGCCACTGTTCGTTTTCTGGCAGTGCCAGTCCCAAGCCTAGGATAAAGGAGGAGGGCGACGCTAATGATCTTTGTAATCACAGTGTCGTTAAACTGAAACTACTACTACTACTACGACAGGGTCTTTGAGGAATCTTGGGGCCGTTATTTGGTGTGAGATTTCAGCTCAGGCTACGCCCGTAACCAACTCAGCTATAACGAGTCCAGGAATACACTGATTGTACAATGTCAGTGGGAAGATGAGACGGGGAGGTAGGGGACTGGACGCCCACCCTCATGTGCCGAAGCTAAGAAAAATGAGATCGCTATAACTTCATACCTATAATAATGGTCGCCGAGCCATTAAAAGTGATTGAATTATCTTTAAGTTATGGTCGAAAACTGTTCGTAATTATTTATATCGACGTCAACAGTCTTTGTTGTCATAAGATGTTGCTGAAGTTTAGATCGATGGGTTTAGTATTATTTCATAGGAACAGTAAAAACAGTTCAAAATGATTAGCTACCTCTTTGAAGTTTACGATTCCCCTATAAGTAGAAGCGTATGCGTAGCCAAGCAATCGATTTTGAAGGTCAGACTTTCAGTTTACCGACACTGTGTGATTACAAAGATCATTAGCGTCGCCCTCCTCTTTTAACCAGGCTTGGGACTGGTACTGACAGAGATCGCTATAACTTCATACCTATAATAATGGTCGCCGAGGTTTCGTCAACGACAGCCACAAGATGTCGCTAAAAAGTAAATGAAAATCACCGAGGCAGTACAATAACAACTCTACTTAAACACCTTTATATCGCATGATTCCGATGCTATATATTACAAAGTTTTCGCTCAATCGCTACATTGATGAACGTACATATAACTTGAAAAACTCGACAACATGCAGCCAAACGCTCTCTGAATCGAAAAAATAAATAAATAGGAATAATAAAAAATAAAACGAATTGAAAGGGCGATGTACATTAGTTCAGAAAGTCAAAGGCAGTCATTTGATAGTTTAAACAGGTCTTGAACTGTGATTTGAATGTCTCCAGAGATGGCACCTTCCTCACGTGGTCGGTTAGGCTGTTCCATCAGTTGGGTACAGTGACAGAGAAGGAGGAACAGTCGCCAAACCTCGTCGAAGACTGCTGGACTTATTGTACTTGATTTAACGATGAGTGCTTTGAGATTGTATTTTGTAATTGTAATTGTAATCGAACATTTATATAGCGCCGCTCAGGTATCAGCAGCGCTCTCGACCTGCGTCAGTGCCTGCATCAGGAAACACGAAAGTCTTAAGACGTCTACGGAACTGGGAAGGAGAGAGGGCTAGTAACTCAAGGCGAAGTGACTGGCGAAGAGAGTTCCAAGCTGATGGGCCAACACGGGCAAAGCACCTAGAGTGGGCCGTAGCAGAGCGCATGCGAGGGACAACCATAAGGCTACGGGTCGTAGATCGCAAAGAGGCCCTATGCTCTAGGTTTTATTTTCCCCAGACGACGGTGAATGGTGAACGACACTGTGTGATTACAAAGATCATTAGCGTCGCCCTCCTCTATTAACCAGGCTTGTGACTGGTACTGACAGCGTTATATCAACGTGTGCATTATAATAATTATGGAAATATATAAATACAACTGATTTCGAGCGATAAGGTAATCAGCTTCTATGTATGTGACACTATGTGCGCGTGTAGGCCTATGTATATCATAACACTTAACATAGCGCATTTTTCTACACACAAAGGAGCTGCTCATCAATATCTAACTCAGAGGTGTCAAACGTTTATTATTGACGGGCCATTGGCAATATTTTCCAGCAAGTGGCGGGCCAGAGTGCCCAAGGACCCTGAACAAAATGTGGATAGGGGTCTGGGAGGGGCTTGCTGAGCCCTTCACATAAATTTTTGCAAAACTAATTCTTAAGTAGTGCATTCTTAGCATACAACCACACATTCACATTGGGGCGCGGTGGTGTAGGGGTATGTTTGTTAAGAACTTTATACCTAGAGTACTATACAAGCGAATTTTTAAGCCACAACGTTGACCCAAATCTTAAAAACTAACATTACTTCCTTTTTTTCTTTATAGTAGCCTTTGTATTGTAAGTTGTGAAACGGTGTGTCTTCCTGCTTGATCAATAAACGAATATATCATCATCATCATCATGGTGCCTTGCAGCTGGAGGGTTGCGGGTTCGAATCGACCTCAAGCCGCCGCGTAGGGACCCTGGGCAAGTCTTTCACTCGCAATTGCTCATGCGCTTCGGCGTGAAACTCAGATTCAGTGTCCGCGCAGTAGTCGGGAGCGCCTCTGAGTGGAAATCTTGAAGGGGCGCTATAACAAGTACTCATACAAACAAACAAACAGTGAAATTAGGCCTAAAAAGATTAATTTTGGTCTTCATTATCAGTCACCAACTTCACAGTAGGCTTTAGGCAAAAGCATGCATTTGCGGGCCAGAAAAACATCGTCTGGGCGCTAGAATGGCCTGCGGGCCGGAGAGTTAACAGTTCTGGTATTCTAACTTATTTAAACAAGTACGTTTTAAGACAGGTAGCGACCTTGGCAGCCGCCAGATGTCGTTACCATTTACTGCAGCATATTATATAAAGTTCCGTTTAGACACCTTTAAATCGATTACTTGAGAGCCAATATATAAGGCATTTTTCGTCCTATGTTAAGTATCAACTGGCTGTATTTAACCCTCTAAGGGATATGGGACATATATGTCCCATGTCAGAAAAAAGTGTCTGGATTTATTAGATTGAGCAAATTGGTTTGTTTAACGATTTTATTTATTTGTTAAGTATTTGACCAATCTAACGGTGACCTTTCCATGAGTTTCCGCACATTCTATGGGCCAGATATTTTTATTTTAAGATTATTAATTGTTTTAAATAAAATACAAACTTTGTCATTTTTTATTTTTTCTCACAAGGGAATAATACATTACAACACTTTTAAATAATGTACATTGACTCTTCACAAAAGAGGATAATCATTGACAACAACCATTCCTATCACAGTCTTACAGATTTTGAAGAAAACCTTCATGGGACATATATGTCCCATTGTCCGTTAAGCAATATCATAAAATGCATGTACAAAATGCCTGTTCATGAAAGGTCATTGTAAAAACGTACATAGATGCAATCATGCAGGCTTGCATTCATACATACATAATATTATACATACATATGCACATACATACACACACATACATATATATATATACATTCACACTTACACACTTACATTCACGAATTCACACATACTTAGATACATACATATGAACTTACGTATATATATACATCCATATGTACATACATATACACATATATATATACATACATGCATACATACATACATATATACATAGATATACACATACATACATACAAATATGCCTAGGGCCTGCAAGCATACAAGAGGAGACAAGTCCCTCCAAAGAAAGGACAAGGAGATTATCTTTTTGATGTGGATGGACACAAAGGCTGTCCATCTCACATCCAATTTGGAACCATCCGTATATATACATTTAGGTACAGATAGACGCCAGAAGGTTCCGCTGTGAAGGTTGTTATCAACGTGCCATCATGGGTGAAAGAATACGCCAAATAATTATGTGGGAGGAGTTGATCTGTAAGACCAGCTCAACTCGTATTATGTAACAGAATTTGATGCCGCTTGCAGTATTATCTATCTGAGAGTGATGTTTGATAGCCTGAACAAAGCAGTGGTGAATGGCTACTTGAAAAAAGTCTCCCAACAGACACCAAAATAGCACATTTGGAGTTCAGACAGCACGTGGTTCGTGGTCTCATAGGTACTTGTACTTCAAGGAAGAATGCTTTTCCTACTGGAACCATCAAAGAAAGGCGTCTCTAGTGTATACATAATCATTTGCCTCACATCTTGCCCGCCAGGAAGAGATGCAAGCGTAGTCACAAAAGCGGCAAAGATAACAGGTCAAGATTTCAGTGTGCTCAATGTTTGCAGTGACCGTAACTGTTTCACTAAGTTCCACACTAACTATCTATCTATCATATCTGTTCAATTAAATTCGTTGCTACATTGTACATGATCATATTCTGACATTCAATCAACATAGTCCAACATAGCACAAAAAATGTACTTTTACTGCCTAACGGACAATGGGACATATCTGTCCCATAAAAGTGACCATAATGCAAATGTGTACTACTAAGAATAAAATAAACTACATTATGTTGACAGGAGAACCCTAGACAATGTATTTGTGTTAGTTGTGAACATTTTGCAGACCAAAAAAAATCTTGTCCCTTAGAGGGTTAACTGGATCCATGATCCCTTCTAGCCCCCGTGTAACCGTGTAACTAGATGTCCAATCATAGCCTCATTATTTCATTTTTTTTGTTCTCTTTTTAGAGTGGTATCATAAATAAATGATTGATTGAATTGATTGATTAAACTAGAGGATTTTGTCTGTAATGCTGTTTTAGTTAAGATTATATATTATATTCTTTTGTTAGTGTGGTTTTGATGGACCCATATTATGTTTTTGTTTGTTTGTTTGATTTTGAGCCCAATGCTTACTCCACTTTAAGTATCTATTGGCTGTCATTCTTTTTCTAGCTGTACTGTTTTTTATATGTTTAGGTGTCCCTATTTAGCGGGATCCATGATCCCTTCTGGGCTTCCGTGTAGCCATGCAGCTACATGTCAAACTATTGCCTTATTGTTTAATTGTTCGTTTTCTCTTCTGATGGTTCCATAAATAAATGATTTGATTTTCGTTCATTTGCAGTATGTCCACAGTATAAATAATTAAGTACTCATACTGCAGTGGAATGTCGAAACACAAACGTAGGATTCACTTAGCACATAGAAACTCAAGATATTACTTTCATTGATAATTTCTGTAACACAATGCACATTGATCGCCAAATGTTGTAGTCGTAAATATAAACCCCACACTTCTAAAGCGCCACTCAAAACCCAAGCGCAGGGCACAAGCTTATTCACGAGCGCTGATTTGAGTGGAACATCCGCCGAATTCAGTGAATCTCAGTGATCTCATCGAAGTGCTTCAACGCTCGCAGAAAGATTTCTCACGATGAGTTGGGTGTGAGATTTCTTTTGTGACATTGGGGCGTGGTACATTCAGATGCATACAGAGTGTTACCCCAGTTAGCTACGTTGGTTAAAGCGTACGTCCCATGCGCCACTCGGTAAGGATGAGCCGATTGGCATTCTTTACCGATTTCCGATTCCGGTGGTGAATGAAATAACCCGATGAATTGTAGACGATCAATTAATTTATGCAAATAACAATCGTTCAATTAGTCATCACTAAATAATCCTGCATAATTAAACAAAGGCGACGAATCATTTAAAGTGACGTAACTTTAGGCCTACTTAAGATAAGGTCGAAGCCAAATATTCTGGCAGACCCTGGATGTCGTTAAATATTAAAAAATAATTTTATACACAAAATAAATATATTATTTAATATGACATACAAAAAATCCAAGGTTGTTTGAATCGCTTTTCCACCGCAAGATGTTTGTGTGTTTTATGTTTTTCACACCCTGCTATAATAGTTATAATTAAACTAAGGGCGGTGTTAATGACATTGGCAGCCGCCAGATGTCGTTACCATTTACTGCAACAAATAATATTACGTAGTGGATCCGTTCATGCCCCGGGCGTTATCGGATCCCCAGTACTACATTCACGCCCGTCGCGTTATTGGCTAAAGCCTGTCACGTGAACTTGTTGTCTTCCCGTAGAATTTTGAAATGGCGGACATCTCGAGGGTCGGTTAGGGCCAGGTTAGGATTCGTGGGGTCGTTTAGGGCATAGTTGTAAAAAACGTTTTTTTCGTTTTTTTTATTTTCAAAAAACATCGTTTTTTCGTTTTTTTATTTTCGTCTCGTTTTTTTCCGTTTTTTATTTTTTATTTAACTTTATTTATTTATTAACTGTCTGTTACTATTTTTTTAATTTAATTTTTGTCTGATATCCCTTACGTGATCTCCGTCCTTTCAAGGATTCATCTAATTTACCTAACTATTTAGTGTCATCAGTTGAAATAAACAGCACTGTACAGGAAATACAATTTATAACAGTTATTTGAATTTCTAAGTTATTAAAAATGTGATGTAAAAAAGCCAAATTATTTTCTTTTCCGTTTTTTTCTCGTTTTTTCCGTTTTTTATTTTTTTTAAATAAAACGACGTTTTTTTCCGTTTTTTATTTTGATTTTACCGTCTTTAACAACTATGGTTTAGGGTCAAATTAGGCGTCATGGGGGTCGTTTAGGGTCAGATTAAGCGTCGTGAGGCTCGGTTAAGGTCAGGGTGAGGTTAGTATCGTCTTTAGAAAACCTGGGGCGGGATTCATGGGGCAGGAGTAAGCTACTCCGGGTGTAACGCCTACTCTGGGAATAACTATTCTCTGAATAAAACTTATTCGTAGTCGGTATTCATAAACAGGCGTAGAAGGCCGATTAGTTACTCTGGATGTAAAGTGTGCTTACGCTGGGTTTTCCCAATATTTTAGTGGTTATCGTTGATCGCGCATGCGCAAGAGCTACGGTGAAGTTGGGACAGATCAATGCCTAACGGAAAGATGCGGCACTTCGAATGCAACATCGTCAGAAATCTCGTCAAATTTTAACATTTTGTGACGGCGAAATGAAAGGCAATTTAAAGGTCGCCGTTGGCGAACGAAACGAGTTAATTACAGATTCTCTTAAACACTTATTGGTGTCTAAAACGTCGTCGAATGCAACGAAAAACGACGGCCGCCATTTTGTTAATCGCCTTTAAGCTGAGAATAGAGGACTTACTCCTACCTCAGAGTCGGAATAGCCTTATTCGCAGAGTAGAGCGTTGCGCCTGTCTCATGAATAGCGAATTAACCGCTACTCCCGCATAGGCCAGATTTAAGCCATGAATAGGAGTTAGTCATATCTCATGAATCCCGCCCACGGTGAACAACCTTCCACCGCAATCGGCAATGTTTATCGGTCGGTTCGTTTCAGGTACACACAATCATGTGACATGCACTGACCAATTGCGAGGCGGGCGTGAGTCTAGTCCCAGGTATAGGCTCACGTCGGGCGTGACTGAATCCACGACCATAATATTAACCTTCGCAGGACGAAGAGGGGTAAATAATTACCCCAGGGGTGTTTGAATGTTGATTGCGGAGCAACCGTTGGCAGTTATAATTTGACGTTCCATGTGTTTACAAGTTAATACCTCTGACATATTCTGACACCAAAGCCAGGAAAATGTCATGTTGGGGAAGAAGATTTTTGAGTTCAAAGTGTCCTGGGGTAAAAATTTACCCCTCTTCGTCCTCGACGTCGTTAATAATTCGTTCATGGTGAATATGCATTTTTCAAAGATATTTTTCATAACTAACCTGTAATCAGAAATAAAGTACTGAATTTACCGCGGAATTCGATTTCAATAGTTGCAATAATTTTCGGAGTGCAATTTCCAAGATGGCGGCCAAGATGGCCGCCAAAACACAGAAATATGCATATTTCAGCTCATAGGTATGCTAAAATGACAAATAAACTCTCCAATTTCGTAGTTTCGAGGTCAAGGAATCCATTTATCGTAGTGAGCATAGTCTGTCAATACTACTTTCCAAGATGGCGGCCAAGATGGCCAGCCAAAACACAAAAATGCATATTTCCGCTCATCGGTAAGCTTACAATGACAAATGAACCCTCGACTTCATAGTTCCGATGTCAAAGGAATCCATTTATCGTAGTTAGAATAGTCTGTCAATACCACTTTCAAGATGGCGGCCAAGATGGCCGCCAACAACCAGAAATATGCATATTTCAGCTCATATGTATGCTACAATAACAAACGAACCCTCCAGTTTCATAGTTCCGAGGTCAAGGAATCCATTTATCGTAGTGAGAAGAGTCTGTCAATACTAATTTCCAAGATGGTGGCCAAGATGGCCGCCAAACGCAGAAATATGCATATTTCATCTCATATATATGCTACAATGACAAATGAACCCTCCACTTTCATAGTTCCGAGATCAAGGAATCCATTCATCGTAGTGAGAATAGTCTGTCAATACCCCTTTCCAAGATGGCGGCCATCTCTTAGAGGTAAATTAGTATTGGCAGACTATAGCTATTCTCACTACGATAAATGGATTCATTGACCCCGAAAAACTATGAAAGTGGAGGGTTCATTTGTCATTGTAGCCATACATGTACCTATGTTTTGAAATATGCATATTTTCTGTGTTTGGCGGCCATCTTGGCCGCCATCTTGGAAAGTGGTATTGACAGACTATTCTAACTACGATAAATGGATTCATCGACCTCGGAACTATGAAATTGGAGGGTTCGTTTGTCATTGTAGCATACATATGAGCTGAAATAATATTATGCATATTTTTGTGTTTGGCGGCCATCTTGGCCGCCATCTTGAAATTAGTATTGACAGACTCTTCTCATACGATAAATGGATTCCTTGACCTCGAACTATGAAAGTGGAGGGTTCATTTGTCATTGTAACTTACCTATGAGAGGAAATATGCATATTTTTGTGTTTTGGCGGCCATCTTGGCCGCCATCTTGGAAAGTGGTATTGACAGACTATTCTAACTACGATAAATGGATGCCTTGACCTCGGAACTATGAAAGTGGAGGGTTCATTTATCATTGTAGCTTACCGATGAGCGGAAATATGCATATTTCTGTGTTTTGGCGGCCATCTTGGCCGCCATCTTCGAAACTGGTATTGACAGACTATTCTCACTAGGATAGATCGATTCCTTGACCTTAGAACTATTAGAATTGATACTTCATTTTTTTATTGTACGTTACCTATGGGCTGAGATATCAAAAATTGCTTTGGGGTAAAAAATTATCCCTCTTCGTCCTCCGTGTATCGTAAAATGTCTTCGTCCTGCGAAGGTTAAGCTTAGTTCAAACACCTTTTTTCGGTTTATTGACACCCAATATATGACGGTGAATTTTAATGCAATTTATTGCTGTAGACACTATGATAATCTCAGTTTAGACACCTTTTAATCGGTGACTTCAGACTAATATATATCGCATTTGCCGTTCACAGTAACCAAACCACATCATTTTTTTTCAATATTATATATTACAAATGATGTGGTTTGGTTACTGTATCAGAGTAGATACTATGTTGCATAATATTGCAGTACTGTGTTGCAATGCTGGTTATTGAATAAATATGTTATGCCATATTAATAAGAACCCCATGTTAGAAAATTGTAAGCATTACTTATTGTTTATTGAATATCCATGTTTCAATATTAATATCATTCAACTTTTTACTTCAATATTGCATGTGGTATGGTTTGATTAATATATTACAGTAGCTATTATGTTGCATAAGAATTCAGCATAGTCTTTTTTGTGCAATAACAGATCTATATTATGGTGTGTTAGAAACATGAACAGTTTGAAAGAGTACTTTAAACAATTATAATACATGTATACTTTATTGGTTAATAAACATTTTTATTATAGTATTTTTGTTAGAAACATGGACAGTTTAAATGAATACCTTAATCAATTGTAATACATGTATGCTTTGTTAGTTAATTAATTAAATTTGTCAGGACATAATAATCACAGACAGTATGAGATGAACTACTTTATGTTGCAAAATATTGAATATTAGTGAAATTGTAAAGCTCCGTTTCGACATCTTTAATGGTGTCGTTCGGATGCTATAAGTTTCTGGTTCTGATTGTATTGTATATTTTCTGTATTGTCGTCAACGGCCTTTGATGTCATCTAAACGACGTTAAACTGTTGTTAAAAAAAACAATCGTAAGATTACAGACTTTTGCGCTTAGGATTATTTTATGTTTCGGTGGCTGGTCTTGATTGATCGCCAGATAAAGTATAGTGTAACCCTTCACAGACGAACTCTGTGAAGGGTTACAGTGCTCGTAGGAGCATTTTCTACGGTGAACTGAGTAAGCGATTTCCGCCTATGATAATCGGATGTGGTGCATTCTGGTGCCGATTGGCATTTGTTTTAGTAGAATCAAGACAGGAAGAGTTCGATTTTCAGTCGTGAGTGGAAAGTAGCAGAGGAAACTGATAGTGGAGGAGAGGTGAAATTTATAGGCGAGATGGGAGGATCGATGTTGTAAGAAATGGAATCACAGTAGTCGAGTTTGGAATGAACATTTTAGGTGGCTATTGTGCAATCAAGTACTGGTTTCAATCGACGAAGGTCACGGATATGCATATAACAGGTGCGAAATATTTGGGTGTTATGATAGGAAAAGCTACGGTTTTTTATCGAAGATGATTCCAAGATTACGGACTGGACAGGAGATGTAAGGCACGGGAGAAGTGAAATCTGCTGGAGGAAGGTCGGAAGTTAGTTTGTTTAATTGCTCGCATAGGCCAATATTGAGGAATTCTGTTTTAAAGGGCTGAGGAAATTCGTGAAACTGAGCATGACTGAGACCTTGCGGTCACTGTTATAAAAGCGTGAACATTTACATTTATATATTCAGGTACAGAGGTGAGAGGACTGGTGTTCTTTGCCACTGATCTATTTACGATTTTACGTGGTAATATCAACCTACGTCTAACAAGGAAATTAAAACAATGTTTCGTTCTGAGCTTTATATATGTTCGTCTTAAATTGAGGAGAAGGTGTGCAAAAATTGAAATGATTGCCGTGTAATGTAAGTGTTCCAATGTTCAACGACGCCATAATAGTTACAAAAGCTGTTGATGTCCTTAAAGTTTTCATATTTTTGCCATATGAACTCATGTTAAAATTTGATATGTATTATATTTCAGATAAATAAGTTTTTTAAACTTTTTGTAAGCATAACCTAACGGAAATATGGCATCGTGCATACGTTTCTATAGAGTATAGAGCGTTTATTTTTTTAATTATTTAGCCTATTCGACGCCAAACACACCTGAGATGGGGAGCAGAGCTCTCGTAACTAGCTAGAGACATTCATTGGCAACTTTAGAGTAAAAAGCTATGAATTCAAAACGTTGGCAATCAATGAACTGCGTTAGGTTTTGCTAAAGGGACATGGATTCCGATTAGCAATAATAGAGCTATTAGAGCGCTCTAATAGCTGATTAGACACCTTTAAAACAGTATCAAACGGTGCTATATATAAACGGAATGTCAAACGGTGCTATATGTAAAGGGGATGTCCTTAGTATTATGAAAAAGAGCTGTATTATGACAAACTAATGTTTGTCGATGGCAACGGTCTATGTTGCATAAGCTGTCGTGAAACTGTGAATCCATTCCAGTAGGCGTATTCCATAGGGATAGTTTCAAATCTTTAAAAGAATATTCGTAACGAAGTAAACGTCACACTTAACTTATAATATAATTATGGCGTCAATTTGGTAAATGTAATCTCCAAGCTTCTAAAGCGCCACTCGAAAGCCAAGCGCAGAGCACCAGCTTATTAGTGTGTTCGCCTTGTAGCGGTTACTGTGTAGGGACCTTGAAAAAGTCTTTCATTAACAATTGCTGGTTATAAGACTACTCAGATCTGAATGAAGGTTATTCCACGTGACTGGCCCAACCACTGAAAAGTCACGATGCTGCATCTTCGAAGTGCGTTCAACTGGAACAACAAGTTCACTCGAGACGCAGAACGAAGATTTCAGCGGCCAACCACACCTGAGATGGGGCATCAGAACTCAGTCAATTAGCCCGAGGCATTCCCGAACTGGCACCCGATAGCGCATTGGATAACACGCTGGCATGGAGAGCGAGAGGTACCTGAGTTCGAGTCCCGTATTGCAGGCTGTCTGTTCTGTTAGTAGTTAAGATTTAAATTGCATAACATGTAAATGTATAGCGCAGTGCGTTTGTCAGGCGCTTAATTAAAGAAAAGATATTATTATTATTATTATTATTATTATTATTATTATTATTATTATTATTATTATTATTATTATTATTATTATTATTTTATTTTTT
Organism: Aporrectodea caliginosa; assembly: GCA_020284085.1. Taxonomy (NCBI): domain Eukaryota; kingdom Metazoa; phylum Annelida; class Clitellata; order Crassiclitellata; family Lumbricidae; genus Aporrectodea; species Aporrectodea caliginosa. Next base: position 556,392 of record JACEVL010000203.1, read on the forward strand.
ATTTTTCCCCCGAGGTACCTATGATCCCTCAGGACTGCAAAAATTAGGGGGGCGCGTTGTTCTGGAATGGCTAATCTTCACAGATGGATTGGTTGGTTAGAAAAGTGCTAGAAAAAGCAACTGCGTTGAAGCGCTGAATAGTGATTGATAAGCGCTGAAAAAGAAAAGTTGTCTCTCTATTGTCTCCTGAAGTTTGGGCAAGTCGGTAGCCGAGAAGATTGATTAAAGCCAGGCCTTCTTGGTTTATTGGACCCAGCGTTTCAAAGGCCAAGGGCACAAAGCAGTAAGATGGCAAAATGGCAGTGTATTTGGTTGTTTTTCTGTCTGCTGCGATCTCAGCAGCAGCACCAGCAACCTCAGCTGATCTGGTGCGGTATGACACTGCCAGGGTGTCGATGACAGTGGCATCCCAGGCAAGGCTTTTGCCACTCTCCCATGGAATGAGCGTCACACCATCTGGACGTCTCCCATCAGACCTAGCAAGTCCAGTAGGCTCCTTTGTAGCATGGAAGCCAGCTTTGGTGAGGCCACGCCAAATGATGTCGTTTAGTGAGGCGTGTCTGGCAGTACGCCCTGGCCCAAGGCTGCATGACATGCCATGTGAGCCGTCCTCTTGGACTGTCGCTCCACAAGGGCACTCGTGAGGAGCACATAAATCGGCCCCGAGGCGCAGGCCTGTTGCAATACGGACTGCCTCGTCGCTTAGCCTCAATCCACAAGCGCTTATGGGGAGTGCTAGGAGCCAATCACCCGCATGTGGTGAGGCAACTGCTCTCAACCTGGCCCTGTGGTAATCGGTTATTGCTGAAGCCTCTAAAGCTGCCAGGAATGGCAGCTTTAGAGGCTTCAGCAATTATTGTTCAACATTTATTGTTCCCAGTAATTGTACATTGACATTTATTATGCCAGGAATGGCAGCTTTAGAGGCTTCAGCAATAACCAATCTTGTCCTGCCTTGAATCGTCCTTGAAGGGAGGATTGGTTGGGTCCACCACTGACAATTCTACATCATCCACTTCTGTTTCTTGTCTCTATCAATAACCAATCAAATGTTAATCCAGTCAGTCCACGACTTTATGTCTTCCATGAGCTCTTGATCCAGGAACTGGGATCTTGGATAATCTCCTCGCCGGATAGTCTCCACTCTTCACCAGCACATAACAAAGATATGATACTTATTTTTTCATCATTTCCGAACCGAAATCTTGAGAAACTACACTAATGTCCGACGATTGTCCGTACTCTGCTAGTGCCAGTCCCTAACCTAGAATAAGGAGGAGGGCTATGCTAATCATTTTATTTATGACAGAGAGTCGTTACACAGCAACTAAACAATAATTTCTCGTGACAGCACGACTATGAATACTGTTATTATGTTCAGCTTCATTAGACACCTTTAATTTAAATAATTCCTAAGCTATATAATTCAGCAGCTACGTTTATCTCTTCGTTACGTTTATCTCCTCATTCAGTCAGAGCTGTAATATGCCAAACTAATCTTTGTCGGCGGAACGTCCTATGTTGTCATAAGCTGCCGTTAAACTGTGGACACACTCCTCATTCAAGAATCGCCATGGTGTAGTGGTCAACGTGATGAACTTTCAATCGTGAGGTCGGGAACTCAAATACCAACCAGGGAAGTTGTTAGGTTCGAGATTTCTACTTTACCCTATAAGACATATGACATTTATTGTTCCCAGTAATTGTACATTGACATTTAATTATGCATTTTATTACAGTTTCCATGGAGTATTATATCATCATAGTGTAACAGAGCTTTTAAATGGGAGCAATAGACGCACCTAAAGGGATTAATCCCGCTGAGCAGGGGCCTAATTACTTCATGCAAAGTGAGTCAAGATGATGGCCAGTTCTTTAGCAAAGACGAAGAGGGAAGTAGATAAACTTAACTACAGAATAAAAAAATGACACGTGTTCAGTACAACAATCAGCATAAAACGACATTAGACAAAAAAAGTAATAATAATACGTTCAAAGATAAAAAAAATGTTCCACAGGGAGCATGACTATAGTCAGTCATGCTAACTTAACTAAGGTAATGCAGTGCGTGCGCGCGCACCAGATGTTTGAAGTGAGCGAGGCTGGTGGCAGTACGTACGTTCATAGGAAGGTTATTCAACGTAACAGGGTCCTGAAATTTGATAGAAAATTTGCGAATGTTAGTTCTTGCGTAGATGCATCTATAGTATCTGTTACCTCTAGTGAAGCCAGGAAGCAAAGTGTGAGTAAAGTAGGATGAGAAGGAAGGAGGGAGCAGGTTGTTCATGTATTTATACATGAGTTCCCCGGTCTGTACAAGTCTAATTTGCTTAATGTTTAAAAGTTTGTGCTCAGCGAATAAAGGACCTGTGTGGCAGAGTCCTTTGGATTTGGTGATGGTCCTAACAGCTTTTTCTGTAGAATCTTTAGTGCATTGAGATGAGTGTCGTAAGTAGAGGTCCAGATCAGGTTACAATATGTAAGATATGGATATATTAATGTAAAATAAAAGTCCTTTAGCACATTAGGAGGGATCAAGTGAGAGACTCTCTTAATAATTCCTATATTTTTTATATTTTTTTGCTTATTTCATCAATATGAGTTTTCCATTTAATGTGGAATTTTGTTGAAGAGACTTGAGGAATAGTTATATTATCTATGAGTACCATATTGTTAGTGTTGGGTATTGGTTTTTTATTGGATCGAAATATAATGTAGTTTGTTTTATTGAGATTAATACCTAGACCACTCAATCTCAAAGCACTCATCGTTAGATCAAGTACACTTAAGTCGCGCAGTCTTCAACGAGGTTTGGTGACTGTTCCTTGTCTGTCGCTGGACCCACTGCATGGAACCGAATAAATTCAATTCAATTCAATTCAATTCAATTTATTGTTCCCAACAATAAGAGACAACATAACAAACATAATGATTAAACACAGCTCTAACATAGTTAAAAGGTCCAACATGTATGAGAAATGAATAAGTAAAATGATCAACGAAAAGTAAAACCAGTTAAACACAAGTCAAGATAAGTTACAAAGAGCTAGCACGGGTAGAGTGGAGTGGGAGCAAATAGGCACCCCAAAGGGACGAGTCCCGCTAAGAGGGGGCCTAAGATAGTACAGTAAAATAATTGAAAGATGACGGAGGTTATTGATAAACAGAAATAAGGGGAACACTGTCTTGTGTGTTAGAGGCGGTAAAGAAAAAGTGAAAAAGGTTTACAATAGTGAATAAGGACTTAACTAAAAACTAAAGACTATAATACAAGCTCCAGTGTGTGTGCTCGTAACAGACGCTTAAACCATGGAAGGGTGGTACAGGTACGGATACTAGGAGGTAGGTTATTCCATAGTAGAGGGCCTTGATACTTAATAGATAATTTGCGGGTGTTAGTTCTTAAGAGTATTAGTTTATAATCATGTTTGCTTCTTGTAAGGGTGGTAGATTGGATGGGGGGGAAGTAGTCGATGAATGCAGGTGGTAAGAGTTTATTGTGGTACTTATACATAAATTCACAGGTCTGAGTGAACCTTATTTGTGTAATACTTAGGAGTTTAAGTTAAATGCTTTGATAGATGTAATAGATGAATGATAGAATAACATTTAACGAGTGAATAGATGAATGAATTAATTAATTAATAACTCAACGCTCGCAGGATTAATTTTGACTTCAATGCCGCAGTGCACGCTGAGCCAGCGGGATCTGAATATTCATGACGTTACTCAATTGCAATGGGTTCTCAACAACAGCAAATATGGCGTAAACCCGCTTTTCACATCGAAAAATACAGAAAAGCACAAAAACGGCTAATTTGCGAGATCCCTAAGAATTGGGTTTTTAAATATAAAAACCCCCACTATTGTATCCAAAACCGGTTTTGTTCTGAGCTGACTGACAGACACCTTTAAAACAAAATCATATTCTGCTATTTAATCTTTTGTCGCTCATTTTCAATCATGCGATGACTTTATTGGCATGAAAATTAGTCGCAATTAACACTGCTTACAGTAATAAGATATTGTTATCCAATTAATCTTAATTCGTAACTGAATGGATGAATGAATGAATTAATTAATAACTCAACCCTCGCAGGGTTAACTTTGACTTCAAAGCCGCGGTGAGAGCTGAGCCAACAGGATCTGAGTATTCATGAAGTTACTGAATTGCAATACGTTTTCAACAACAAAAGATATACCGAAAAACGGTTTCAAACCCAAAAATGGAGTTAAGCACTGAAACGCCTAATTTGTGAGACCTTTATAAATTGGGGTTTTGAACCTAAAATCACCAGCTTGAATTTAAAACCGGTTCTTTCTCGGTTGACTGAAAGACACCTTTAAAACAGATTCATCATCTGCTATTTAAAAAGCTGTTGCCCTGCGGTTAACTTTCGAGTGGCGCTTTAGAAGTTTGGAAATTACGATTACGATAGGCCCTAATAACGATGTTGACAAATAAATCCAACCGTGACAATTATTTTCGATTTACGGTTAGAGAGTATAAATGGGAATATACGACAGAAAATTACCAAAAGATAATGAAATGGAACAAAAAACTACAAAACATAATTTAGGAATTGTCGACAACAACCTTTATTTGGCAGGCTGTGTGTTCTGTTAGTAGTTAAGATTTATGTCTTCTGTCATTTGTGTTCTTGTGAATTGTTTCAATTGCATAACTGTACACTGTGGTGGTGGTGGTGGTGTGGTGGTGGTGGTGGTGGTGGTGGTGGTGGTGGTGGTGGTGGTGGTGGTGGAGGTGGTGGAGGTGGTGGTGGTGGTGGTGGTGGTGGTGGTGGTTTGGTGGTGGTGGGGTGGTGGTGGTTGTGGTGGTAGTAGTAGTAGTAGTAGTAGTAGTAGTAGTAGTAGTAGTAGTAGTAGTAGTAGTAGTAGTAGTAGTAGTAGTAGTAGTAGTAGTAGTAGTAGTAGTAGTAGTAGTAGTAGTAGTAGTAGTAGTAGTAGTAGTAGTAGTAGTAGTAGTAGTAGTAGTAGTAGTAGTAGTAGTAGTAGTAATCGTAATCGTAATCGTAATCAAGCATTTATATAGCGCCACTCAAAACAGAGGCGCCCTGAGTAGTAGTAGTAGTAGTTTTAGTGGGAGTAGTAGTATTCTGGTGATTAACGATATCTTATGATTGTTGTGGCAGTTTATTTAAATTCCCTGGCAACCGCAAGATGCCGTTAAACAGTAAATTTTATTAATTATATTATATTATTAGGTTTCATTAAGACACCATTTTATAGGATCTTTCATTCGCTACATATACTTCGTGATCTTTAATTATTTAATATTCAACTCTTTATCGAGTTTAATTGAAACCCAATAATTGGTATAATCTGATGTCACGAACGGTTACGAATAATTTTCTGGGGTGGGTCGGGAGTCGTTGTCATGACGACTAGCATTTCAAAGACAGCTTTTCTAGTTTTCCACCTCAAAGCCGTCGCGTAGGGACCCTGGGCAAGTCCTTCACTCGCAATTGCTCATGCGCTTCGGCGTGAAACTCCGACTACAGCAGTTGTCGGGAGCGCCTCTGAATGGGAAATCTGGTAGGGGCGCTATAACAAATGTTCAAATACAATACAATACAATATATAAATCCTGGGGACAAGTCTAAAAAAAGTTTCTTTTAATTATACTGAAGATCCGGTTCACCAAGTTGTATTTTAAAACATACACAAATATATATAATACATAAGAAACACGTGAATTTTTTGGCTCAATACAAATCATTTCGAAATTGTAGACTAAAGCAATAAGTACTAGAGCCTAGGGACAGTATCGTATTTTTGATGGATATGCAATGTGGTAAGAAAAGATGATGCGTATGTAAACAAGATACGTGATTTGCCCTTCTTAAATATAAATGGGCTTTATTTCACTCATTGAAAGTAAAAAATTCCTGATATTGATGGCAAAAGTAAGAACGTAAAACAAACGAAGAGCTACTACAAAAGGTGGGAAAGATTTCTGATGACAACAAGAGGAGGGAGACAGAATACACGGATTTGCCAGATACTGAGGAGACTCCCTTCTGAGAACTATTATAGAGGGAAGAACGGATGAGAAGAGAAAGCGGGAAACCGGAAATCCATTAAAAACTACGTGCTACAACATGAAATATAACTTTGACTTTACACACCTTTAATTAACGTTTGATTCTCCTATAATATATAACAAATGCGTTCAATCGGTACATCGTACCCATTCTTCTGTACAGTTGTAATGGCCGTTCAATCCCTAATGCATGCCCAAGCCTAGAGAAATGAAAAAGCGACAAGAAGTGGTAGACAGAAGGAGCGAATTGGTCACATACTGAGAAGAGACTCACTCCTCAGAACTATGTCATAGAACGGATGACAAGAGAACGAGAGGCATTGCTCTACAGATGCTGATGGAATGGGTGATGATGGATGGATTGAAGAAACTGAAAGACCAAGAACACCGTAGAGAGGAGCGACCCCATTGGACGTTTTAAATATCTGAAACACGTATCACGCGCCCTATAACACCGCCACTGATCGTACTCTGTCAGTGCCGGTCCCAAGCTTGGATAAAAGAGGAGGGCGACACTAATCATCTTTGTTATCACACAGTGTCGTTAAACTGAAACTACTAGGCCTACTACTAAGCGCCCTAAAGTTTAAATAGAAGTTGGATCGCGGAAAATGACTCTTTGCTTAAATAGAAGCTGGATTAATTAAAATAATTATTTTGTTCAATTAAAGTTAGATTAATGAAAGTTATCACCATCATCAAATATTCGTTTAATAGAAATTCAGATTGACAAAACGGCAAACTGAAACAGATAATGACCTAGAACTAACCGAACTCTACCACATCATTATCCCATTGGTTGACTGCCTCCTTACCAACGTTAAGTACGGCACTGAATATATTGTATCAATTAATAATAATAATAATAATAATAATAATAATAATATCTTTTCTTTAATAAGCGCCTGACAAACGCACTGCGCTGTACATTTTACATGTTATGCAATTGAAATCTTAACTACTAACAGAACAGACAGCCTGCAATACACGGCGCTAATAGCAGCCTACAAAGCATGTCCCGCCCACGGGGGACTCGAACTCGGTACCTCTCGCTCTCTGTGACAGATGTTATCCAATGCGCCACAGCCCCCCCCCAACTTAAACTACGGTTTAACCCTGACGAAGACTCAAAGCGACATTTAGCGTTGCTTGAGGTACGGTACAGAGGGGGAAAATTGTCTGGAAGTGAGAATGTGGCCTACTCAAAATCTGATGCCGTCACAATTAACTGCAATGAATTATATTATGCTTAGCTTAGACACCTTTAAATCGTTTATTAAAGAGCCAATATATAATGCATTTTCGCTCACTCGGAAGCTTAAACTTAACCGTCATTCAATCAATCAATCAATCGTTTATTTGTAGCCAAACAACAATAAAACAATAATATTACAAATCAGATTGCACTTTTAAGTATGGATTGTTGAATGCCACAAGGGAAGGCCCTGAAGGGATCAAAGATCCCGCTAAGTAGGGACACCTCTATACAATTTCAACATAATATGTGGCGACCGAAAGATGCTTTACATAGTATAACAACAGTTGTTGACTTGATTAACATAAAAATCTTAACTAACCTTAACTAATTTAAAACTAAATATCGAAAGTAAAAGGAATGAGTAAGAAGTGCAGTTAAACACATGGAAATAAAAGATTAAAACAATGAAACAATAAGGCAATGAATTGATATGTAGGCCTACTGGTTACATGGGGTCCAGAAGGGATCATGGATCCCGCTAAATTACAGCCAGACGATACTTAGATTGGAATAATCAAACGAAAACATAAGAAGAGACCATTAAACGACATTAACAAAACAATATAGGCTACAATCTTAACTAAAATAGCAGTACAAATACAACTAAGTTAAGTCAATTAATTCATTAACTAGGAGGGAGCGTAGCTTTTTTTGAATATCAAGAGATTAGGTGAAGAACGAATAGCTAGAGGGATATTATTCCACACCAACGTACCAGTAAATTTGATAGAGAATAAACGAGTATTAGTGTGAGCATAGTCACGACGATAGGAATTCGAACCTCTCGTGTTGTAAGAATGGATGCTGGAAGTACGACAAAAAAGCCTTTGAATACCAGTGGTAACAAGTCATGATCATAGCGATACATAAATTCCCCGATTTGAGCGATCCTTATCTGTTCAACCCTTAATAATCCAAACTCAGAAAATAGTTGCTTAGTGTGAGAACTAGAGGTCTGCGGGTAGAGCGTTTTTGCTACCCGACCCGTACCCGTAACACAGGACCGCAACCCGTACCCGTACCCGACCCGTAGTCAAAATTACTACCCAACCCGACCCGTACCCGCGGGTATACCCGTACCCGTACCTAACACGCCACGTAATTAATAGGCCTTCCCATAATCCTCAGCCCTACCAGTCCAATAGTCTCACAAAGGATGTAGTAGTAATAATAATAGTCTGATGATCACGGTGATGATCACAGTAATAAAAATAATAATAATAATAATAATAATAATAATAATAATAATAATAATAATAATAATAATAATAATAATAATAATAATAATAATTTTAAAAATAATAATAATAATCACAATAATAATAATAATAATAATAATAATAATAATAATAATAATAATAATAATAATAATAATAATAATAATAATAATAATAATAATAATAATCTTAATCATAATCATAATCATAAGGAGAATGATGATGATGACAGTGAACCTTTTTCATGGATAATTTCTTAATGTTCGGAGTATGGCTTTTTTAGATTTGTGGCCCAAAATGGAACGATTTACCAAAATTAGTGCAATATAAGAAGACTATAGTAACACCCGATGCAGCTATGTCATACACCATAATTTGATGCCAGAAAAACTCATAATTGACGATATTATCGTTGAACTTTCAAATTTCCACGGCCGATTACAAAAGGGTACAGATGTCACGTTATGTACCGCCACTATTACATGAAACCCCAAAACTTCAGTTCGGTGCGGGTAAAACCGGGTATACCAGTACCCGTAATGCTCCTACCCGTACCCGACCCGACCCGTAGAATGTCTACCCGACCCGTACCCGACCCGCGGGTACGGGTCGGCACGGGTAAACCCGCGGGTACGGGGTATACCCGCAGACCCCTAGTGAGAACCATATGGAACACCTGCTAAGAAACGGACAGCGCGTTTTGCAGGATAGTTAAGCTATGGAGCCGAGATTTATAAGTTGAGGCCCATACCATATTGCAGTAAGAAAGGTAGGGGTAAATGAGTGAGTAGTATAGAGTAGTACGAGTGTAAGATGGTAGGAGATAGGAAATACGAGATAAAATTCCAATATTCTTAGCAATTTTTGATGAAATATTTCTTATATGCTCATTCCATGTTAAGTTTTGGTCTACATAAACACCCAAGAATTTAGTTGATTCAACTTGAGTAATAGGAACACCATCAATGTACAAATTAGGGCACTCAAAGGGATAGCTTTTTCTATGAGATTTGAAGAGAATGTAGTTTGTTTTATCAATATTGAGTGTTAGCTTGTTAGCACAAAACCAGTCTGCAACAAGGGTTAACTCAGAATTCACAATTTGAAATAACGTGTCCAATGAACCATGAGAATAAAAGATATTGGTATCATCAGCAAACAAAATAAAAAACATGATAGATGAAACATTAGGAAGGTCGTTTATGTAAATGAGAAACAACAAGGGACCTAGATTCATTATGCGCAGACAAACTCAAGAGTCATAATTTCACGATCAATTCTATAGTATGTCGATTGATCATCAGATGAAGTAACCGTAATCGTAATCTCCAAACTTCTAAAGCGGCACTCGAAGGCCAAGTGCAGGGCACCGGCTTATTCACGCGCGCTCAGATGAGTGGAGCATCAGCCGAACTCAGTGAATCTCATCTCATCAACGTTCGTAGAAAGATTTTTCACCGGGACCTGCATCGTTTTATTCTGCTTATGCTAGAACTCCAGAGCCATAGTAATTTCACTTTGCATATCTTTGTCTTTCTTTTCTTCCAGCGTTCGCTATGAACTGCTGAGGTGATGAACTAACTACATCGGTCCATGCATGGGAACTTTAAATGGCGTGGAACCCATTAAAACAGACGGACAGTGATGGTTAAACTGTGCACTTTATAAAAACGTGTATATTTTCGTTTACAGATTCGGGTGAGGGTTCAAATCCTGTGTTTCAGCAACTGATCTATTTGGCAACAGGAGTCATAAGATTACTAACATAATTATAAAGTTTTAATTCCGAGAATTATATATGTGTTCGTCTTAAACATAAGAGAAGGTGTGCAAATATTGCAATGGTTAAAGCGCTCTTGAAATTTTATAATATGTTTTTATTCAAAACAAAAGATAGTTTTTAAAACCTTTGCATTTGTCGCTCAGTCGAAAGATACGTCGTGGTTAGTTATCAATTCTGTTGTATGAATCGGAGGGTGGTCTAGATTTTCACACTCTAATATCTTTATAAGTAAGCTAAAGTCGATATCAATGACTTTGTTCGCCGCCAGATGTCGTTACCATTTTCTGCAACGAATGATATTAAGCTCAGCTAAGACACCTTTAAATCGGTTACTTCTGATCCAATATATAACGCATTTTCGCTCAGGAGTAAAATGGTAAACTTCTCATTGCTATCATTTTTGTTGTATGTATCGGTGGGTGATCTAGATTGATCGCCAGATAAAGTAGACTGGAACATCCGATGAATTCAGTGAAAGGTTTCAGCCGCACAGAAAGATTTCTCACGGTGAGCTGTGTGTGGGATATCCGCCTCATAGGTTGTGGCAATAGGGCGCGGTGCATCCAAGTGTGTACAGAGCAATGCAACCACTCTGCATTTTCTGAAATCCCAAGTTCTTGCCAGAAAGATCCCAACATTGGCCAAGAGTGTACTAAATATCCCAGAAACGTTGAGATGAAATATGAAATGTGTTTTAACAATCACATTTATTCACAGAAATGCCGAGCTAAGAACTGGCAAAGAAAAAACCGGAGCATAGCATTGAATTAACAAATTACAATGTTTACAAGTTACAATAATAATAGACGTCTTGCATTGAACGAGTCTTTTCTAATCTGATTCCTGAAACTATTAAACACCTTTATGTCGCATCTTTGCGATCCTATATATACCAAAATTTTCACTCAATCGCCGATTGATAAAATAATAACTCAACAGAAACTGAGATGGAAATTGTACAGAGGGTTTCTTTTTTAGTCCACTATGCATTAAAACCGACGGGTGAAAAGGACAGTTTTGAGGCAAGTATAGAAAGATTCAGAGAAGATTCTGGGATGCAAGCGCAGCGTCAAAGGGAGCCCGTTCCACACGGAGGGGCCAACCACTGAGAAGGCTCGATTCTGCTTAGTAGCTGTGCGGGCAAAAGGGACCATGAGCACGCCCCGCTCAGTAGAGCGGAGAGAGCGACGACCTGGGGCACCCAAGGTAGGGCAGCAGAGGTCGCGTAGATAGGCATGGGCTAGGCCCAACAAGGACCGCCAGACCAAAGCGATGATCCGATACGAGATCCGCCGCAGTAAGGGGAGCCAATGAAGCACATCCAGCATATAACCTGAGACGGTAAAATTTTGGAATACGTCCGCAAAGGCGTGCGGCAGAGCGCAGGACCCGGTTAAGGTATTTCATCATTATTTTATAAAGCGCTTCTCATAGCATAAGCCTTTCAGAAGCGCTCCCAGTGCGAAGTACTCCGAGGAAAAACGAAGTTTTAAGGTGCGAGAAAGAGGTAGAGATGCTACTAGAGTCTAGAGAGGATTGCAGAGCGTAGAGAAGGAGGAAGTCTAAGGTTGAGGTCAAGTTGAGCTACATAAAGAAAATTCAGCTTCTTTGAGTAGTAGTCCAACCACGTTTACCGCCTTCTGGAATACAAAGGCATGCGGGACAAGAAGAACACCAGGAAACTGTTTTCGACTTCCCTCTTTGGTGGCAGTTCCTGGATTTGCTGCTGCAAATCTGTTGGTCTTCTGACGACAGATGACACAGGTCTGATCGCCTGTGGCCTCGATCGGTCGTTGTATGCCTCCCCGGCCAGGTTGGGGTTCGCCAGCGTTAAGGAAAGGGACAGGGTGGAGAGAATGTTAAACCGGATGTAGCGTATTCATATATGTGACGCCAGAGGTCAAAACCCGTCACTTGTCGGTTTCTGACCTTTTTATTTAGTCATATTCTACAATTAATCTGCTTCAAAATACTTTTTACCGAATGAAAATATCTTTTTTCTAACTGAAGTTATGTGCGTTTGATTCTTTCATTGGTATAGAGTGAAAAAATCGAATAAAAAGTTTCGGAATATTCGTGTCATTAAAGTCCTCAGCAACCATTACTTGATTATTCTGCAATTTTGCAGTGCAATAAAGGGCTCTATTCTGTGTGGAATAAAACAAACGGCATCAAAATCGGGTTACTACTCTGCAAGTTATGGTAAATTCACAGGCAACTGCTGAATTGAAGAATATTCTACATTGTTGAACCCTCTCGCCTATTTCAGCTTCTATAAAATTATAGCTCAGTATCTAGGAAGCGACAAGCGACGGGTTTTGACCTCTGGCGTCACATATAGATGCCTTGTCTGCTATCCCCGGTGCGTGTGCTCTGACCTTGGCCACTGATGTCTGCTTCGAGCAATCTTTATTGATCCATGCCATGTCCTCCGGGGAATTTTCCCTCCTCCACGGCAAGACAAATATGACTTACGTCCTAGGATAAGAATATGTGCGGATATGAATATAAGTGCGAGATATGCTGCACTGGCTTCCTGTTTCGAAACGTATTGCTTTCATGACCATCATGCTGTCACGCGCCTCAATTGTCTGCACTTCCCGGCATACTTCAGTCACGAGTCAACCGGGTCGGTTCTCGATCGTTGTGCTCAGCGGTCCATGGAGACATGCAAGTGCCACGCTGTCGCACTTCGACTCTAACCCATCGTGCCTTTTCGTGTGTTGACCCTTCCTCTTGGAACAGTCTGCCACTGCACCTACGTATACTGTTGCCTTTAACAATGTGCAGCATACAAACGTATAGTAACACTAACGCCAACCTTAGTTAAAGATAATTAAGTCAACTTAAATGACTCGTAATATTCATACGTTTATGTAACAATATCTTTACGCTAACTTTATTGGTGAAGACTAATGCTTGATGTATCGACAAATGAACGAAAAATGTAATATTTATAAGATATGAAGTAACCGATTTAAAGGTGTCTAAGCTGAATTTAATATAATTCAGATGACGTACTTTAGCTGATAATCACGGGCGCCGCCGAATTCGCCTCCGTTGTATACACTTTCATGTCACCTCTAGCGAATGAACGCAATTTCTATCGAGATTTAATGTAAACTTCAAATGTCCATATCTAGCATTTTAAACGACATATCGAGGTGCAAAATAGTTGCCTTGACCTATAAATTCGAAGATGAACTTTGTGTAAAATTCATATAGCTAGAGCATTGCATTCGCGAGCTTTAGCGAATTTTGGGGCGCGGTGGCGTAGGGGTATGTTCGGTTCCTTGCAGCCGGAGGGTTGCGGGTTCGAATCCACCTCAAGCCGTTGCGTAGGGACCCTGGGCAAGTCCTTCACTCGCAATTGTTCATGCGCTTCGGCGTGAAACTCCGATTCAGTGTCCGCGCAGTAGTCGGGAGCGCCTCTGAGTGGAAATCTTGAAGGGGCGCTATAACAAGTGCTCATACATACATACATACAAATCTATGCAGACAAACTTTCAGGCTGAAGTCTAGATCGAGTCACTTTTAATGACTAGTAATTATTATTGTCACAGATTTTAAGTAATCACTACGTCGTTATGCTAGCAACCGTCAAGGAGAACGACAAGCAAACGAAAATATGATATATATAGTCTGTGATCTAACCGATTTTAAAGGTGTCTAATTGGAGCGATATATTTCAGTTTGTACTTTGTAGCATTCAGTGTGAGCAATATTTCATTTACGCTACAAGAGACGTAGCCTATTATTAGACTGAAGTAAAAGATAGACCAGTAATTCCGCTTTCAAAAACGATTAACCGTATAGGCGTCTGTGTAAATACATGACCTCTCAACTTAGAGGGTCAATGGGGTGCGCGATAGTTTTGTGTCAGCAAGCTGGAATGTAACTCGAGAGGTTGGGGGTTCAAATCCCCGCCAGAGTAGACAATATGTTTCGAGATTCGTAAACGGTCTTTCTTGCCATAAGATGTCCAACTATCCGATTAGTTAGAAAGCGTATTCACCTCGCCTTACAACGCAGAGACTACAGGTTCCACCTTTCTGCCTTTAAACGGTTACTGTGTAGGCCTATAGACCTTGAACAACTCTGTGGGGCGCGGTGGTGTAGAGGTATGTTCGGTACCTTGCAGCCGGAGGGCTGCGGGTTCGAATCCACCTCAAAGCCGCCGCGTAGGGACCCTGGCAAGTCCTTCATTCGCAATTGCTCATGCGCTTCGGCGTGAAACTCCGATTCAGTGCCCGCGCTGTAGTCGGGAGCCCCTCTGAGTAGAATTCTTGAAGGGGCGCTATAACAAGTGCTCATACATACACATACACACATAAATCCATCATTCACAATTGCTAGTTAGAAGAATTCTCAGAACCGACGGAAGGTTATTCCACGTGGTCGACCCAACCAAGGAAAAGTGACGACGTTGCATCTTCGAAATGCAGAACGCAGATTGCCGCGGCCGGCTGCACCTCACATGGAGCAGCAGAGCTATCGCAAGTAGCATCGCCTGTCTCGTCCTTCCTTGAACCGCTCTGTAAGATACAAGATGTCGTTAAACACTGAAAAATTGTGCAATTGCATAGCTCTGTTAAGACACCTCTAAATAGTAGCGTTCCTTTGCTATATATATTTCCTTTTTCGTTCAATCGGTAGGATAAACAGGTAGGTTGGTAGGTAGAGCTGTAATATGCCAAAACTAATCTTTGTCGGCGGAAACGGCCTATGTTGTCATAAGCTGCCGTTAAACTGGGGATCCATCCATCCAATAGGTAGGTGCTAAAATGACTTTAATGATAAATCATAAATAAAATATAAAAGAGGTTTAACTTATTATACAAGCCAACAAATTAAAAACTAAGCATTCTAAGCACTTTAGCTAAATCTCTTTTTTAATTAATTTTTCTTATCTAACTGTAAATTTTACTCCAGCGAATTATTTAAGCTCATCTTCAACACCTTTAAATCGTTTACTTTAGATACAATATATATTGCATTTGTCGTTCAGTCCGAATATGTTGAATTAGTCGTTCAATCGGAAGAGAGAAGAGAACTCCACCACTGTTCGCTTTCTGACCAACGAGTTTCTGACAGTGCCAGACTGCCAGTCCCAAGCCTGGATAAAGGAGGAGGGCGACGCTAATGGTCTTTGTTACCACACAGCTAGTCGTTAAAAAGGAAATACAAACACACACTCAATCGGAAGATCAACGTTTCCCCCTTCGACTATGAGTTGGGTGTGGAATAATTTCTGTTGCTATATATGAATCGGTTGGTGATCTCGATTGATCACCAGATAAAGTAGAGTGGAACATCCGACACAACTCAGTGAAGGGTTTCAGCGCTTGCAGAAAGATTTCTTACGGTGAGTTGGGTGTACGATTTGCGCATATAATAGGCTGTGGCAATAGGGCGCTGTGCATCCAGGTGTGTACAGAGCAGTGCTACCACTCTCCTTTTTGCTGAAATACCAAGATCGTGTCAGAAAGATCTCATGATTGACCAAGGGTGTACAAAAATCCAAAGTAACTGAAAAGGAAAGAGTTGTGATTAAATGTGTTTTACCAATCACAATAATTCACAAAAATGACGAGCCAATAACTGGCAAAGAAAAAACAGGAGCATAACATTGAATTACCAAATTACAATGCTTTAAAGGTACGATAATAACAAGTGTCTTACAGACAGAGTCACTGAACGAGTCATTTCTAATCTGTTTCGCCGCCACTGTTGGAGAGTCCGGTAAAAACTAGCCTGTAGACCTTAGAAAGTCACTCTAATATCCCCAAATCCTAACTTACAGTATGTTAACGGAATTATAATCATTCCATTAATGTTTTGAATCTGAGATTTATATATTTTCGCTTTAAACATAAGAGAAGGTGTGATCATATTGCTATGGTAATTTTAAGGACTTCCCGATTAAATTAAATATATTTTTTTGTATCTAGGATAGAGGATGGTTTATAAAATTTTTAAAAACCTAATTCAATAGAAATATTGTATATGTGCGATTCTGTAGAGCGTTAATTTTTTTAATTCATTTATTTTCAGAGGATTTAAATAACGCCTCTCCAAGTCGACTTTTGAGGGGCGATTCCAGCCCAACTCCGGCGATTGAGAACAGTTTTAAATTGCTTTACAAATGTGTATAAGGAATCACAGATTGGAAGACCAGGCAGGTCTGAAGGAAAGTTATTCCACGTGGTCGGTCAAACCACTTAAAAGTCACAACGTTGCAACGTTGAAAAGAGTTAAAAGGGAACAACAAATTCACGTCAAGACGCAGAACGAAGATTCCTCGGCCAACCACACCTGTAATGGTACAGCACAGCTCACACAAATAGATCTGAGCTCTCATAAAGCCAGAGACATTCACTGGCACCGTTAGACTTAGAAATAGGCGAATAGGCAGCCAACGGTTAGAGCGCTTTCTTCAGACACCTTTAAAACAGTACCAACCTGTGCTATATAGTAGGCTACTGACTGACGATACTCCGTTAATTTGTCGCCAGTGTACATGCATGCTGTCATAAGAACGGTGAGAACTATTTAAAACAATTTTCCTATCGGCGTAAAACTCCGCTGCTGCTCGTACTCGGGCAGTGCCAGTCCCAAACCTGGAAAAGAGGGGAGGGTGCAGTCGATGGTTAAAATACTACAATGACGGTGCTAATCTTAAACGTTAAACAGCAACTAACTAACAAATAAGCGTAAACGGCCTTGAGTGCTTCATGAACCGACTCAGGCGTGCTGGTTACTTAAAACTTGATGCTCTTACGGTTGAAACAATAGCACTAGCGGCAGATGACGCTCTGTTTAGAGCTGTCCAGAACAATGATCTTCGTGTTCTCCGTGGCCTCTGCCCAGTGCGTTTGATTCTTTCATTGGTATAGAGTGAAAAAATCGGATAAAAAGTTTCGGAATATTCGTGTCATTAAAGTCCTCAGCAACCATTACTTGATTATTCTGAAATGTTGCTGTGCAATAAAGGTCTCTATTCTGTGCGGAATAAAACAAACGGCATCAAAATCGGGTTACTACTCTGCAAGTTATGGTAAATTCACAGGCAACTGCTGAATCGAAGAATATTCTACATTGTTGAACCCTCTCGCCTATTTCAGCTTCTATAAAATAATTATAGCTCAGTATCTAGGAAGCGACAAGCGACGGGTTTTGACCTCTGGCGTCACATATAGATGCCTTGTCTGCTATCCCCGGTGCGTGTGCTCTGACCTTGGCCACTGATGTCTGCTTCGAGCAATCTTTATTGATCCATGCCATGTCCTCCGGGGAATTTTCCCTCCTCCACGGCAAGACAAATAAGTGCGAGATATGCTGCACTGGCTTCCTGTTTCGAAACGTATTGCTTTCATGACCATCATGCTGTCACGCGCCTCAATTGTTTGCACTTCCCGGCATACTTCAGTCACGAGTCAACCGGGTCGGTTCTCGATCGTTGTGCTCTGCGGTCCATGGAGACATGCAAGTGCCACGCTGTCGCACTTCGACTCTAATCCATCGTGCCTTCTCGTGTGTTGGCCCTTCCTCTTGGAACAGTCTGCCACTGCACATACGTATACTGTTGCATTTAACAATGTGCAGCATACAAACGTATAGTAGTAATAACGCCGACCTTAGTTAAAGATAATTAAGTCAACTTAAATGACTCGTAATATTCATACGTTTATGTAACAATATCTTTATTGGTGAAGACTAATGCTTGTCGAATTGACAAACGAACGAAAAATGTCATATTTATTAGATATGAAGTAACCGATTTAAAGGTGTCTTAGCTGAATTTAATATAATTCAGATGACGTATTTTGGCTGATAATCACGGGCGCCGCCGAATTCGCCTCCGTTGTATACACTTTCATGTCACCTCTAGCGAATGAAAGCAATTTCTATCGAGATTTAATGTAAACTTAAAATGTCCATATCTAACATTTTAAACGACATAATTATCGAGGTGAAAATAGCTGCGTTGACCTAGAAATTCGAAGATGAACTGTGTGTACAAATTCATATAGCTAGAGCATTGCATTCGCGAGCTTTAGCGAATTGTGGGGCGCGGTGGTGTAGGGGTATTTTCGGTTCCTTGCAGCCGCAGGGTTGCGAGTTCGAATCCACCTCAAGCCGCCGTGTAGGGACCCTGGGCAAGTCCTTCACTCGCAATTGCTCATGCGCTTCGGCGTGAAACTCCGATTCAGTGTCCGCGCAGTAGTCGGGAGCGCCTAGCTCTGAGTAGAAATTAGAAGGGGCGCTATAACAAGTGCTCGTACATAACTTAACATACAAATCTATACAGGCAAACTTTCAGACTGAAGTCTAGATCAAGTCACTTTTAATGACTAGTAATTATTATTGTCACAGATTTAAAGTAATTACTACGCCGTTATGCCAGCAAACTTCTAGGAGAACAACAAGCAAACGAAAATATGCTATATATAATCTGTGATGTAACCGATTTAAAGGTGTCTAAACTTGTTAAAATAACTATAGTTGCAGTTAATGGTAACAACATCTTGCGGACCTGCAAGATGATCGCTGGTACAACGAGTTTTGAGAGATACTTAAAACTTCACCATATTAAAATCCTGATAAATACACATGAACATAGTACAAACAATCTTGATTGGCTTTCGCTCGAAGTCATTTTGGTATTTTTACAATTTCCCTGATACAATGATAAACCATGTTATCGCCATGTTTATGACTCTATGCTTTTCTTAAGTTTCATGCAATTAGGATTGCTATTGGTTTGTGGATTTGAGTAGCCTACACTAGGTGGCCCTGTCTCCCTGATCTAAGTTTAGATGGTGTTGAGAAACTTCGACGAGTGCAACCCAGGGAAGGGTGGGGCTTTGGAGGCTTTAAAACACCAGCGATATCTTCCTTCTGTTACACCTGTCGTCATTGCAGAGTTTCGATTTAGACTTATTTGTTAAATGAGCTTTCGCAGTTTAATTCTTTCTAAATTATTTATCATTGAGATGATTTGGTAAGTAAATACATATTTCTTTTTACTAAATATTTATCTTTCTCGCAGCTTATCTCTTTGGAGACTTGGAGTATGGCCAAGAGTTAAGCTGCGAGAAAGATAAGTATTTAGGCAAAAGAAAATTTCAGAGCGACATGGCTAGTGTAAGGGTAGGCTGAAGATGTTGTACTATCGCCTGTAAACCTCTTACGGAGTCAATCATGCGCTTCGGCGTGAAACTCCGATTCAGTGTCCGCGCTGTAGTAGGGAGCGCCTCTGAGTAGATAATATCTTGAAGGGCGCTATAACAAGTGCTCATACATACATACATACATACGGGTTCGCTTCCCGGTCGGGTCAGTTTATCAGAGATTAATTTCTCGGATCTTTACTGCGGGTGGCTCGGTCGCATTATAAACGTGGAGTACAATACAACACACAACACAACACAATATACTAGGGCGCGGTGGTTTGGGTGTATGTTCGGTGCCTTGCACTAGCCGGGAGATAACGCTCTGTTTAGAGCTGTCCAGAACAATGATCTTCGTGTTCTCCGTGGCCTCTGCCCAGTGCCACGTGAACCGTTATATAACTTCCGCTAAAGGGCACACAATTTCACATTCCCAGATAAAGACTCGATGAACTTTATCGCAAAATGTTATATTAAAACATGGACTATTTAACCCATTCAACGTAAATTGTTCACCAACAGCGTTTTGCCTAAGTAAGTGTATGTATATATATATATATATATATATATATATATATATATATATATATATATATATATATACACTTAAATTCACACAATGTTGGGTCTTTCGCTTACAACCGTAGGATTGGGACATTTACACGTCATCTGTAACAGAGCGTCCATTATTGGGTCCTGGTGAATACAGAACCGCAATATTGGGTCGTATCTTTGGTACCGCACACTTTGGGTCTAAATTTGCCAAAGACTATTAACAAATAGAAATTTTCTGTGAAAACAGTAAAAGTATTGGATTTATTTAATGATGTTTTACAACAAGCGAACATTGTTCACAGAAATTGGACAATAATAAATTTATTAGCGTTAGACAAACGCCTAGGCCTACACTTTGCAAATTACAATGCAGATTAAACAGAGAAGCGATTTTAGATTTGGATTTGCGATCCTCAGATTAAGATATATTTTATTATTAGGCCTATCATTACTTTTTGAGCCGCATTTTTTTTAGAATTTTCGTTTACAATAAAAGAGTATTGCCGCCGTTATTTAAGTAGAAATTCGCAAATTCTACTCGGCCGCTGTTGGCTTCGCGTAAGACGAGTTGGCTATGGTAAGCACTAAAACCCGCCAGTTCCTTGTCCAATATCTCCAGTCTTTCTAGCCTTGAAATTCAGAAACTCTGTTGGCCTAATAGCCGATGTGACAATACGCCATAGGCACGTAATAGCGATTTTTCTGACAGTACTGGACTTAGAAAATGGTGCTCAAATGGGCAGGACTTTGTCCTGGAAGTCTATATAACTTGCGACCCAAACTTCGGCGTGGGATTGCTGCAGACATCTACTAAGACGAAAATAGCTCAATAAGTTATACACTTTTACAGTTGTTTGCGTAATGTCTTAAGTTTAAAGTTCTCAGTGTGGGAACCAACCCTTTGGTGAATTCATTTGTTTTCGTCATTTTTTAATTGAGGAATTTTGGATTTGTCTTGGGAGTTCTAGATGAGATAGGTTATCAGATCGACCAGGTTTTCTAGAATCTAGAGGAACCCAAGTTTAGGACACCTCATAGTCCAGACAAATCTGTGCCTGC
>JACEVL010000203.1:582500-617500 GCA_020284085.1 Aporrectodea caliginosa
GTGGAGATTGTCCAAGTCACCCAGTTCCTGTATCAAGAGCTCAAGGAAGACTTTAAAATTTAATGCCATGGATTAATAGCATACAGTTTAGGAGAGGATTATCATTAGACCGGTTTTTAATAGAGACAAGAAACAGAAGTGGATGGAATATAATAGTCCGTGGTCCGGACAACCACTACTTGCTTCGAGGAACGTTCAAGGCAATAGGCAACTATCGGGAGGCGAACCGAGCATATAGTATACTCAGGGGTGGCCGAGAGTTAGGGGTAGGGATCGGCCGATTATCCATTTGGTAATCGGTTCGGGCCGGATTTTGGTATTCGGTATTACTCAGAATCGGTGATCCCAGGCCTTAATATCCGAATATCAAAAAAAGTTATTTTTTAACCAAATATAATTTATCCGCTCTTTACTTATAACCATAAGTTACGCACTTTTGTCGTTGGCTGCGTTATGACAGCCAGTTTTGAATAAACGAAAATACAATATAACCTTTCATTAATGAAGAAAAATTGGCGACCTCCTGCGATAATCTTTAATTTTTAATTAATTGAAAGTCCCGTGTAAGTAGTAAAATTGTTCATCGACGTGTCAACAAAATGTTGGGCAGTCAGGTTTATTTCTTATGCCACGCGGTTTCAAACTTTAAAATGTTAATTTTTTAAATAGTTCAGTGCATAAACTCTCGTTGGAATTACACTTCGCGAGAATATACAAGATTTGTTTTCATTTCTGTTTTATTAACTTTTCGGATGGGAATCGGATTCGGCGAAAATAGCAGGCCAACTATCCGGAATCGGAAATCGGTAAAAAAAATGAAAATCGGAACCACAATGCACCACATCCCATTATCATAGGCGGAAATCACACACTCAGTCACCGTAGAAGATGCTCCTGCCAGCACTGAAACCCTGCACCGAGTTCGTCTTATGTTCCACTCTACTTGTCTTTATCAAGATTACCCACCGAAACTTAACATAATCCTACGTGCTATGCTTTAGAATCTTACGATTGAACGGCAATAGAGATACATATTTTGTGTGAAGTCACCGATTAAAAGGTGTCTAAAATGACATTAACATAACTGTCTTCTACAAACAATTGAACGAAATTTCACTGTGATAATTATATTGAGTGTGAATAAACCGTAAAAAGGTGTTTAAACTGATTAATATTATTCGTTGCAGTAAATGGTAGCGACATCTGGCGGCTGCCAAGGTCATTAATACCGACCTTAGCTTAATTATAACTATTATTGCTAGAATGTTGTACTCGTATTGACTGTAACTGTTGATTGTTGTTAAGATGTATGTACATCAGAGTGCGGAAATGCAATTGGTTTTAATAAAGTATATACTTACTTACTTCCTTATTTATATAGAACATCTAAGGTGTCAAATAGCCCATATCGCGGGCAATTTCTAGCTCGCGGACGATGTTTTTCAAACCTGCGAATGCATGCCTTGCCTAAAGCCTAATGTGCTGTTAGACTGATAATGAAGATCCAAATTAAGATTTTATAAGCCTAGTTTCACTGTTTGTATACTGAAAATTCACCATTTAAGATTTAGTTTAGCAAATATTTTCCAGGGAAGGTATCACCAAGCCCCTCTCAGACTCTCACCCCCATTTTGCTCAAGGTTCTTCGGCATTCTGGCCCGCCAATGACCGGAAAATATTGCCAATGGCCCGACAATAATAAACGTCTGACACCCCTGAATTAGATAGTCATAGGAGCAGATCTCCCGTATATGCACAAAATGCGCTATATTAAATGTAATGTCACACATACACGAACATACATACAACGTGTTGACCTGAAATTATTAAATATTTAAAATTTCCTTCGTTATTATAGTGTACACGCGCTTCTAATTTAAGGTGTATAACGGAAATCGACGTTATTCCTACACAGTCCAAAAATTCCACTCAGTGTGATTTTCCAAATAATCTTGGGATTTGGGGGTCGAATTGGGATTTGGAGACTTTGCACAGCAATCTCGGGATTCATTTTAATAAGTTCTACAGTCATAAATATTGCAGATTAGTTTAAGGAGTATGGCTTTAACACTAGAAGAACCGAAGGGGTCAATCTGACCCCTTTTGGATTTCAGCGGAACGCAGCTCGGCCCCAGATATAGCCCGGGTCCTGTAATTTCATGACTTCTCCTAACTTCGTAGGGTATACCCTCTGCCAAAATTTAAACTCGGGGGGATTCACAATTTCTGAGAATTTTGCTGTTCTACCTTTAACCACCAAGGGGTCAATCTGACCCCTGTATTAGTAATTGCATATAAATGATAACAATAAACACTTTCATCGTTGATTGAATCGTTGAGTAGGCCATATACACAGAGGTGGCCGAGAGGCGCATGGGACGTAAGCTTTCACCAACGTAGCTAACTGGGTTAACACTCTGTACACATTTGAATGCACCACTACCCATTATCACGGGGTAAATCCCACACCCAACTCATCGTGAGAAATCTTTCTGCGAGGGTTCACACACATCGATGAGATAGATCACTGATATTCACTGAATTCGGCGCCCGTTCCACTCAAATCAGCGCTCATGCATAAGCTGGTGTTCTGCGCTAGAGATGTCGACGTACTGCCGAGTGAACGAAAAAATGCTCTATATATTGGCTCTCAAAACCGACTTAGAGGTGTCTAAACTGAGCTTAATATAATTCTTTCTTTCTTTCTCCTCCGTCAAGTATTCGCAGACGATGAGGCTCTAACAAAACTTCTCCATTTCGGTCGGTCTCTTGCGAGTTCTATTGCTCTTCTTAAGTCCCATCCTCTGTCTTCTATGTCCTCCAGTACGTTATCTATCCATCTCTTCTTCTGACGTCCTCTGCTCCTTGTTCCCTCCACCTCTCCGTGCAGCGCCTTTGCCGGCATTCTTCCGTTCTCCATCCTGATCACATGTCCATACCATGTTAGTCTTCGTTTCTTTATTCTTTCCACTATCGTTTCCTTCTGTCCCAGTTCTTCTCGTGTGAGCTTAATATAATACCCTGAAGTAAATAAATTGTTCGTCTGTTCTGCGTAACATATTATTATAAAATCGATATTTATATAGCGCCAACATTTTAACGCGCATGGTCACATTGGTCAGGTCCTCTCTTTTGCTCTGGCACTCTCCTTCATGCATACATTGTATTGTATTGTATTTGAACACTTTTTATAGCGCCTCTACCAGATTGCCCATTCAGAGGCGCTCCCGACTACTGCGCGGACGCTGTATCGGAGTTTCACGCCGAAGCGCATGAGCAATTGCGAGTGAAGGACTTGCCCAGGGTCCCTACGCGGCGGCTTTGATGTGGATTCGAACCCGCAACCCTCCGGCTGCAAGGCACCGAACATACCCCTATACCACCGCGCCCCAGTATACATGCTACATACATACATACATACATACATACATACATACATACATACATACATACATACATACATACATACATACATACATACATACATACATACATACATACATACATACATACATACATACATACATACATGTACATGTCATCCATACATAATAACATGCACCTATTAGTTGCTACAAAGGTTTTGATATAAATTCATATTGCTCCTTACATTCATGGAAACACAGACCATTACAGAAATGGATCCACAGTTTAACGGCAGCTTATGACAACACAGGCCGTAGCCGCCGACAAAGATTATTTTTGGCATATTACAGCTCTTTACACATTCATCCATCCATCCAGTCATGATTCATCCCTCCATCCATCCGGTCCATTTAGTAAACAACAAATTTCAAAAGCGCCATTTCAAAGCTGGGTGCAGGGCGCTAGCTTATTCACAAGCACTGTCGTTTCATAGAGGTTGCCAGAGATAGGAACTAAAGATCCGAATCCCAGTAGCCAGACAGACCAGAGAGAGAAAGAAACGAAGGCAGAGGAGCTGATGAGATGGGTTATCATCGAATACTGTTGACCTCAACGTTGACCCCAAATATAGGTCACCTCAGTTAATCAGCGCTTTAACAACTCCAGCTATGATGCACTTCACGCTTAAGGTAGATGGATGGTGGATGAATGCCATGATTCTCTGTGATTCGTGGCTTTATTTAGTTCATCGTAAGATCAGCTAGGATGGATGGAATGGACGAACTCTATCAATGACCCCTCAGGCTTTCCACTCTAATGTACAGAGCTGTAATATGCCAAAAAATAATCTTTGTCGGCGGCAACGGCCTATGTTGTCATAAGCTGCCGTTAAACTGTGGATCCAATCCAATCTGGATCTCTGCAGCAACCCCATCCATAGAAATGTTGGTGTGAACGTTTTCTAGACTCTATTGCGACCGTATTGCCTTGATCCTGCTCATTGTCAATGATTTGATCGGGGAGATCCTTTACCATAATTATATGTACCAATTCCAGCTAAATATGATGGATGGATCCACAGTTTAACGGCACCTTATGACAACATAGGCCGTTTCCGCCGACAAAGATTAGTTTTGGCATATTACAGCTCTATCTTAACTAAATATTTAAAGGGTACGAGTCTTATGTAGCGTCTGGAAGATCCTAGAAAAAGGTGTCTTAATGGCACACAATATTCTTAATGGACACAGTTTAGCGACATCTTGTTGTAGCCATGGCCGTTAAATACAACGGCAACAGCAGCAATAAGATAAGTAGATAAGTATGTTAATCACTGTACTACTACTAGTACTGCTGCTGCTACTGCTAATGCTACTGCTACTGCTACTGCTACAACAACTACTGCTACTGCTACTGCTACTGCTACTGCTACTGCTACTGCTACTGCTACTGCTACCGCTACCGCTACTACTACTACTACTACTACTACTACTACTACTACTACTACTACTACTACTACTACTACTACTACTACTACTACTACTACTACTACTACTACTACTACTACTACTAATAGAACTACGACTACTGCAGCTTAACGTATAATAGTAATAATTGTTTTGTCACGAGAAATTGTTGGTTAGTTGCTAGTTGTTAGTTAGTTTTACGGCTCTCTACCATAAAAATGTGATTAACATCGCTCTCCTCCTTAATCCAGTTCTTTGGACTGGCGCTACCAGAGATAATCCAAGGCAGAGTTCCTGGATCAAGAGCTCAAGAAGGACCTGAAATATCGTGTATTGGTGACATAAATCGCTGCGATCCAAACGGACAGACGCGCTATATAAAGCGGCCAGAAACGGTAAACTAGGTAGGTGGAAAGAAAAGGCGCTATATTAAGCGTTTTTAAATGAGCTTCTACACCTAAGCAAAACTAAGACGAAAGAAATTGAAAATAACAATAGCGAACGCTGTCGCCTTTGGCCGCTCTACACTATCGACGCAACTTGGCTCAGAGACTCTGAACATCCTTGCCATCTTCCGCTGGTTAGTTCCTCGTGTGTGCATTGGCAAGCCAGTGGTGACTCTTCTAGCTTACTGTGAATTGTTTTGCTAACTGATGTAATATTTTCGTTCGCAATGACACTTATGGGCTAGCGCTGAGAGCGCCTCTGAGTAGACGTCTTGAAAAGGCGCTATATAAATTATCAGTATGAATTAAAACAACTTACTTCTCGTGTCGAAGATCAAGCTTTCGTTAAAAAATCACAAAATAGAAGCTTGAAATTGTAAACGATACGCCTCATTTGCTTACCTACTTAAACCGGTTCATTGCTTTTAATTACTTAGTTAGAGCTGCTGTAACAGCCCAAACGCGTCACTTTTTACCCTGTTTGTCCCTTGGTCATTGATATATCCTAAGATCGAACAAAAAATTCGTTATATATTTGATTCTAAGTCACCGATTTAAAGGTGTCTAAACTGACTTTAAAATAATGATGATAACGTATTCTAGCTCTTATGTAGTAATGATTCATCTGAAGATCTGTTGGTTTGTTGCTGTTTAACGATACTGGCTATTGACGCCAGTCCAGTCAGCTGTCTCTCTATCTGTCTGCGCGTTTGTCTACGTGTGCTTCTGTGTGTTTGTCTGTCCGTCTCGCGATCCACGTGTAGGGCTGGGATTAGGTCTGTTTCTCTGTCTATCTGTCTCTACACTCACCTTATAATTATATTTCTCATTTTCGGTTAAACGTGAGTTATTTCGGATAGTGCCAGACCCAAGCCAGAATGAAGGAGGAGGGTGAAGCTGATCATCTCTGTTATGACTCAGCAACTAACCGACCAATCACCAGACAATTCCCACGGTAAAGGTGAGATCGACAATCATGAGATGTTGTTACACGCTGGAGCCTGGAAGTTATAATATCGTAAAAGTCTTTCAGTTATAGGATATCGTTAAACAGGAAATGTTGATACATAATTAAATTTCAATTTACATATGAAATTTCAAGCTGAATTACAAATTTGCGATACGCCGATGACCTTATGTGTAATTATGTTACAAGGCAATCCGTTGGAACGGATTAACATATCTTGGGACCATTATAATAATCAGTGTGTGGGCAATACAAGCAAGTCCAGTGAGATCATTTCACGCGCCCCCGGGGTACCATCGGTATGGTTCCCCCTCCTTTAAAAGGTATCACACGGGTGCAGACTCTAAATATTTTGAGTTTTGAGCTTACAGAGAAATTTGGGTTCTCCAGCCACATTAAACATCTGACCATAAAAGCAAGACAGTCCTTTAACGCACTTTGGATCCTGAGGTCGCATGGGCTCTCGGGAGACAGATTATTTGATGTAGTTCGTGCCACTACGGTTGGTATGATGCTGTATTGCTCGCCTGTGTGGTGGGGCTTTGAGAGAGTGCAGGAACGGGAGACCCTTGAGGGAATTATCCGGAGGCTGGTACGCCAGGAGTACTTACCTCCATCTTCTCCATCATTTGTGACGCTTTGCCTGTATTCTGCACAATCCGTGCCATATGTTGCATAAATTGTAACCGCCTATTAAGCAATCTCATACTCACTGTGGCCACGGTCCCATAACCGTGAGCTTCCCATGTTTGACAACCTGGCTCAGAAATGCTTCCTTGCCCGGATGCTGTACAAATAAACAATGTGCTCCCTGGACCAGTCTATTTAAGCTCTTCATTTTCCCCTATGACTAGCCCTAACTCTCCCTCCACTAGGTTGCCCTGATATAAAATTACTTCTCCCATTCAATTCTTTGCTTGAATATATAAATTTGTTTGTTTTTCTTTGAATGTATTAATCTTGCCATGTACAGTGCTGTGCGTTTGCTAGTGCTTCTCAATAAAGAATATTCTTACTTACTTACTTACTTAATAACCGAGGACACTGAGTATATAAAAAAGATATTCTGTCAAGATTAGCGAATGGACAATGTATTGGGGCAGCACCCATGCAGCAACTCACTAACCAACCTTTGGATAATTCTTTACTGCAGTGGAGGTAGCGAAGGTTAGCATCAAAGGCCTTGGTCGCCGTAAGATGTCGCTAAATACTAATATTAATATTTATATTAGGTTAATTTAGACACCCTTTTATTGGTTAACGCTGATGCTATATATACCAATCGTTTCACTTCAATTATATCGTTATCATCAATTGTCATTTCTTATGTGGAACAATAATAATTGCTATATAATAATATTTTTTAATTTGCTTTTTGTCCAAATATAAAAATCATAGACAGTGACATGAACTACTTTATGTTGCTAAAATATTTAATAATAGATTAATTGTAAAGCTCGGTTTCGACACCTTCAAAGGTGTCGTTTGGACGCTATAAGTTTATTGTACTCATCGAACTGTATAATTGTAGTCAACTGCCTTTGCTGTCATAAAGTATGACGACGTTTAACATTGGAATAATAATAATAATTATTATTGTATTGTATCTAAAGATTTATATAGCTCCTCTCTCAGAATAACTATTCAGAAGCGCTCTCAGCACGAAAACCCCGGGGGAAAGAAACGTCTTTTAAGAACGAGAGACCAAAGAGGAAAAACTATTCATTAGTTTAGGCTTTAATGAGGGGGGAAGGTCATCCCAAGTAGAGGGACCAACCACAGCAATTGCCCGGCGTTGAACCAAGGCAGTCCTAGTCCTAGGAACAAAAAGATAAAGCCTATCAACAGAGCGCAAGGAACGAGATGAGGTCGCAGATAACGGCTTTCGCATACAGTCAGAAAGATACTTTGTGGCACTGCTATTATTGTAGCATCGTACGAGTTCCTTAAAGTGACTTGTTTATAAAGGAGGAAGGTTATGCTGATCATTTCTGTAATGACTCAGTGTCGTTAAACACCTATTAACCAAAAAAATTCGCAGCTAATTCCCAAGGCATAAGTAGGATCGGTTTCCACACCATGACAGTCATAAGTAGTCGTTAAACGCTGGTTCAATTTAGACACCTTTTTATCGGTGAATGTCAACCTATATATAATTTTCATTTATCGTTTCTTCATTGTTAAAGATTCGAACAAGACAGACCGTTGTCTTGCATTAATTAAGCGATTCATTGAATATTGTTGTTTAACGATACTGTGTCATAACAAAGATTGCGTGTTGAGCTCCCAGCCTGTTCCTTTATCTGTTTCGGAAACGCCTGAAGACCATCTTATTTGTTACAGACAGCACTGACCTGGGTCGGGATCGCTTCTGAATCTCTGAGTGGCGCTATACAAATGTTCAATTACAATTACAATTACAATTACAAAGATGATTAGTTTCTTGATTTGTATTAATATCCAAAACTTCCGACTTTTAACGACATCTTGTGGCTGGCATGGCTATACATGCACACATGCGTATCATTATATATAGCAAACCAACCCGCTCCCCTCCGAAAGATAGACTCAGCCTTTCATTCGACTCTCTGTAACAACTTGTGATCATCCGTTCATACTATGAATCATAATCATACTGCGGTGTGTCTGTTGGAAATAATAAACGAAGATTATTATTGCTACTATTCGCGTGTATGCTTCACAGAGTCAAAGGCAACAGCACATAGGTCTAAGTGCAGTTGCAGACAGTTCCAAGAGGAAGAGCCAATACACGAGAAGGCACGATTACTTAGAGCTGAATTGCGACACCGTGGAACCAGAATAATTATCTCCATAGGCTGCTGACTGGAGACTGATAATAATAATAATAATAATAATAATAATAATAATAATAATAATAATAATAATAATAATAATAATAATAATAATAATAATAATAATAATAATAATAATAATAATAATAATAATAATAATAATAATAATCTTTATTGAAACAAACGCAACCGGTTGCAGTGTACAGTTATGCAAATGAAACAATTCACAAGAACACAAATAACAGAAGACATAAATCTTAACTACTAACAGAACAGACAGCCTGCAATACACGGCGCTAATAGCAGCCTACAAAGCATGTCCGCCTACGGGTTCGATCTCGGAACCCATCGCTCTCTATGCCAGTGTGTTATCCAATGCGCTATCCGGATAGTGCAAACAGTCGCCCTTCTATTTCGGGCAGGCTTGGGACTGGCATTGCCAACGGTCTTTGTTGCATTAATATGTTGTCGTCGATCAGTCCTATATTATGACATAGGAACAGTGAGAACTATAATTGAAAATAATTAAACACCTCTATTAACCTTTATTTACCCACTATGCCTTTTAGGTGGAATTTTGAGATGGCCCTTAGATATGTGTTGTATGTTGATGGTATTAAAACAGAAATGACAAGCTTTTAGTGATATTTCACATTTAAGGTCATTTTTGGGATGTTCCAAAAATGGAACGTTGGGTCATTCCCACTAGCATTTTTTTACAATGGCAGTTCAACATGAATAAACGATACAAAATTGGCTTATGCACAATTTATTGAAAACCAGTTTATTTAAAGGTATGATAAACTTTCAAAGCAGTTCAGTTGAAGTATCTTGAGGCACCTGACACATTCTTTGGTAGTGTTTTTCTTCAAAAAATTTAAAAAAACAATGATCTTGACTAATGACAGGAATGTATTGCTCGATCCCATCGCAATGTGTCATGACAACCTTTGACGTGCCTGAGCACTTTTTCACAGGATTTACAGTATTGATACTGCTGGAACATGCTACTACATTGTTATCTGACTACCTAACAACAACAATTTTGGCATGACATGTGTATTCAAATGTACCTCTTTCTTGTTTTGCAAACATTTTCTTGTCATTCAGAGGTGCTGTTCCGGTTCGACCATCACAGACGTCATGTCCGTGATGGTCGAACTGGAATAGCACCTCTGAATGACTGCTGCCCCACACTTCAGCTTAGATAGAAGACTGTAACTAGTAAAAAGATTGACAACTAATAGCATGTGATATGGTTTCCTTTGATGAGGCAAAATTCATGGCAATGCGCTCACCAAAAGTGGTTACCTATGTGGGTCGCCTACTCCTGCCACAATAAATTGTAGCTTGATATGGATGAACAACCTATTCATGAATGAGACATCCAGATCTTATAACTAAATCTGAATTGCATTCCTCTTATAAACATCTCTAGCCCATGATGTCCATAGTTAGACACCCACAGACTCATAAATGCTAAGTTTGAAATGAACAATTCCAAATTGCAAAGGTTTGTGTTACTGATCATATATTGCACACTCTGCCATTATAGAGAGATCTCTTGTCAGCTGCATGCATGGCAGTACATCCTCCTTTCATAGATTTAGACATTGCAGTTGCTATTAGACTGCATCAGGTACTCAACTGTGTTGCAGTTATTGCGTTATTTTCTAAAAACTCCAACTTAAAATATGTACTAATTATTACAAAATCAGTGTTAAAACATGGGCATATATAAGGGGTTTTACGGGGTGGGGTCATCCTAAATAAATTGCTGACATTTTTTTCTATGCAATTATATGCGAAATACAAAAAACTGAACTTTTTCGACCATTTCCAATGGAAACCCCAGAAAACTTAACCCCCCCTAATTTTTTCCTGGCTACGCCCCTGGTTAAAAATAAATTAAGTGAAACATAATATTAAAAACAAGTTAATGATACATGCAACAATCCAACAGTAAATACTGGCAAATTATGAACAAGGAACAATTAGGAACACAAACACCTCATATTGGAATTATACTAATGAGAGTGCACCAACGTTCCAAAAATGGAACATGCTTCAAAACTGGGTTTTTTCTTCAAGAGTTTTGCTTCTTTTTCAGTAATTTTAATTTGTATCACTGACTTTAGATATCAATCAACAAAATACAATGTGTCTCACCTGTAAAATTATGACACAAATATTTATTTCAACTTCCTAAA
Organism: Aporrectodea caliginosa; assembly: GCA_020284085.1. NCBI lineage: Eukaryota > Metazoa > Annelida > Clitellata > Crassiclitellata > Lumbricidae > Aporrectodea > Aporrectodea caliginosa. The sequence continues at coordinate 593,769 of JACEVL010000203.1, forward strand.
AGATTTTTTTCAAAAATCACAAAATTCGTCAAAATTACGCATCTGTAGCACAAAAATAAATAAAGTTATTCAGAAAATTACCACTGTTTTACATTCTCCATTCTTAGATCTTTCATTTGATGTGCAAATATAATAAATTTACCAAGGCAGAATTATTTTTTTTAACATTACAAATTATGTTCCAAAAATGGAACGTTGGTCAAATAAAGGTTAAGCATGATATGCACCCTATAAGTAAAAGCATTTGAGCGTCGTTGATTATGTTTCGTTTCTCTATCTCTAAAACTCTGAAATGGTTTATTCTTAATTTATTTGTAACCGAATACATCGCTGAATTGAAGAGCTGTAATATGCCAAAAACTAATCTTTGTCGGCGGCAACGGCCTATGTTGTCATAAGCTGCCGTTAAACTCTGGATCCACCACACATCGCTGAACTTCGGTTTAGTTTTGCAAACAAAATACAATCAGTCAAAGAAAAAAATCTGAGGAGATTCTGTGTATAGTTCTATATATATATTTTCGTTTATTCAACAATCCGGTTGACACACCGCAACCGGTTACAGTGTACAATTATGCAATTCACAAGACACAAATCTTAACTACTAACAGAACAGACAGCCTGCAAACACAAAGCATATCCGCCCAACGGGGCTCGAACTCGGTACCTCTCGGTCTCTTTGCCAGATCTTATCCAAAGCGCCACGACAAGTCAAGATCTAATTGTAGCTCGGCTCCTAATTATTCACCTGTGTAACTTGTAACTCCTTGCGTCAGTGACAACTAGAATTGTTGAAATAAACAAGTATTGATTGATTGATTGATTGATTGATTGATCAATCGATTGATTGATTAACTTACCTCTTTGAATTGGCTTATGCCCGCTTATCTACCATAGGCTGCCTCTCTGTCTCTTACGGACTGATCTTCTGGATGTTGACCTGATCATTATGACTTGGTTTTGGTGTGCCATCGGTTGATGCCACTGACATTTGTTAGTTTAAATATCAATTTTTTCGTTTATTACAATGGTAACTTTACTGATTCGTTAACGCTTCATTTCCTAAAGTAATTTTTTTAAGTTATGATTTGAATGATACCGTTTTCACGAAACAACTTATGTAGCGTCGCAATTACTTAAATTAAAGGTGTTTCTTGCAGCTTTATAGTTTTATTGTTACAGAAAATTGCTGATTAGTTGCTGTTTAACAGATCTCCTTCGTTAAAATTTGACTAACATCGCTCTCCTCCTTAATCCAGTTCTTGGGACTGGCTCTACCAGAATACGGTGATGAAAATCAAAGTCACAGTTTGTATGAAGAGCTCAAGGAAGACCTGATAAATGTCGTGGATTGATGACATAAAATCGCAAAGATCCAAACGGTCAGACGGCTCTACATAAAGCGACTAGAAACGGTAATCTAAGTAGGTGAAAAAGAAAAGGCGCTATATTAAACGCAATTAGAAAAGATGAACGCAAAATGAAATAACCCATGTGGTGATATATAAATGGAGGGTAAATGCTAACAGTTGAAATACAACGCTTCAATTAGACACCTTTAATTAAAGACGTAGTGGTAATATAATATGCATCAAATTGTCTTCAAATGCCAGTTTCATCCGTGCCATGACACAAATAATGTTCCCTAACTCATTCATTCATTCAGAGCATTTATACAGCGCCCCTTAAAGAAGCAACTCAGGAGCGCTCCCGGCCCAGCCACGACTAAAGAAAACAGACTCGAGGGACTTGTAGAACTCTGTCGGATGGCTCACAATAACAAGTAAAGAGCGGAGTTTAAATGGAAGGTCATTCCAGATGGAAGGGCGGCAAGGGCCCACAACAGAAAAAGCACGGTGCTGCCTAATTGCCAAGCGAGCCCGTGGAACTATGGGAGCTCACCCTCGTCGCAGAGTGAAGCGCCCGACGCGCCGTATTGGAGCACAGCCAAGAACGCAACGAGAAACCAGAGCAGGAATGCGGTATGAGATCCAATTACATACAGGCAGCCAATGCAACACATCACGCATGTATGCAGAGACAGGAGATAGAAGTGTGTGTGTGTGTGTGTGTGTGTGTGTGTGTGTGTGTGTGTGTGTGTGTGTGTGTGTGTGTGTGTGTGTGCGCGCGCGTGTGAGTGCGAGTGCGTGCGCGTGCGTGTGTGTGTATTCCAAATTTAGATGAGACCCATATTTGTACTAATTTTCAAGCATTGAATTTTTAATATTTGGAATTTCTAGACTTTTAATAATAGTAAAATGAAGTCCAATTTTAAGTAAGATGGTGAAAAACCTCTTTAGTTTATTTCCGGACTAATCTGTCGTACCACACTGTAAGCTTACCCATTAAAATAAGGTTTCATTTATGCTCTTTTAAAAAGGTTTCCTTATCAAAGTAAATTTGGTGAATGTGTATACTATCCCTTAGATAGTTTTAAGATGATCCTTATTTTTAGCCACAAATGACGTCAATGACGAGGAAAACCGCAAGATATCTTTAAACGAATTATAATTATGATTGGACACCTTTAAAACAAATGTTCCTGACACTATATAGGTCTCGTTTTCGTTGAATCCTTAAATATTGTTGGGTGATGGTTATAATATTATGAAGTTCGTTGATTCATCTTTATCATACTATCATGCGCGGCCAGATAGTCCGAAATGCGAAAAAAAATAATCGAAAGTTCCATCATGGCTGTAGTTGTGAGAAAGATATTTTCGGGCGTCTTTGCCGGGAAACATCCATCTGAAATGGAAATTCTGCAAATGGGAGAGAGAGGAAGAGACAGACAGACAGACTGAGACTGAGACTGAGACAGAGACACAGAGAGTGACAGAACGAGACAGCCAGAGAGAGTGAGAGACAGACAGACAGACAGACAGACAGACAGAAAGACAGACAGACAGACAGACAGACAGACAGACAAAGAGACAGAGAGATGCGTCAAATTGTTGTATTTCATGCGATTACTTGGTGCGTTTACTGTACCAGTATTCATATTATATCTTATGTGTTACCCTGATATATGCAGCCATGGGTATGAAGTGTTAGCGACTTCATTTTCTTAGCCTCGACATATGAGGGCTGGTTACCAATCCTCTCCCTCGCCGTCTCATCTACCTATCGACAGTGTACTCATTGTAGAAAATTTCTGCAAAGGAGGGGATTTGAAATAAGTGTAAATGTAACAAAAGTGTCTATATAATTATGGAATCTGTCCATTTAAGTTAAACGCTAGTTGCTATTAGCGCATTTTTAGTACTTCACAAAAGCGCTACACGAATGAAAACATTAACGATCAAATAAGGGGCGTTTTAAGACAGTTAGCGACCTTGGGAGCAGCCACATGTCGTCAAAATTGGCTGCAACGAATCAATATTAGGCTCAGTTTAGACACCTTTAATCGGTTGCTTCAGTTACAATATATAACGAATTAGGAGTTAACCCGGATTGTATTATAAAGACTTAGTATCAGTGCGACCACTGCTTGGGATTTTTCCCAAGATCTTGGGATTTTGGGGGTCCTACTTGGGATCTGGAGATTTTGCCTAGCAATCTTGGAATTTTTCTAAGGTCTATAGACTAGTTTTTACAGTACTTTGCAACAGTGGCAGCAAATCAGATTAGAAAAACTCGCTCAGTCTGTAACTTGTAAACATTGTTAATTCAATGTTATGCTCCGGGTTTTTTTTGGGAGTTGTTAACTAGGCATTTTTGTAAATTATTGTGATTGTTAAAAGTTAGAACGCATTTCATATTTCATCACAACTCTTTCCTTTTCGGTAGCTTGGGATTTTTTGGTACACTTTTGGCCAATCTTGGGATTTTTCTCTGCAAGAGCTTGGGATTTCAGAAAATGGAGAGTGGTCGCACTGGCAACTACAATCAGCCAATCGCTAGAGGTGGAACATGCCAACGGCCTTTGTAGCTATCTATAGGCCTAAGATGTCGTTAACCCTTTTGGAGGTGAGGTGGGGTATGACAAACCCCATAGCTATTCTACGCTGCTTTTTCTACGGAAAACGTAGAACCAGCTTGGATTATTTTTGTCTACCTTAGTGAATGTGAAATACGGACACTTTAGGACACTTTCAGGTACTTTTGGACGCCATTTTTTTATTTCTTGCATATTAAAGTGAAATTATAATTTTTCGTATACATATTGATTTTAATTAATTAAAAAGTAACGGCACAGTGCCGAAAAAATTGTGCGATTATAAGATATTACTGCATATAGTGTTGCATTGATGCAAAATTGATCCATTATTACGGGTATTATGTCACGTGTTCCCAAATGTTACATGTTTCGAGGGCCACGAAGATGCCATTGCAAAGGGCCGCTTTGATTTTGAGCGCCACCACGCTGGCCATATCAATTATGATTGAAAACTGTTATTTGTTCCTGAAAATCACCAGTTTAGCCGATAATTGGTTAGATGACTATAGTTTAGCTCACAATTTATTTTATGTAGTTGATATTGCGACTTGCAAGTAAATATATGTATTGGGTATGTCAGACCCCACCTCACCTCAAAAGGGTTAAACATTTGAATTAAAAAAAACCGCTAGATTTGGCCAAAGTTCAAAAGAACAGTCCAATAAGGTACCCAGAGAGGCAGCCATTTCATTTTCTTAGGCTCGGCATATGAAGACGTGTGGTCAGTCCTCTCCCTTGCCGTCTCATCTGCACATCGACAGTGTACAGTCAGTGTACTCATTATAGTCGAGTAGGCTAGGTGGCGCAGAAATCTGTACCAAAATTTCTGCCCTAGCGGTGATTTCAACCATGAACTCTTGGTTAACAGTCGCTTTATTAAACTAACTCGGTCCAATTCTGATCCGTGTAAAGGGCTGACCATTACATACATATGCACATACATTCATAATAATAATAATAATAATCTTTTCTTTAATCAAGCGCCTGACAAACGCACTGCGCTGTACATTTACATGTTATGCAATTTAATCTTAACTACTAACAGAACAGACAGCCTGCAATACAACGGCGCTAATAGCAGCCTACAAAGCATATCCGCCCAACGGGGGCTCGAACTCGGTACCTCTCGCTCTCTGTGCCAGATGTTATCCAATACGCTATCGCCACCCCCGCCAAAAAAATTGTTATACATATATACATAACAGCCTTTAGCGTCCATTTTAATCTAATTAAAAACCAAACGATGTGAGACTGCATGCATGCTGATAACAGATGAATGAGGCCAAACGATGCATAATGTCAATAGCTGTAATAACATTATTGTCACTTTTTGCGCCTCTTGTCAACTAGATTCCTGGAATAAACAAATCCGGGATGCAATTGCATTTGCTGGTTGGTTGGTTTCCCAGTTTAACGGCAGCTTATGACAACATTGGCCGTTGCCGCCGGCAAAGATTAGTTTTGGCATAATACTGCATTTGCATGAACAACTAAACACATTTAAAGTTTTTACGTTAGAGAAAAAAAGGTGTCGAACTGGAACGTTGTATTCATGTGTTTGTTTCCATCTTTAACATAATCTTGTGGTTACCATGGTTTACACATATTTATAGATAGATATTGACAAATAAATATCTGTTACTGTTGCATTTCGCAACGATCTCTCTGTCTTCAATCTTGTCTAGTATCTTTTCTCTCTAGTGGCCGATCTCCAATCATCGAATCGCTACAAAGAAGGGTCACTTAGCACTCGACGTTGCCATGCTCACGCCGATCGCCAAGGGCAACGTGACGTCATCGACTATCTAAAACAGTTCGATAGGCAAAAATACAATCACTAAGTCAATCAGAATTCGAAGTAGCTCAGTGTAATTAATTTTAATTAATTCGCGTCAGCAGCAGAAGCCGCCACAAGATGTCGCTAAACCATAAATACCAGAATACATTATGCTTCCTTGCCCGGATGCTATACAAATAAACGATATGTTTTCCCTAGATCTGGCTATTTAAACCCTTCTTTTTCCCCTATGACTAGCTCTAGCTCTTCTTCCTCTGTACAATAAAGCCTCTCATTCAATTCTATGGTTGTATATAGAAATTTTTGTTTATTTGTTTATTTGTTTGAATGTATTAATCTTGCTATGTACAGTGCTGTGCGTTTGCTAGTGCTTCTCAATAAAGGAAATACTTACTTACTTACTTTATATGAAGTAGAACCCGTAATTTAAACACCTTCAAATAAGTTGTTCTAGGCGCTATATCAATGGTCAAATAGCATTCAAGCTGTGTGTTAATTAAGAAAGGTTTCTGTGAACTAATGTTTTGCATATATAATGAGCACAGGTGTTCCTTAGGTGTATATATATATAATGTGTATTCGATTGTTAAGCGTTTTAGTCTTAGGCCTTAGTTGCGCTGTCGGCTCGTGGGCGCTTGGCCTAAAGTAGCCTAAACATTGGCTGACGGTAGATTGTTTTACACGTGCAGTTAGCGCGCCAAACTTAGAAACTGCTGATGACAGTGAATTTGAACTATACAGTGTAGTATGTTGTTGTAATGCAAGAGTTGAGTTGTTGTTATTAAACTGTGTTTGAAGAAAGAAAGAAACATTCAAAGAACTGTGTCAAATTAATTCTTAAACAGTTAGAAGTCGTTGAGCAATTTATATGTAGAGATAAGGAAAGTTCTTGAGGTAGGTCACAACTAAGAAGAAGAAGAAGAGTTGGTGACATATTTGGTGGCAGCAGCGGTGGAATTCGAAACAACGTCTGGGATTCGAAACAACGTCTGGGATTCGAAACAACGTCGACTGGTGAATACGCATTTGAATCATTGGTAAATTGACGACAACGAAAGCCTCAACGACAAAGGTATAAAAGTTGGTTGTTATCAAACAAAGAACAATCCCCAATACTTCAAACACAAAAGAAAACTCGTGTTTTCCAGAAAGGACAGCACTGAAGTAAAGAAGTAAGATGGAGAAATTAAGTGTCAAGAAACAAGCAGAACTGAAGAAGATGTCTTCTGAAAGATTAAAACAGCGCTTGTTAAAGGCTGGTTTTGAAGAAGAGAAACTGGAAGATATGTCACGTGAGGACATGCTAGAAGCGCTAGCTGAAGTCTGGCTTAAAGAAGAAGCAGAAGAAGAAGAAGGTGCTGTCGGCGGTGCTGTGGAAAAGGTTATTGAAAAACCGCCTGGACTTATGTCTATGGAGATGATGATGCAGTGGATGATGATGAAAGAAGAAAGAGAGGAGAAACGGAGACAAGAAGAGAAAGAGAAAGAGGAGAAACGAAGACAAGACGAGAAAGAAAGAGAGGAGAAACGAAGACAAGACGAGAAAGAAATCAACTTTTAGCGCTTAAAGTCGTCAAATTTAATTACAAACCAATCTTTTTGAAGAATTAAAACAACCCAACAATGGCGATCCAAGAAGAAGAAACTATATAAAAAAGACTCGCGTCTTGATATCTCTCCGCCTGACGTCAGAGCCAGGCCACCAATAAAACGCAAGTCATCTACATAGAGACTCAGCCATTGGCGTGGATTCGCGCCAGGCCTATTGTATTGTATTGTATTGTATTGTATCTATCAATTTGTATAGCGCCTCTCGCAGTGCACACCAATCAGAGGCGCTCCCAGTGCGAAAGACCCAGAGAAAAGAAAGAAGTCTTGAGACAACGAAAAGAGGCACTTGGCCCACCAGTTAATAAACAGGAACGAGTCAAAGGAGGAAGCTGGTTCCATAGTGCAGGGCCAATGAAGGCAAAGGCTCGCGATTTAGCCATAGAAGTTCTCGCTCGCAGGACAAAGAGATCATGCCGGTTTAATGAGCGTAGCGGGCGAAGAGAAGTAGCCGAGGCCGGCAGCCGGATAAGGTCACTATTGGGGTCAAGGTGCTGTATAAATGTGCAAGAGCTCGCCTAGAGCGATCGGATACTATATTGGGTCTCAATCTTCTTGAACAAGTAGCAGCTGATCGTGTCTGTTGTATGGCTTCCAGTTCTGAGAAGACCTCCTGTCCTTCCTTGCTTCATAACCACTGGTCTGCAAGGTGACCGTCGGTGCTGTTCGTGCAGATCCAGGCCATGTTCTAAATGACCTACTGCCCCCACCAATTAAAACTGTAATATATGCTCTACGTCCACGTAAACATGACAGAATTCTACATGTTGCAGACAGTCTGGCACACAAAACTTGTATTATTTGGATGATTGTACACAGTGCTTAAAGTGTAAAAAGAAGTGCCTGGACGCCCCTTACCTTTTCCCCTCCTCCCACCAATACCCTTTTCCCAACCCCTCTCCCCAACTTCCCTCCGTACTCCCATCCCCTTCCCCCGTCCCTCTCCTTAACCCCTCTCCATCCAATTAGAGGTGCAACTATAAAATCTCTCCTGAGGTGCTCATATTGCAAGCGCCGAAGGCACGAAGCCGTGAGTGCTGAGTTCCCCACTTCCCATGCGTATAGGCCTAACGACTAGGGTGTCTGAGGGTGCGTCGTCAGCTCCGTTCCGCGGGGTCTGGGGCGGAGCCCCAGAAGCCAACGCATTTTGTACCAATTGCTATCAAATGGAACACGTGCTAGGCTCTTGTTTTCCAGCAGTTTCCGAACCATAAAGTTATGAAAACTTCGTGTTTTATCCAGATTCCCAGACTAACACCACAACAATTTCAGAGTTTTATTTTGTCTGTAACAGTTGTTAACTCCAATAAACGAATATATGATCATGAAGTCGTATATGTTGTCTCTCAACAGTTTCTGGGACTTGCTGGTGAATTACGTAAAACTGGGACAGTGGGTGTTTTATAGGTCTAGGTGAATCGTATCGTAGGCCTATTGTATCAGTGCGTTGTATTGAAGTCATTTAACTTGATAAGTTCATTCAGTTATAACAGTCAAGACACGATTCACAGTGGATGTGAGTCATGTGACAGTCAGGAGAGACTGTAAACTTGGCCCTAGTTGTTAGCGCCTACGAAAACTCAGACGATAAAACCGTAAGCGCGTATATGACGTGCAATTTGATGAAAACTTATCTAGAATGTACAAGTCAGGAACCAGATGGAGAAACAAGTTACAACATGAAATTTCATTGGAATCTTAAAAAATTAAATGCTGTTGAAACTGACGTAGATGAATTATTAGCCTACACTGTTGCTTGGACGCTGCATGGACGGCGTCCAGGCGGTGCTGCCTAATAAGTGGCAGGACGGCGTCCAGCCTTGAAAATAAGTGCCTGGACGCCGTCCATGACCGTCCATGCACACTTTAAGCCCTGATTGTACACCAAAGTGCGGTTAGCAATTGGATCAATAAAGTATAATTATACTTAAAAGGCATCGCTACCAGTGGGAGAGATGTACTAGCGTTATTAAACTATTCTAGGCATGATAAACTATTCTAGGAATCGGACAATTTCTGCACTATTTAGTGTGTAAATTCAATTCAAAGGGGACAAGTAAACTGACTTCCCAAGTTAGACCGAGCTTCACTGAAAATGTCTTATTTTGACGCGACTTGTTACGATTACACCAATATCGTTATACGTAAGCTAAGGTCGGTCGACCTAAGCAGCCGCCAGATGTCGTTACCATATGCGCCAACGAATAATATTAAGCTCAGTTTAGACACCTTTAAATCGGTTATTTCAGACACAATATATATCGCATTTGTCGTTGAATCTGCAGATAAGCTTCCTACAGTCGACACGATGAGTTGCGTGTGTGATCGTTTTTGTTGTAAGTATCAGTGGGTGACCTCGATTGATCGCCAGATAAAATAGAGTGGAACGTGCGGCGAACTCTGTGAAGGGTTTCAGAAAGATTTCTCACGGAGAGCTGAGTGTGGGATTTCCACCAATATTAATCTGTTAGTTAAGGTTTTCGTTTTCTTAAATATATTTTCATAGTGTTTTCACGGTTTTGAATCAAATTAATCATTTACTGTGTAATATGTACTATACTGTTTGCATTGCTGTACGAAACTTGATGTTGCACTGTTTATCAAGGATTTAGCTAATTCAGATTTCTGATATGTTGTTCTAGGTGTCCCTAGTTAGCGGGATCTTGATCCTTTTGGGACTCCTCTTGCGGCCAATCCTGATATTTTATGTTGAAATGTTATGTTTCTTTTTACTTCGCTTCAATAAAAGAGTTTTGATTGATTGATTGATTGATTGATTGATTGATTGATAATGATCCTGGAGATTCCGGGTGTGTACAGAGTGTTTGATATCATTGACAGTGTCAATGAAGTGGACCATAACTCGAGAGGTCGGGGTTTCAAATCCCGCCAGAGGAGAAAATATCTTTTGAGATTTCTGTTCAATCCGCGCCCTCTGTCCAACTCAGCCATAACGAGTACATTGACCGTACACTGTCAGTGGGAAGATGAGACGACGAGGGAGAGGACTGGACACTCTTCTTCGTACGCCAAGGCTAAGAAACTGAAGTCGGTAACTTTATATACCCGTGGATGCCTCTCCGGATATCTTGAGGGACTGCTGTTTTGAACTGTAGGGACATCTAGCGATTATTTCTGTATTCCAATGTTTAATGACATCTTGTAGCTAAAAGAGCCATTCTCACAAATAAAGCATTAAACGATCAGTAGTAGTAGTTTCAGTTTAACGGCACTGTGTGATAACAAAGATCATTAGCGTCGCCCTCCTCCTTTATCGAAGCTTGGGACTGGCACTGACCGTGTGAAATCAGTGGCGGAGTTATCAAGCGATCATTATTATTTGTCCATAGTTTAACGTCGTCCTATGACATCAAAGGCCGTTGACGACAATACAGAAAATATACAATACAATCAGACAAGAAACTTATACAAGCGATCAAACGCAATTTATATTTATTGTACTGCAATTATAGTTTGAATTAAAGGTGTCTAATTTGAGCAGTCTTTCCCAATCTGGATACCGTGGCCAGTTAGCTACATTAGTAAGAGCGTAGACTGCGTCACATGAGCCTCTGTGAAAGAAAGCATGCGGATCGCGGTAAAAAATTCCATTAACCAACAAAGTATACATGTATTATAATTGTTAAAAGTACTCTTTTACATTGCAACACAGTATATAATTGCATAATAACAATATTAGCAGCGTGCAATTATGAGATTTATAATTATAACATCGTCTTAGGGAAGGGTGTGCAAAATTGCTATAGGACCTTAAACTCCGTGTCACCAATTCAAACGAACAGCGTTGGAGAAGGATCTCACCCGATCAATTCATTTAAAGTAGAGTTAGGGTCGAGACATGCGATCACACATAAAATCGTCTACCGTTGCTTTCACAGATTGAGGCAAGTTACAAAGCCTGATTTTTAAATTCTTTGCGTGTACCGTGAAAATCGAAATAACGTTTAATTCTGAAATTTGTATTATGTGTGCCAGCTGGAGATATCCTAATCATAATCGTAAACTCCAAACTTCTAAAGCGCTACTCGAAAGCCAAGCGCAGGGCACCAGCTTATTCACGAGCGCTGAGTAGAGTGTAGCATCAGCAGAACTCAGTGAATCTCAAGGAACTCGTCAACGTTCGTAGACAGATTTTCACGGTGAGATGTATCGTTTTCTTCTGTTTATACCAGAAGTCTACAGTCATGATGGTAATTTCACCTAGAATATCTTTGTCTTTCTTCTCTACCATCGTTCATTTTTAAAAGCGGGGTGAGGAACCGACTCCTTCCGGCTCTGCTAATACCCACGTGCAGTAGTTTGAATGAAGAGATTTGACAGATAAGTCCCGTTGCTATACGCAGAAAAAGGAAACCTCTTAGAAAAGAGAGGAGTAACAAGTCCTTGTCTTATCTTCGATAATAATGACACCGTTCAATTGCTATTTAAAACAGGCTAAGATCGAGGCGAAGCGTTCTCTATATAAAGCGGTTACACTTGTATGCTGCTCCGGCATGGTGGGGCTTTGCCAGCCAAAGGCAGAAGGGAATGCTCCAGACTGTAATGAACAGATTGATCCGTCAGCGATACCTCCCAAGTGATAGCCCAACCTTTGAACAACTAAGCCTTAAAGCCGACACCTGCTTGTTTTCGGCGGTCCTGGCAAACCCGGGCCATGTTCTCCATAGGTTTCTTCCTCCAAAAAAACTGTTGGCCTATCCCTTCGACCCCGGTTACATGACCGTGTTTTACCTTTAGTTAACCATAATATAAAAAAACTTTTATAGTTAGAATGATTTATTCATAATGACTATTGATTGTTTATTATATATATGATGTATGTACACCAGAATGCGGATTGCAACTGGTTCAATAAAGAATATACTTACTTACTTACTTACTTACTTACTTACTGACTTATAATTATGTACAGCTTCGAGTTACCGTTAAGATCCAAAACCTGTTTTAATGTTGCTTTCCTCACAAACAAAGGTATTTGATTTTGAGATTTTATATACGGTAGCTATATACATAAGAACAGGTGTTGAAAATTGCTACGGTTAAAGTAAGAACTATTTTGCTGAAATGTTATAAATTTTTCATTTCCCATAAAAGAGAGTTTGTTAAACTTTTTCAGATCTAACTTAAAGCAAATATTGCATCCATACGTTTCTGCAGAAGGTTTCTTTTATTATTTCATATCAATTATTTCGCAGGATTTAAATAACCCCTCGTAGAGTCAAAATGGAACAGCGTGCTGTCTGCTGCCATTGGTTGATTAAGCGAAGATACAATACAATAAAATACCTTCTCAGGTACGATTCCTGCTCAACTCCAGCGATTGAGAACAGTTTCCATAATTATGCTTGTTATAGTGTATAAAGAGTAACTATTGTTAAAAGAATGCGAAGATCTGAAGGAAGGTTATTGCACGTGGTCGGCTCAACCTGGGATCAGACAGTGGAGTTCTCGCAAGTGGCATTTGACTAACGATTATAAATTCAAAACACGTTGTCATAATTATAGGCAGCCAATGAATTGCGTTGAATTTGGAGTTCAAGGGACGCGATGATTGATTGGTAGAGCGCTCTACTTAGACACCTTTAAAAAACGATCGACCTGTGCTATGTAATCATGGGACCCGGCATCTGAGTTAGTTTGTCCTCGGCTGCAGTGAACTTTAAAACCAGTGAGAAATTTCCAACACAATTTTTACTATCTACGTAAATGGCCTTTTTTGCCATAAGATGTCATTAATCCCTGGATCGTATATGTGATTTTTATAAATGGCTTATCCCTCCATCCGTCCCTCCGTCGCTCACTCTCTCCATCCATCCATCCATCCATCCATCCATCCATCCATCCATCATCCATCCATCCATCCATCCCATCCATCCATCCATCCATCCATCCATCCATCCATCATCCATCCATCCATCCATCCATCCATCCATCCATCCATCCATCCATCCATCCATCCATCCACCCATCCATCCATCCATCTGTCACGCGGAACTTTGCCTAAAGACTACACAATTTGAGAATTACAGTGAAAATTTGTCATTTTACTCTACGTAGGTTTATGAAGCTAATTCAATTTGCTGTGCAAGCAACAAGCCAGTCAATACTAATCCTCGCTCCACTGAAGAGGCTTTTGATAATGAGGATCAAAATAATTATTAAGGCTTGTTTCAATGCTAAAATGCACCATTTAAGAATTAGCTCACCGAGCCGCTTCCAAACCCTACCCAATTTTGATCACGCAACTTCTGGGCCCATACCTCCCACTTGCCATTAAAAAGCCTTGACACCAATAATATAGGGATTCTGTCCCAAAAATCAAACGTTTCATAGTAATTCCTAATTCCCGATGAATTATTTCTGTTGGAAACTAGAACCAGAAGTTGTAATAGCAAATCAGCGCAATTCACGGTTATCATAGTACATGTATACATCTAATAAAAGGTGTCCAATTGTTGTATTTCATATGGTAACTTCAAGCGCTTACTGAACTGGTGTATGTAAGAACCAGTAACTATATAGCAAATTGTGGGATGAAAATACTATCGTTGACCTACAAATTTGCATAAGAGCGCTTGTAAAAATGCTTCTATCGTTACGTTCGCGAGCCTTTCTTTGGACAAACAGGAGGACAACAGTGTGATTCTCGTTAACGATAACGATAACGAAAATGTTCGTTAACGAAAATAAAATGATTTCGATAACGATAACTATAACTATAACTAAAAAATATCATTAACTATAACTATAACTATAACGAAAATAACAATAACGAAAATTTATCTTTATTTTCGTTAATGCAAAAAATAAAAATGGGAAGTGCAATATGGACGATTCGACATAAATGAGAACGAAAAAATGCGATATTTTTACTATGCAATTTGTCAGTTACTTTGGAAACTCGTGTATTCATGAAGCTGAATGCACCCATGCTTCAAAGGCTTTCAAAGCTCTAAGCAAATTGTGAAACAGCGTGTTAATACGTACAATTTTGCCTTTAGCCTTAATTATTGTAACTAAGTAATAACTAAAATTAACTAAAATAAAAATCCATTAACTATAACTATAACTATAACTAAAAAAATAACACTAACTATAACTATAACTATAACTAAAATAAAAACCATTAACTATAACTGTAACTATAACTAAAAATAAAATCTGTAAGGAGAATCACATTGGAGGACAAACTATCAGACTTATAGTATGACACATTACCAATCTTTAATTTTAGCCTCGAATGGCAGTATTCAAAAACCTGCCAAGATACAGTTTGTTTGAACATGATTCGGAGATCCCAAAGCTTTCTCAAATCTTCTATAAGATTTTATACTAACTAAATGTGTTTATATTATTTTAATAAGTTCGAATGTAATCCATGTAACTAAAATGCTAAGAATGGCGAGGGAGAGGACTGTGGTCCAGCCCTCACATGCCGAGGCTAAGAAATAAAGTCGCTAACACTTCATCCCCAATGCTGCCTACCAGGGTTACGCTTAAGGGACAGCTACTTCTTCTTAATGATGATTGCTATTATATTCAAGCGTAAACCACAAGATGCCGTTAAGCAGTAAGATTTTAAAGTGATCTAATTCAATCGAACGCGTGAATATTAATATTCCCTGTGGAAGATACATGTATGTATGTATGTATGTATGTATGTATGTATGTATGTATGTATGCATGTATGTATAATATGTATGTTTGTTTGTTTGTATGTATGTATGTATGTATATATGTATGTATGTATGTATGTATGCATGTATGTATGTATGTATGTATGTATGTATGTATGTATGTATGTATGTATGTATGTGTATGTATGTATGTATGTATGTATGTATGTATTACATAATTTATATATCATGTATGGATAGAGTGGCCGAGTGGGTTGGTGCCCTGCTCTTTCGCGCCGGCGCCCCGGGTTAGCTTCCCGGTCGGGTCGGATTATCAGAGATTAATTTCTCGGATCTTTACTGCGGGTGGCTCGGTCGCATTATAAACGTGGAGTACAATACAACACACAATACAACACATCACAATACAACTGGGGCGCGGTGGTGTAGGGGTATGTTCGGTGCCTTGCAGCTGGAGGGTTGCGGGTTCGGATCCACCTCAAAGTCGCCGCGTAGGGACCCTGGGCAAGTCCTTCACTCGCAATTGCTCATGCGCTTCGGCGTGAAACTCCGATTCAGCGTTCGCGCAGTAGTCGGGGGCGCCTCTGAATGGGAAATCTGGTTGGGGCGCTATTACAAGTGTTCAACTACAATACAATACAATTGTAGCCATAACAGCCACAATATGTCACAAAAAGTCGATTTTAGTATCTTGTGTTTAACGATGTCTGATGGCTCCCAAACCCTTTACCAAGACACTTAACCACGCAGTACCAGAGTACTGGAAGTGGCGGAGATCCATTAAAATCCGAATGCCTTAACTTGAAATATAATTCTGATTTTACACACCTTTAATTAGAAATATCGTTTTAATATAATAGACATCAATCGCGTTCAATAGCTAGTTTAGAGCTGTAATATGCCAAAAAAATCTTTGTCGGTGGCAACGGCCTATGTTGTCATAAGCTGCCGTTAAACTGTGGATCCAATCCAATAGCTAGTTTCAACACATTTAGTAGTGATGTTCGGACGCTCTAAGGTTCCTGTACTTATTGAATTGTGTATTTTCTCATTCATTTTTCTGTATAATTGTCGTCAACGGCCTTTGATGTCATAAGACGACGTTAAACTGTGGAAATAAAATAATAACAATTGCTAGATACGCCTGGATTATAGTCCTGGATAATTATTAGTCCTAACTTACTAAATATTCTTCCTAGGGCAGCGAGTCACTCAAAGAGATTAAATTACCTTAAGATAAGATAAGGTAGAAACCAAGGGTTTTGGCAGCCCCCAATTCGTTAAATATTAAATATTAGTCTTATAAACAAATTGAATGTATCTATTACATACAAAATAAACTAAGGCTGTTGAAATCGCTTTTCTGCCGCTAGATGTTTGTATGTTTACATATTTTACACACTCTGAAATCGTTCTAAGTAAGCTTAGGTCGACGTCTAAGACCTTATCAGCCGCCAGATGTCGTTACCATTTACTGCAACGAATTTCATTAAGCACAGTTTAGACACCTTTAACTCGTTTACTTCAGATGCAATATATACGTATGCCGCATTTTTCGATAACTCAAAAGAATGAGCATGTGGTACCAAAGTCCCATATAATTGCAACGTCCATGGGTGCATTTCCTCCCATATTGAGTGAAATATATGCCCGAACTTTGATATGCTGCATCAGGATATATCACTTCTATCGATCGTTTATTTTATTAATTCATGTATTCGTCCAATATTCGGAGGATTTAAATAACGCCTCTCAAAGATACCTACCTTAGAGGGGATCCCAGCCCAACTCCGGCGATAAAAATCAGTTTCAATTGCTTGTTAAAGATTGTAATTGTAATTGTAATCAAACATTTATATAGCGCCGCTCAGAAATCAGCAGCGCTCTCGACCTGCTTCAGTGCCTGCGTCAGGGAACAGGAAAGTCTTAAGGCGTCTACGGAACTGGGAAGGTAAGATTATTATTATTATTAAACTGTCATTTATAACGCGCCTAAACAAAATTGGAATCTTGCACGAAGGCGCGTAACAGGAGAAAAATAAAGGAAGATAATGTCTGTGCTAGTCTCATGATGTTAAGTGTTATATTTCAGATGGTTAACATTTCTCACTAGAAGAGGAGTCTCCAGTGGCAGGCTCCCGCAAACACGTTAGGCCCAACCAACAGATTCGCAACTACAGTTGATAGAAAATTGAATATAAACTAAAACACAGAAGTAATAATATTGTAAGGTAATAATAATAAAGTAATAATGCGGCAGCCTGTTAGGCGCCATCCGTAAGACACTGATGTTGAACGTCAGAGGAATGTTGAGTTAATTGGTTACCAGTTGATGCTGCAAAGGCGACGTGCCAGAGGTATAACGGCCGATTTTAGACTCCTGCTATGATATTGATGTTTGATGTAATCTGTATTGTCCAATGTCCCATGCTGCGGGCCTACGGAGAAGCACGTGGAGAACGCGGCTTTTCGTTTTTTAAGAAAAACATGGCGTCGGCAACGCCGTGACGCTTTGTTAGAGGTCGTCCAATTTCCAAAAGTGCGTAATTCCAGGAGGCTAGCTCGGTAGGCATCGCAGAATCGGACTTGGTCGCAGTATGTCCTCGATCGAATGCACGTGATGGTTGATGTTATCTTTATTGTCCAATTCTGAAGATCTACGGAGGAGCACGTGGAAGTTGCGGCTGTTCGTTGTTTCGTTGTTTGCATGGCGGCAACAACGCGGTGACGACTGTAGGTATTAGAGATCGTCCAAGAACGCATAATACCTCGCGGCTGACTCAGTAGACATCGCAGAATCGGGCTCGGACGTCTTATATCCCCGAATACGCGAGGCCTTTGCTAACAAACGGTTTAATAACCAATTAAACTCCACATTTCCTCTGAACGAATGTTGGCTGGCGGCGCCGCCCGACCGGATATTCACTTCTGATGGCTAGATGCACCATGTTTAAAGAAAAGGCAGATCTGAGAGGAAGGTTATTCTACGTGGTCGGTACAATCACTGAAAAGTCATGATGTTGCAGCGTCGAAGTGCGTTCAAATGCAATGACAAAGTTCACTACGAGACTAAATAAAGATTTCCTTGGCCAGCCACATCTGAGATGTGGCAGAGCTCTCTTAAGTAGCCAGAGACACTCACTGGCACCATTGGACATAGAAAGTAAAAAATTCAAAACGCTTGTAAATAGGCAGTCAATGAATGGCGTTGCAGTACAATGTAACTAACCAGTAAGAGCTCTATTGTTACACGTGCTATGCTAAAAATGTTTAACTCGTACGGGGGAAAGCAACCTATTAAAAATTATATTTAAAAAACCAAGTCCCTCGGAGCCAGATCAACTTCCCAAAATGATCAAGCTCATATTATATATGATCAAGCTCATATTGTATTGTATTGTATTTGAACACTTGTTATAGCGCCCCTACCAGATTGCCCATTCAGAGGCGCTCCCGACTACTGCGCGAACGCTGAATCGGAGTTTCACGCTGAAGCGCATGAGCAATTGCGAGTGAAAGACTTGCCCAGGGTCCCTACGCGGCGGCTTGAGGTGGTTTCGAACCCGCAACCCTCCAGCTGCAAGGCACCGAACATACCCCTAAACCACCGCGCCCTAGTTGTATTGTGTTGTATTTATTTATTTATATAGTCGGATAGGATAAGAAGCGAAAATATATATATATGGGAGAACGCTGCACTGGCTTCCGCTGCGGAGCGCATTGCTTCCAAGACCATAATGCTGTGCGCAATTCATGATTATTATAGCACAATATATCGCTTTAAAATAAAAGTGTCTAATTGAAGCACTAGTAATTATAATAATAATATTTTTGTTATGCTAATATTTCTTATAGTAGTGTTAACTTCTAGTAATTTCTCGTAGCATAATCACTATCGGTATTTGGATGGCATTCCAGCAAATGAACGGAGAAATTAGTTGATATTATATTACCACGATGCAGCTAATTAAAGGTGTCCAATTGCAGAGTTGTATGTCATTTTGTAGCATTCAGTGAATTAATTTATTGTTTTACGCTGCAGGTTACACAAACAGACTGAAATTAAATATTTATTAGTTATTCCATTTTCCAACGTCATTAACCGTAGCCGTCTAAATTGTCTAAATTGTCTAAATTGCCTGACCTATGGAGTTGACCCTAACTTGTACGATCAATGGGGTGTGAGATAGTTTAGTGTCAGCGAACTGGACTAATGCACGAAAAGTCGGAGTTCAAATCCCATCTAGGGCAAAACTATGCTCGATCTGTAGGCCAACCCCTAGCCGACTCAGCCTGAGTTGGCTAAGGGGCACATTACTCATCTATAATAGCGAGTACACTGACCGTACACGATCGGTGGATATATATCATACGGCGAGGGAGAGGACTGGCCACTAGCCATCAAATACCGAGGCTAAGAAAATGATGTCACTAGAACTATACACCCATGCTGACTCTCTGGGCCAGCGTATTGGAGTTGGAATAGCAAACATGCTTGGCGTCGCTCACCTCCTCCTTTCTCCGTTTTGGGACTGGCATAATCAGAGTACGAATAGTGGCGACGTTCTCTAGACATTGTTATTAAGGGACTGAAACTTCTCTTCAAAAGGGGTCAATGAAAAGATTAGCGATTGGTGTGGAGGCACAGATTAGTGACATCATTTGGCATCAAATGAGTTTATTCGTTTGCAATCAATCAATCAATCAATCAATCAATCAATCAATCAATCAATCAATCAATCAATCAATCAATCAATCAATCAATCAATCAATCAATCAATCAATCAATCAATCAATCAATCAATCAATCAATCAATCAATCAATCAATCAATCAATCAATCAATCAATCAATCAATCAATCAATCAATCAATCAATCAATCAATCAATCAATCAATCAATCAATCAATCAATCAATCAATCAATCAATCAATCAATCAATCAATCAATCAATCAATCAATCAATCAATCAATCAATCAATCAATCAATCAATCAACTTCGTTTATTCTCGACAACAAGCTGACAGGTCGCAACTTGTAACAGGTAACAGATAGGAAAAATTGTCTAAGCTCTGACAGTTAGTTATGTTATTAAATGGGTTAAGATAGCAAATAAAAAAATAAATAAATAAAAATAAATAAATAAATAAAATAAAAAGATTTAGGCTGTTGGCAATGCTTTGGTTATATACAGGAGAATATATGTATTTAGCAGAGGGAACAATTTCCCCATAATCTTAACTTAAGCAGGAAAGAGCGGAATGGCGAACGAAACGATCGAACCTAATCGATATTTATTTTATTATCTGGTCGCCATTAGAGGTGTCTAATTGTTAAGAAGAGTCTGATTGATTCAGAGATTGAAGGTTAGTTTATGTTAAACGACACTGTGTCATAACAAGCGTCATTGGCGACACCCTACTCCAAGCGCCAGGCTTGTGACTGGTACTACCACATTACGATTGGATCCAGAGTTTAACGACTTCCAATAGCAACAGTAACCGTTCGACATGCGTTTATCCAAATTTTTAAGTGGAAAACCTTTTTAATACAAAGCTTGAATGCTAATGACGATTGATATAGTGCCTAGAACAATTTATTTGAAGGTGTCTAAATTAAGCGTTCTACTTCATAAAATTATGTATTCTGGTATTTATGGTTTAGCGACATCTTGTGGCGGTTTCTGCTGCTGACGCGAATTAATTAAAATTAACTACACTTAGTTACTTTGAATTCTGATTGACTTAGCGAATTCTGATTGACTTAGTGATTGTATTTTTGCCTATCGAACTGTTGTAGATAGTCGATAGCGTCACGTTGCCCTTGGCGATTGGCGTGAGCCATGGCAACGTCGAGTGATAATCGTCGAGTGCTAATCTAGTTGACCTTCTTTGTAGCGATTCGATGATTGGAGATCGACCATCTAAGAGGAGAGTTTTTGTGTTAGAGACAAAAGAAACTAGAAAATATTGAAGACAGAGAGATCGTTGCGAAATGCAACAGTAACAGATATTTATTTGTCAGTATTTATCTTTATATTTATGGGGGGGTCCGGTGGCGCGTTGGATAACATCTGGCGAAGAGTGCGAGAGGTACCGAGTTCGAGCCCCGTTAGGGCGGATTTGCTTTGTAGGCTGCTATTAGCGCCGTGTATTACAGGCTGTCTGTTCTGTTAGTAGTTAACTAATTAAGATTGTTTCAATTGCATAACATGTAAATGTACAGCGCAGTGCGTTTGTCAGGCGCTAAATTAAAGAAAAGATATTATTATTATTATATTATTATTATAAATATGTGTAAACCATGGTAGCCACAAGAGTATGTTAAAGCTGGAAGCAGACACATGAATTTCAACGTTCCAGTTAGACACCTTTTTTTCTCTAACATAGAGACTTTAAATATGTTCAGTTGTTCATGCAAATGCAATTTTATCCCGCATTTGTCTATTCCAGGAATCTAGTTGGCCGGGCTGGGAGCGCTCCTGAGTAGATTTCTGGAAGGGGCGCTATATAAATCTCCAGAATGAATGAATGAATATGAATGTATGTGCATATATTATGTATGTATCGGTCAGCCCTTCACACGGATCAGAATTGGACCGAGTTAGTTTAAAGCGACAGGTTATAATGATTATCGTTATGGACTGTTAACCAAGAGTTCAGAGGTGAAATCACCGCCAGGGCAGAAATTTTGGTAGAGATTTCTGCGCCACCTAGCCTACTCGACTATAATCAGTACACTGACTGTACACTGTCGGTGTGAAGATGAAACGGCAAGGGAGAGGACTGACAACACGTCTTCATATGCCGAGGCTAAGAAAATGAAATGGCTGTCTCTCTGGGTACCTTATGGGACTGTCCTTTTGAACTGTGGCGAAATCTAGCGGTTATTTTTTTATTCCAATGTTTAACGAATCTTAGGCCTATAGATAGCTACAACGGCCGTTGGCATGTCCCATCTCTGGCGATTGGTTGATGGCAGTTGCTGTTCATCTGGGATCAAACGCAATTGATAGTTATTATACGGCAATAATTCAATCAATTAAAGGTGTCTAATTCGAGCAGTCTTTCCCAAACTGGGTGCCGCAAACCTGCGCAAGGGGTGCCATAAGTGGAAGGCAGAACCATATATATATGTTTGTGCACTATTCTGTAAAAGTAATGCAAATAATAAAATGTGTGGAAGTAGTAAAAAGAGTACAAACGGAAGAATTTTGAAAGCTCTAATAACAGATAACAATATCACGGTATTAAATAGGGGTAAAGTGACCCATAATATAACTTCTAATCAATGCGCATCTCGTGATCTGGCTCTGTTCTTCACGCTATCACGACTTTGGTCCATGCATTGATCTGTTCCAGGATTGATTATGGGAATGCGGTGTACATTGGTCTCTCCTCTACAAATACATCTAAACTTCAGTCCATTCTAAACGCTGCCGCCCGCCTCATAGGGGCATTGCAAAGTTTGACCATATCTCCTATTTTATCCGTGACTCCCTTCACTGGCTCCCCATCCGCCAGCGCATCCAATTCAAGGTCTGTTCCCTCATGCGAAGCTGTCTTGCTGGGTCTGCTCCTCACTATCTTAAGACCTTGTGTACCCCAGTATCTTCTCTGCACAGTCGTTCCTCCCTTCGGTTCTTGGCCCGTGGTTACTTGGTTGTCCCGCGGGTGCGTACTTCTACGGCCCAGTCTAGGAGTTTCGCTATTGTTGGTCCCAATAGCTGGAACCAGTTACCTCAGTCCCTCAGGACTGACCATTTCTCGATTTCTTTTGACCCGTTCCGCCAGCGCCTGAAAACCTCCCTTTACCAGTGAAGAGACTGGCTCGGATCGGGAGCGCCTCTGTTTTGAGTGGCGCTATATAAATGCTCGATTACGATTACAATTACGAATTTGTTCCCAGTTTATTGAAAACACCTCACTGGGTTCATATCACCGTCCTGCAAAAACAAAAGTTAATGAGATAAGCTTAATGGATCACAATATTATCTTCTATACGGACAAATTGAAAACATCTTGCGATTAGTCTGGATTTAACAGATTAGCGACATCTTCTGACATCAAAGGAATTTACAGTATCTACCGATGCATAGATAACAGTTGCCAAATGATCTTAACTGTATCGATGGCTATCTTGGGGAACAATTGCTTATGAATCTGCCGTTTGAGCGCAATTTGATGTTTATTATAATATAACTATACAATTTATTAAAGGTGTCTAATTGGAGCGTTGTATTTCAACTGTTAGCATTCATCCTTCATGTAAAAATCACCATAATATGGGTTATTTCATTTTGTGTTTATCTGTCTAATTGCGCTTGATATAGCGCCTTTTCTTTCCACCTACCTAGTTACCGTTTCTGGTCGCTTTATGAAGCGCCGTTCGACCGTTTGGATGGCAGCGATTTATGTAACCAATCCATGACATTTATCAGGTCTTCCTTGAGCTCTTTATCCAAGAACTCTGCCATGGATTATCCATCCATCCATCCATCCATCCATCCATCCATCCATCCATCCATCCATCCATCCATCCATCCATCCATCAATCCATCCATCCATCCATCCATCCATCCATCCATCCATCCATCCATCCATCCATCCATCCATCCATCCATCCATCCATCCATCCATCCATCCATCCATCCATCCATCCATCCATCCATCCATCCATCCATCCATCCATCCATCCATCCATCCATCCACCCACCCACCCACCCACCC
>JACEVL010000203.1:620000-645000 GCA_020284085.1 Aporrectodea caliginosa
GCTTGCATAAACTGCTAGCGTTTGGAAATGGTATCGGTAATTGTAAATGTACATAGCGCCACTTCCAGAAAGACCTAATACACTCATCCGCGCCAAATACTATGCAAACTACCCGCAATCTGGTGGTGCCAATAACTAACCAACCTATCAGCACTCTGTTGTTACGTGCAATGTTAAATGCAAGTATAATTCAAAGGTTCAGGTTTGGGCCCGATGGATTTTGTAGTTGCAATCTCAGACTTAAAGCCAATCAATAAATGCAATCGCATTTTTAAATATGCAGATGATTGCTATCTCGCTGTCCCCGCATCAGGTATCACTACAACTGAGATGGAACTTGAGCACATCAGTGTGTGGGCAAATAGTTGCAACCTCAGCCTTAATACAAGCAAGTCCAGTGAGATAATTTTCACGCGTCCCCGGATGTACCATCTGTATAATATTATGGTCTCCTCCTCTAAAAGGTACCGCACGGGTGCAGACTTTAAATATTCTGGGTGTTGAGCTTACAGAGAAAATAATCTGGGTTCTCCAGCCGCATTTAACATATGACCATAAAAGCAAGGCAGTCCTTTTATGCACTTCGGATCCTGAGGTCGCATGG
The DNA here is from genome assembly GCA_020284085.1 of Aporrectodea caliginosa. Taxonomy (NCBI): domain Eukaryota; kingdom Metazoa; phylum Annelida; class Clitellata; order Crassiclitellata; family Lumbricidae; genus Aporrectodea; species Aporrectodea caliginosa. The sequence goes on from JACEVL010000203.1 coordinate 620,605, forward strand.
GCTCTCGGGGACAGCTTATTTGATGTGTGTTCATGCCACTACGGTTGGTATGATGCTGTATTGCTCGCCTGTGTGGTGGGGCTTTGCGAGAGTGCAGGAACGGGAGGCCCTTGAGGGAATTATCCGAAGGTTGGTACGCCAGGAGTACTTACCTCCATCTTCTCCCTCATTTGAGACTCTCTGCAGCAATGCGGATACTAGACTCTTTGCCTGTATCCTGCACAATCCTTGTCATGTATTGCATAAATTGTTACCGCCGATCAAGCAATCGCGCTACTCCCTGCGGCCACGGTCCCATAACCGTGAGCTTCCCATGTTTGACAACCTGTCTCAGAAATGCTTCCTTGCCCGGATGCTATAAAAATAAACAATGTTTTCTCTAGATCAGTCTATTTAAGCTCTTCATTTTCTCTCTATGACTAGCCCTAAATCTTCCTCCTCTAGGTTCCCCTGCTATACATTAACTTCTCCCATTCAATTCTTTGCTTGTATTTATAAATTTGTTTGTTTGTTTGAATGTATTTATCTTGCCATGTACAGTGCTATGCGTTTGCTAGTGCTCCTCAATAAAGAATATTCTTACTTACTTACTTACTTACTTAATTCGTACGGCTAAACCAACAAGCTAATAAAAATCATATAAAGTTGTTCGAACAGTCTCACGACTAGATCAATTCCAGGAGGTCAGGCCTATATCTGGTCTGTACTAATAAGTCTGATAGTTTGTCCTCCTGTTTGCCCAAAGAAAGACTCGCGAGTGGAACGATAGAAACATTTTTACAAACGCTCTTATGCAAATTTGTAGGTCAACAATAGTATTTTCACCCCACAATTTACTTTATAAATACTGGTTCTTACATACATCAGTTCAGTAAGCGCTTGAAGTTACCATATGAAATACAACAATTGGACACCTTTTATTAGATATATCAATGTACTATGATAAGCGTGAATTGCGCTGATTTGCTATTACAACTTCTGTATGTTATTTTCGAACAGAAATAATTCATCAGGAAATTAAGTAAGTAAGTAAGTATTTCCTTTATTGAGAAGCACTAGCAAACGCACAGCACTGTACATAGCAAGATTAATACATTCAAACAAATAAACAAAAATTAGGAATTACTATAAAGGCTGATCAAGAGGATAAAGTAAAATTCTTTGGTGTAATAATTATTTGATACTAAATTGCATATCCTTAAACTTAAAGAATTGTCGTCAACGACATTCATTTGGCACAATTTTACTACGTTTGACCTTTGCCTCTGCGTGTGTATGGGTGTTAACTAAGCCGCTGCCTTGAAGAAGTGTATTGGAATCTCATATAAGGATGCCACGAAAACGAGACCTATATAGTGCCGGAAACATTTCATTTAAAAGTGTCTAATCCGAACATAATTATAATTCGTTTAAAGATATCTTGCTGTTTTCCTCGCCATTGACGTCATTTGTGGCTAAAAATAAGGATCATCTTAAAACTATCTAAGGGATAGTATACACGTTCACCAAATTTACTTTGATAAGGAAACATTTTTAAAAGAGCATAAATGAAACCTTATTTTAATGGGTAAGCTTACAGTGTGGTACGACAGATTAGTCCGGAAATAAACTAAAGAGGTTTTTCACCATCTTACTTAAAATTGGACTTAATTTTACTATTATTAAAAGTCTAGAAATTCCAAATATTAAAAATTCAATGCTTGAAAATTAGTACAAATATGGGTCTCATCTAAATTTGGAATACACACACACGCACGCGCACGCGCACTCGCACTCGCACACACGCACACGCACACGCACGCACACACACACACACACACGCACACACACACACACACACACACACACACACACACACACACACACACACACACACACACACACACACTTCTATCTCCTGTCTCTGCATACATGCGTGATGTGTTGCATTGGCTGCCTGTATGTAATTGGATCTCATACCGCATTCCTGCTCTGGTTTCTCGTTGCGTTCTTGGCTGTGCTCCATCTTACGGCGCGTCGGGTGCTTCACTCTGCGACGAGGGTGAGCTCCCATAGTTCCACGGGCTCGCTTGGCAATTAGGCAGCACCGTGCTTTTTCTGTTGTGGGCCCTTCCATCTGGAATGACCTTCCATTTAAACTCCGCTCTTTACTTGTACTTGTGAGCCATCCGACAGAGTTCTACAAGTCCCTCGAGTCTGTTTTCTTTAGTCGTGGCTGGGCCAGGGAGCGCTCCTGAGTAGTTTCTTTAAGCGGCGCTGTATAAATGCTCTGAATGAATGAATGAGTTAGGTAACATTATTTGTGTCATGGCACGGATGAAACTGGCATTTGATGGATGGATCCACAGTTTAACGGCAGCTTATGACAACAGAGGCCGTTGCCGCCGACAAAGATTAGTTTTTGGCATATTACAGCTCAATACTGGCATTTGAAGACAATTTGACGTCATCAAACTGGCATTTGAAGACAATTTGATGCAAATTATAATACCTCTACGCCTTTAATTAAAGGTGTCTAATTGGAGCGTTGCATTTCAACTGTTAGCATTCATCCTTCATGTAAAAATCACCATAATATGGGTTATTTCATTTTGTGTTTATCTGTCTAATTGCGCTTGATATAGCGCCTTTTCTTTCCACCTACCTAGATTACCGTTTCTGGTCGCTTTACGTATCGCCGTTCGACCGTTTGAATGGCAACGATTTTAACCAATACACGACATTCCAGTTCTTCCTCGAACTCTTCATCCAAAACTGTGACTTTGATTTTCATCACCGTATTCTGGTAGAGCCAGTCCCAAGAACTGGATTAAGGAGGAGAGCGATGTTAGTCAAATTTTAACGAAGGAGATCTGTTAAACAGCAACTAATCAGCAATTTCTTGTAACAATAAAACTATTATTATAAGACGTTAAGCTGCAAGAAACACCTTTATTTTTGGCGGAGCTCGTAGCTAGTTGGTCGTAGGATCGTCAGTTTTAAAATTGTCAAAAATCGTTTTAAATCGTCAGTTGTTTTTAGAAAAATGAGTTTTGGTTACTTTGCTGGTTTTGCGAACTTCATGGATTAGTATATATCAGGCAGAAATTTGCGCAGGTTGATAGTACAAAGTGTGAAATTGTAACCTGTTTATACTAGTGAGACGGATTTTTTCGCGGCTTTAGGCGGGAATTCTATAGATACTCAAAACTGTCTGACAAAATTCCGTAAATTAATCTGAAATGGGAAAAAAGGTTTACAAACGAAAGCGATCACTTGATACTTCATCCTGTTCATCGAATTTGGGCGATCTTTCGATACACAAGAACATTGCAGAAGAGGAGAAATCGGACGTTACACAGACAGCATTTTCACAACATGGAAATAAAGAAATTCAGCCTACTGCCTGTGGGACTGTTTCTTTGAGGGATGAAGGTAACGAAATCTCTGTTTCTGATTCGGATGACGATGCATCAAATTTTTCCTGCAATTCTGCTGTCAATCTTTGCACTTCAAAGTTTAAGGAGGAAAAGTACTTTGAATCATACTTTGAGTCATTGGCAAAACGAAGATCGCAGTCACTGGATAGCCGGCCGGGGCAGATGAAGAATGAATCTACATCTTCTCTCTTTACGAAAAGAAAAACATTGCTTCAGAAGGACTTTCTCAAAGTGGTCTCTCCTCGAACACTTGAAGTGCAGCGATGTGGGAGTGACAGCAATGGAGGTAAACAAATTGCACACCCGAAGAAAAAATGTAAAACGAGTATTTATAAGAGCCCAATCTTTGATAATGTTAACGAGAAAGGTGTTTCATGTGTTGATGAGGTATGTGTTAATGACAATGATGTTGAGGCATGTGTTTCATGTGTTGATGAGGTATGTGGTAATGAGAATGATGCTGAGAAATGTGTTACAAATCAAAAAGACTTGAATTTTCAGATCTTAAATGAAATGAAAATAATTGATGTTTCAAATGCAAATGCAGTAAGGCAAGATGAGGTCATTGTCAATGATAAAACGGTCCTGATACCCAAGGAAGTTACAAACGAAATAAATCAAACATTAACTAAGAAAGTTATTGAACGCACAGCCAACAGTCAATCCCGCCCTCCTATGACTGAGGAACAGAAGAGGCGATTAAGGGAAGTTCAGTCAAGAACTGTCTTTATAGATGGATATAAAGATGAACTTTGCAATTACTTCAAGCGTATGCCTAGAAAACTTAATAAAGAAATAATTGAGAAGTCTAGAGGACAGGTGGAAAATGTTTTTATTACTAAAGAAGGTCTACTTAAGATCATCGCCAAAGATGAAGCTCAGAAAAATCAGCTTCTTAAGATACAGTCGTTGAATGACAAGCCTGTGAAAACAAGTGTTCCCTTTTCCTTGACTCACCCCTCTGTATCTAACAAGAAACCGTATCTTGTGAAAAAACATGAAACAGAGTATTTTGTTAAAGGAGTGGTATTTGGATTGCGTGAAAATAGAGAGAATTTAGATGAAATTGCATTAGAAGTGGGAGCCCATCACATCAGTAGACTGGGTAATCCAGAATTTAGCAATGCAACGTTAATAGCATATCCCAAAGGGACTATTCTTCCAGAATTTTTGGAAGTGGATGGAAGAAGATATAGAGTTCATATTTATGTGCCTAAACCTTTAAGATGTGATCGATGTCAATTTTATGGTCATAGGACGCTTTCTTGCACTCGGGATGTTGTATGCAGCAGGTGTGCTGGTAACCATTCTTATGTTGATTGTCTGGAAAAAACTAAATTAAGATGTGCTAATTGTGGAGAGGCTCACAGTGCTGCTTATAGAAGCTGTGCAGTCTATATCAAAATGCAAGCTGTGCTTAAAATCAGAGCAGAGCAAAATATCACATTTGCTGATGCTATGATAAAAGTTGACGAACTTGAGAATAAAAATGACAATACTAATGTTACAAAAACAAACACTGTCACTTATGCCTCGAAAGTAAAAACTGGAGTGGAAAATAAAACAGAAGTTATTCTTTCCTCAATCGAAGCACAAACGCCAACTGATGTGCAAATCACTTCTAATAGGGAAACTTCTCTAGATGATTTAACTAAAAGGTTTTTGTCATTCAATGACAAAGATTATCAGGCAATAAACATTTCAAAATCAGTAAATAATACAGAAGATGATGATCCAATTACAAAAATGAAAAAGTCCTTCGTTCTTGGCGTCTTGGCAACTATTGATAGGGCTAAATCTAGAAAACATGCTCAATTTATAATTTGCCAGGCGGCATCTGAAATCCTTTTTGCCAAGGAAATAGAATTTAGATACAAAGACTGGTAAAAAAAAACATATAAAAAAACCAATTAGTAGATTCTTATATTTGTCCAATTATGGCATTGACCATTCTTCAGTGGAATGCACGTGGTTTGCGTGGTAATAAGGACCAACTTAAAAATTATATCTTGAAAGCGTGCATTCCACCAGATGTAATATGTGTGGAGGAGACCTTTTTAAAAGATCAAATTCAGTCACCAAAATTTGATGGTTACAATATTATACGTAAGGATTGCTTAAGTAATGAAAGGGGAGGTTTGGCTATTTACATAAAAGTGGGGTTAAATTTTAATGTATTAGATGTAACAGAAATTCCAAACATTGAAATTCAAGGTATTGAAATTAATACTTTAAATGGCCATTTGAAGATTTTTAATTGCTATATCACACCTTCATATAAATTTAAAAAAGAAGATATTCAAGGGATTTTTCCACATAAAAGATCAATTCTTGTTGGAGACCTGAATGCTCATAATAAACTATGGGGTTGTTCTGAAACAAATTTTAGAGGCAAAATTATAGAAGAAATATTAATTGAAAATAATTTAGTAGTACTTAATACAGGTCAAGCTACTCATATTACATCAAACCAATCAAATACCCATTCTGTTATAGATTTAAGCATAAGTTCACAAGATGTTGCTCTAAATGCTAGGCATAATGTCATTAACAGCAACATGGGGTCTGATCATTATGCTACTGTTACTACTGTTAATGAAGAAGTCATACTAGAATATAACTTAAGCATGCATCTCTGGAAATTAAAAAAGGCAGATTGGAAAAAGTATAAGGAAATAAGTAAATTTTCATTAACAGAAGATATTTTGGTTGATAAAAATTGCGATGATACTTTCAATAATTTGGTGGATTGCATTACCTGTATAGCGAACCAATCAATACCTAGTAATAACCTTAATAATAGAAAGAATAAAAATAAAAAATTTAAACCTTTACCTTATTGGAACGATAAGTGTAATGAAGCCATTTATAAGAGAAATCAGTATAGGAATAGAATGATTAAAACAAGAGAATTGACTGATTATTTAGAATATAAAAAGCAAGAAGCTGTTGTTAAACAGACCCTGAAAACAGAAGCAAAAACTTGTTGGCAAGCATATTGCTCTGAGCTAACAGATCAGACAAAATTGGGTTCTGTCTGGAGTTGGGCAAGAAAAATGAATGGCATTGCAACCTATAGTTCTATTCCTACTTTGACTTATAATGGATTAGTAGCAGAAACAAACTTGGAAAAAGCAAATATTTTAGCTAAAACTTATGAGAATACTAGTAATACCCAGAATTACAATGATAAATTTTTGAATTATATAAAAGATAATAATTTGCAAAATAACCCTCGTAAGAGTGACAATATTAATGTTCATGAAATGGAAAGTTTAAATGAGAAGTTTGATATTAGTGAATTGAAACAAGCTATTAGATCAGCTAAAAATAATAAGTCACCAGGTGATGACAAAATACCTTATGAATTATTGAAACATCTTCATAAGAATGCTCTTAAAATTCTATTATTATTTTATAATGAAATCTGGGAAGAAGGGAAATTGCCTACTGATTGGCATCATGCTATTATTCTACCATTATTAAAACCTAATAAAGAAGCCTCAAATCCAGAATCTTATAGACCAATATCACTTACCTCTACCTTATGCAAGGTAATGGAATCAATGGTTAATAAACGTCTTCAATGGTTTTTGGAAAAAAATAATCTAATTTCAAAAAATCAATCTGGCTTTCGAAAATATAAAAGTACAATGGATCAAATTCTTAAACTTCAGGATACTATTCTTAAAAAACTTAAAAACAAAGAACATGTTCTAACCATTTTTATTGATTTTGAAAGAGCTTATGATATGTTGCATGTCCCTACCCTTTTAAACAAATTTCAGAAATTGGGAATAGTCGGTAATACATTTAACTGGGTTGAAAACTTTCTGTCTAATAGAACGTTTCAAGTTAAGGTGGGGGCAGAACTTTCTCATAAATTTATACAACAGAATGGTACTCCGCAAGGTTCAATAATTTCTCCTATTTTATTCCTAATAATGATAAATGACATTCCCACAGGTGTGGATGGTGTAGAAATGTCCCTTTTTGCTGATGATAGTGCCATTTACCTAGGACATAGAAATATTAAAACCTTAGAAAATAAAATTCAATTATCTATCAATTTAATACAAAATTGGTGTAATGAAAATGGTTTCAAAATATCTATTAATAAAACGACTGGAGTCCTCTTTTCCAAAAGAAATAATTTATCAAGGATTACGATAAAGATTGATCAAAAACAAATTAAGATAGAAAATAAAGCAAAATTTTTAGGTGTAATTTTTGATAGTAAAATGAGCTGGAAGCCACACATTGATTATATTATTGAAAAATGTAAAAAGAGGTTAAACCTTTTAAGAGCAATAAGTGGCTATGGTTGGGGAGCTTGTAAAAAACACTTCTCACCATATATAGAGTACTAATCAGGTCTATTTTTGATTATGGTGATGTTGCCTATTCTTCAGCCTGCAAGTCTTACTTGGATAAACTAACATGTATTCAAACTGAGGCTCTTAGATTATGTTGTGGAGTTCCAAAGGGTACTGCAGCATCAGCACTTCACAATGAATGTGGAGAATTACCACTTCATTTAAGGCGACATCAAAATTCAATAAAATTTGGAGCTAAAATTTTGGGTAGTAAATTTCACCCTTTTACTAGAGTTATGGAAAACCACTGGACAAATGTTTTTAGGACATCTGACAGTAGGGAACATTCAATCTATACTCGTACCTCTGACTTCTTTTCTTCACTTAGTACATCTTTCATTAGCCCCTCCTTTCCTACTTCCCCTCCTTGGTGCAACAACAAAATAGAAGTTGACTTAACTCTGAAGAAATGTGTAAATAAGAAAAACGATCAACCTGAATTTCTAAAACAATATGCTCTAGAATTAATTTCAAAATATGACTCTTATGTACATATCTATACTGATGGGTCAAAAGTAGATGATCTTGTTGCTGCTGCTTTCACAGTACCTAGTTTAAATGTAGATAAGAAATTTAGATTGTGTAATAATTCCAGTGTTTATGCAGCTGAATTAACTGCAATTATTGAAACTGTTTTATGGATATTAAACAATGAGTGTTACAATTATTGTAAATTTGCGATTTTCTCTGATTCATTGAGTGCTCTTACATCAATTAAGAGATCTTACTGTCAATCTAGACCTACTTTATTAAATGATTTACTATACCACATTAGCAAACTAAATTCTAATCAAATAAGATTTATTTGGATCCCAAGTCACATTGATCTGGCAGGCAATGATAGAGCAGATACTTTGGCTAAAGAAGGTCTAACTATTGATCACATAAATTCTACTAATTATCTTGAACTTCGGGAAATTTTTACTTTAATAAAACTTTATATAGTAAATAAATGGCAACTAGAATATAGTAATGATAATAAAGGTCATTTTTATAAATCTATTTGTCCAATTGTTAGTACAGATATAAAATATTTAGAACCTTATAGGCATAAGGAAGTCCAAATTTCTAGATTGCGTTTAGGAGTGGCCAATACTAATCAAAGACTATTCGTTATAAAAAGGCATGCAAACGGTCTGTGTGATACTTGTAATGTCAAAGAGACAATTCATCATCTCTTAATTGAATGTAAAAAAGAAGATATTTCAGAGGTTTTAAGAAATAAATGTCAATTATATAAACATGAAATTTCTATTAAAACCCTTTTGACAGTAAATTTATTTCAGAATGAAATGTATAGGTTAGTTAAGATAATTAATAAAGGTAAAATTTTGTAAATGGTGAATGGTTTTGTATCTTACTCAAATCTGTAAATTTTTGATTGGTCTTTTACTAAAACATTGTTATTATGCAATTATATACTGTGTTGCAATGTAAAAGAGTACTTTTAACAATTATAATACATGTATGCTTTGTTGGTTAATGGAATTTTTATTATGTATGTTAGATACATGAACAGTTTAAAAGAATACTTTAAACAATTATAATACATGTATACTTCTTTGGATAATGAACATTTTTATTATAGTGTTTTTGTAAGATACATGAACAGTTTAAAAGAATACCTTAATCAATTATAATACATATATGCTTTGTTAGTTAATGAAATTTGTCAGTACATAATTATCATTGACAGTATGAGATGAGCTACTTTATGTTGCAAAAATATTGAATATTAGTGAAATTGTAAAGCTTCGTCTGACACCTTTGATGGTGTCGTTCGGATGCTATAAGTTTCTGGTTATGATTGTATTGTATATTTTCTGCATTGTCGTCAACGGCCTTTGATGTCATAAGACGACGTTAAACTGTGGTTATAATAATCTAAATTTGTATACGACAATTGCTGCTGAATATTGTTGAATTTGCATCAGATACCAAATTGCATGTATCAAACTATATATTTATGAATTGTAATTATTTGTATGTCGTTAAACAATGAACACTATGTCATTTTAAGGTTATGTTTGAACAGTTTTAAATGGTGTCTTTTGGACGCTATGAATTCATTTCACTGCACTGTATATGTTTTAAATTGTCGTCAACGGCCTTTGATGTCATATGACGACGTTAAACCTTGTTCTAAATAAACGGTATCATTCAAGTCATAACTTAACTAAATTACTTTAGTAAATGAAGCGTTAACGAATCAGTAAAGTTAGCATAATTATAATAAACGAAAAAAATTGATATTTACACTAACAAATGTCAGTGGCATGCCAAGCCAAGGCATCAACCGATGGCACACCAAAACCAAGCCGTAATCAGATCAACATCCAGAAGATCAGTCCGTAAGAGACTATGGTAGATAAGCAAATTCTAAGAGGTAAGTTTTAATTTGAAAACGAAATTACACAAGCGACTGAGCAGAACGGACCAGATATATAAGCATAATATATATATATATATATATATATATATATATATATATATATATATATATAAGACTCAAATCAATCAATCAATCAATCAGTCAATCAATCAATACTTGTTTATTTCAACAATTCTAGTTTTCACTGACGCAAGGAGTTACAAGTTACACAGGTGAATAATAATTATTAGCAGCCTAGCTACAATTAGATCTTGACTTGTCCAAAATATAGAACTATACACAGAATGCTCCTCAGATTTTTTTCTTTGACTGATTGTATTTTGTTTGCAAAACTAAACCGAAGTTCAGCGACGTATTAGGTTACAAATAAATTAAGAATCAACCATTTCAGAGTTTCAGCAATCGAGAGACCATACATAATCAACGACGCGCAAATGCTTTTACTTATAGGGTGCATATCTTGCTTAATAGAGGTGTCTAATTATTTTCAATAGTTCTCACTCTTCCTATGTCATAATATAGGACTGATCGACAACAACATATTAATGCAACAAAGACCGTTGGTAATGCCAGTCCCAAGCCTGCCTGAAATAGAAGGGCGACTGTTTGCACTATCCCTATAGCGCATTGGATAACACACTGGCATAGAGAGCGATGGGTACCGAGATCGAACCCGTAGGGCGGACATGCTCTGTAGGCTGCTATTAGCGCCGTGTATTGCAGGCTGTCTGTTCTGTTAGTAGTTAAGATTTATGTCTTCTATTATTTGTGTTCTTGTGAATTGTCTCAATTACATAACTGTACACTGTAAACGGTTGCGGTTTGTCAACCGGATTGTTTCAATAAATGAATATTATCATTATTATTATTGTTATTATTATTATTATTATTTTTTTTCTGGAGTTAGTGGTCCTCGTCCCTGGTGCATTATTATTATTATTATTATTATTATTATTATTATTATTATTATTATTATTATTATTATTATTATTATTATCAGTCTCCAGTCAGCGGCCCATAGTGATATTCTTGTTGCACGCTGTCGCAATTCAACTCTAAGTAATCGTGCCTTCTCGTGTATTGGCCCTTCCTCTTGGAACTGTCTATAACTGCACTTACATGTACATGTACGTGCTGTTGCCTTTGACTCTGTGCAGCATACACGCGAATAGCAGCAGTAATAATCTTCGTTTATAATTTCCAACTGACACACCGCAGTATGATTATGATTCATAGTATGAACGAGTGATCACAAGTTGTTACAGAGAGCCGAATGAAAGGCTGAGTCTATCTTTGGGAGGGTAGCGGGAATCGATCCCGCGTTCGCACTGATCTTCTGCTCTTCGTGCCATAGTGTTAGGACCAAATGGCTCAATCCAGGTCCTTTGTGTGCATAGGTCCCTCTCTATGGAATCGACTTCCTCCTTCTCTATGCTCTACAATCCTCTCTAGTAGCATCTCTATCTCTTTCTCTCACCTTAAAACCTTCCTTTTTCCTTGGAGTACCTCGCACTGGGAGCGCTTCTGAAAGGCTTATGCTATGAGAAGCGCTTTATAAATGATCAAATACAATACAATACAATAGTGTAACCGTAACCCTAAGCCCCCTCCAAATGGCGCCTACCTTAACTTAAAGATATTTAAGTCACTCTTTATGACATGCAATTTTCATCCGGGAATGTAACAATGCAGCTGTGACTCGTCTGAGGACAATGATTGCGAACGAGAACTTATTAATTCATAGTCTTATAAACAACCGATTTAAAGGTGTCTAAGCTGAGCTTTTAAAATATATATCGTTGCAGTAAATGGCAGCGACATCTGGCGGCTGCCAATGTCGCTAACTGTCTTAAAACGCAATTATTTAGATTTGGGGCGAGATTTCCGCGCAGCCAACCTAATTCTACTGAATGAGTACATTGACCGTACGATATCTGTGGGAAGATGAGACGGTGAGGGAGAGGACCAGCCTCCGTATGACGATGCTAAGAAATGAGATCGCTGTCTTCGTATACCAATGGCTGCTTCTCGTGGTGTTTTGAGGAACTGCTCTTTTGAACTGTAGGAACATCTATCGATCGTTTATATATTCCAATGTTTTACGACATCTTATGGCTACAAAGGCCATTGGAGTGTTCCAGATCTAGCCATTGGTTGGTTTGCTATATATAACGATACGCATGTGTGTATGTATAGCCATCGCAGCCACAAGATATAGTTAAAAGTCGGAAGTAGTTTCAAGTGTGTAGCGGTATCGAATGGCTCCCAGGATGGAAACGTCGCCCAAACCCTGTACCAAGGATTATCACAGGCAGTGCCAGAGTACGGGAAGTGGAGGAAAGCCATTAAAAATGCATGCCGTAACGTAAAATATATAAATTAATAAATGCAATACAATACCATAGAATACAAAGAAAATGGAATTTTATTTTACACACCTTTAATTAAAAGTGGGCCATGCTCATATATTATAGAAATATCTATAGCGTTCAGTTGCGAGCTGTAATATGCCAAAAACTAATCTTTGTCGGCGGCAACGGCCTATGTTGTCATAAGCTGCCGTTAAACTGTGGACACACAGCGTTCAGTTGCTAGATGTATGTATATTCGTATAATTATTTCAGAAAACAACAGGCAGAACGCTGTAGGTTAACAATAACAATTGACAGTAGGGACCTATGGCTACTTATGCATGGGTTGATTAGTACATGTTTTATATAACATTCTAGGAATAAAGTTAATCGAGTCTTTATCGGGGAGGGTGAAATTGTGTGCCCTATGTCGGAAGTTATATAAATGATGGATGCTGATACAAATCAAGAAACTAATCATCTTTGTAATTGTAATTGTAATTGTAATTGTAATTGTAATTGAACACTTGTATAGCGCCACTCACAGATTCAGAGGCGATCCCGACTCAGGTCAGTGGTGTCTGTAACAAATAAGATGGTCTTCAGGCGTTTCCGAAACAGAGGAAGGAAAAGGCTGAGGAGCTCACGACGCAATCTTTGTTATGAAAACAATATTCAATGAATCAAGTAAGTAAGTAAGAAGTAAGAATATTCTTTAATTGACTACCAGCAAACGCACAGTAGCTTACAGAAGAAATAAATAATACAAACATTTATGCAAAGTCATATAACATTCTCATAATAAAACTTCTTTTCGCTTAATTAATACAAGACAATTGTCTGTCTTGTTCGATTCTTTAAGTAAATGATGACGTCAACGGCTCTGACTACCACAGGATGTCGTTAAACACGAAATATTAATAAATAATCTAATTAAAATCTCTAATCACTTCAGCGAACTCATTGGATGGTATATCAAATAATTAGTAGCTGTTTCTTTTTAATGACGTTGTAGCTTTACAAAGATGATCACCGTCGCCCTCCTCATTTATCCAGGCTTGGGACTGACAGCTAATTATTTGAAGATGGAGCTATTGGATGAAGTCGATGAATTGCGATCCATTTGGCTGCTTACAGAATAATTACAACCGATTTAAACTAGTCCTTGTTTATAGAAAATCTTGTTTTAGCAGCAGATAGACATTATAATTATTACATACATCATATTATATTTGTATTATATTCTCTATGCTAATATCAATTAGACTTTTATGATTCGAGGACTAGAAGAGCTTGATGATCGTCATCTCCAAATTTACAAAGCGCTACTCTGAAGCTAAATGCAGGGTTTGGATGGATTGGGGTATGGGTTGGATGGATTAGGGTAGGATTTGGATGGATTGGGGTAGGATTTGGATGGATTAGGGTAGGATTTGGATGGATTGGGGTAGGAATTGGGTGGAATTGGGTGGATTGGGGTAAGATTTGGATGGATTGGGGTAGCAATTGTATTGATTATGGTAGAAATTGTTTAACGATGACTTATGATTGAAAGAGTTTAACCATAGTAAAGCTTCCAGAAGTTCCAGCGTCTTAGCAACATCTTATGACTGTCGATCTTACCTTTACCGTGGGAATCGTCTGGTGATTGGTCGGTTATTTGCTGTTTAGCTACACTGAGTCATATCACAGATGATCAGCGTCACCCTCCTCCTTTATTCTGGCTTCGGTCTGGCACTATCGGAAATAATTCACGTTTAAATGAATTGTACGACTATATTGAATAGATACATCATCATCATCAGAATCCACGGGCCGAAAGCCCGTAGGTGTCCAATGCAAATTTCGTCTTTTTTCCATAATCCTCTGTCTTGCGCCAATACACTCAAACTGTGTAGGTCTTGTTTGCACCAATCCCTGATGTCATCAGTCCATTCCCTGTTAGGTCTTCCTCTTCGTCCACTTCCCTCCATCATACCCATGATGACAGTTTTTATTTTTCTATTATTGTCCATTCTGCATATATGCCCAAACAGACCCAATTTCCTTCTCATAACTGACTGTATTAGATCTTCCTTTATGTGTAATCTTCTTCGGACCTCCTTATTTGTCACCTTCATTGTCCAATTCAGGTGCAATATTCTTCTATAGCAGTACATTTCAAAAGTCAGGATTTTATCATGATCAGTCTTTTTATCCATCTAGTTTAACTTGCGGAAATCTTGCTTGCTTGCTTGCTTGAATGTTTGAGCCACAGGCTAAAAGTCAAATCTTGCGACGACTAATTCGATCACTTACAATCATTCAATCGTCGTGAAACTTGGCAGATAGACTCGACCTCGCAGACACTTCATTCTATAAAAATTTCAGCTCCCCCAAAAAGGCTAGCTTATAGAATCGGGGACTCAACTTTTCGAATCGGGGAATCACCTTTTCCGATACGCAGCGTTGTCATTGGCCAGCGTTGTCATTGGCCGCAACAAAAACGGGCGCGCTGCCTGATTAAACGCACGCTATGTCGTAAAATGAACGCGGACTATATATTTGTAGAGGTAACTGCTTCATAAGACGCATTATAGGATACTAGATGGATATAGTAAAAACTTTGTTTTTACGGGCTGTATTTTATTAATTGTCCAAGCCAGATACAGATGAAGTAATATAATGAAAAATAAATGAAAATTATATATAGATTGACCTTCACCGATAAAAAGGTGTCTAAATTGAACCAGCGTTTAACGACTACTTATGACTGTCATGGCCGTGGAAACTGATCTTACTTATGCCTTGGGAATTAGCTGGCAATTTTTTGGTTATTAGGTGTTTAACGACACTGAGTCATTACAGAGATGATCAGCATAACCTTCCTCCTTTATAAACAAGTCACTTTAAGCAACTCGTACGAATGCTACAATAATAGCAGTGCCACAAAGTATCTTTCTGACTGTATGCGAAAGCCGTTATCTGCGACCTCATCTCGTTCCTTGCGCTCTGTTGATAGGCTTTATCTTTTTGTTCCTAGGACTAGGACTGCCTTGGTTCAACGCCGGGCAATTGCTGTGGTTGGTCCCTCTACTTGGAATGACCTTCCCCCTCATTAAGGGCTAAACTAATTACTAGTTTTTCCTCTTTGGTCTCTCGTTCTTTAAAGACGTTTTTCTTTTCCCCGGGGTTTTCGTGCTGAGAGCGCTTCTGAATAGTTATTCTGAGAGAGGCGCTATATAAATCTTTAGATACAATACAATAATAATTATTATTATTATTCCAATGTTAAACGTCGTCATACTTTATGACAGCAAAGACAGTTGACTACAATTATACAGTTCGATGAGTACAATAAACTTACAGCGTCCAAAAGACACCTTTGAAGGTGTCGAAACCGAGCTTTACAATTAATCTATTATTAAATATTTTAGCAACATAAAGTAGTTCATGTCACTGTCTATGATTTTTATATTTGGACAAAAAGCAAATTAAAAAATATTATTATATAGCAATTATTATTGTTCCACATAAGAAATGACAATTGATGATAACGATAGATATAATTGAAGTGAAACGATTGGTATATATAGCATCAGCGTTAACCAATAAAAGGGTGTCTAAATTAACCTAATATAAATATTAATATTAGTATTTAGCGACATCTTACGGCGACCAAGGCCTTTGATGCTAACCTTCGCTACCTCCACTGCAGTAAAGAATTATCCAAAGGTTGGTTAGTGAGTTGCTGCATGGGTGCTGCCCCAATACATTGTCCATTCGCTAATCTTGACAGAATATCTTTTTTATATACTCAGTGTCCTCGGTTATTAAGTAAGTAAGTAAGTAAGAATATTCTTTATTGAGAAGCACTAGCAAACGCACAGCACTGTACATGGCAAGATTAATACATTCAAAGAAAAACAAACAAATTTATATATTCAAGCAAAGAATTGAATGGGAGAAGTAATTTTATATCAGGGCAACCTAGTGGAGGGAGAGTTAGGGCTAGTCATAGGGGAAAATGAAGAGCTTAAATAGACTGGTCCAGGGAGCACATTGTTTATTTGTACAGCATCCGGGCAAGGAAGCATTTCTGAGCCAGGTTGTCAAACATGGGAAGCTCACGGTTATGGGACCGTGGCCACAGTGAGTATGAGATTGCTTAATAGGCGGTTACAATTTATGCAACATATGGCAAGGATTGTGCAGAATACAGGCAAAGCGTCACAAATGAGGGAGAAGATGGAGGTAAGTACTCCTGGCGTACCAGCCTCCGGATAATTCCCTCAAGGGTCTCCCGTTCCTGCACTCTCTCAAAGCCCCACCACACAGGCGAGCAATACAGCATCATACCAACCGTAGTGGCACGAACTACATCAAATAATCTGTCTCCCGAGAGCCCATGCGACCTCAGGATCCAAAGTGCGTTAAAGGACTGTCTTGCTTTTATGGTCAGATGTTTAATGTGGCTGGAGAACCCAAATTTCTCTGTAAGCTCAAAACTCAAAATATTTAGAGTCTGCACCCGTGTGATACCTTTTAAAGGAGGGGGAACCATACCGATGGTACCCCGGGGGCGCGTGAAATGATCTCACTGGACTTGCTTGTATTGCCCACACACTGATTATTATAATGGTCCCAAGATATGTTAATCCGTTCCAACGGATTGCCTTGTAACATAATTACACATAAGGTCATCGGCGTATCGCAAATTTGTAATTCAGCTTGAAATTTCATATGTAAATTGAAATTTAATTATGTATCAACATTTCCTGTTTAACGATATCCTATAACTGAAAGACTTTTACGATATTATAGCTTCCAGGCTCCAGCGTGTAACAACATCTCATGATTGTCGATCTCACCTTTACCGTGGGAATTGTCTGGTGATTGGTCGGTTAGTTGCTGAGTCATAACAGAGATGATCAGCTTCACCCTCCTCCTTCATTCTGGCTTGGGTCTGGCACTATCCGAAATAACTCACGTTTAACCGAAAATGAGAAATATAATTATAAGGTGAGTGTAGAGACAGATAGACAGAGAAACAGACCTAATCCCAGCCCTACACGTGGATCGCGAGACGGACAGACAAACACACAGAAGCACACGTAGACAAACGCGCAGACAGATAGAGAGACAGCTGACTGGACTGGCGTCAATAGCCAGTATCGTTAAACAGCAACAAACCAACAGATCTTCAGATGAATCATTACTACATAAGAGCTAGAATACGTTATCATCATTATTTTAAAGTCAGTTTAGACACCTTTAAATCGGTGACTTAGAATCAAATATATAACGAATTTTTTGTTCGATCTTAGGATATATCAATGACCAAGGGACAAACAGGGTAAAAAGTGACGCGTTTGGGCTGTTACAGCAGCTCTAACTAAGTAATTAAAAGCAATGAACCGGTTTAAGTAGGTAAGCAAATGAGGCGTATCGTTTACAATTTCAAGCTTCTATTTTGTGATTTTTTAACGAAAGCTTGATCTTCGACACGAGAAGTAAGTTGTTTTAATTCATACTGATAATTTATATAGCGCCTTTTCAAGACGTCTACTCAGAGGCGCTCTCAGCGCTAGCCTATAAGTGTCATTACGAACGAAAATATTACACCAGTTAGCAAAACAAAGCGCAGTAAGCTAGAAGAGTCACCACTGGCTTGCCAATGCACACGCGTGGAACCGACCAACGAATTCCCGTCGACAGCTGAAGATGGCATGGATGTTCAGAGTCTTTGGGCCAAGTTGCGTCGATAGAGTAGAGCGGCCACAGGCGACAGCGTTCCCTATTGTTATTGTTAACTTTTTCGTCATAGTATTGCTTGGGTGTAGAAGCTCATTTAAAAGCGTGTTTATGCTTGCTTAGTAACGTAAATCATGTCCATAACTATGCTGAAACTCCGGAAGAGTCAGACCAAATTGAGCCATTGAGGTCAAACCGCCATTATTATAGTGCATTGATTCACTAAAAGAAAGGTGTCCAATTGTTTTATTTCATGTGGTAACTTTTAGCGTTTAATGTACTGTTTAACGATTTGATGTCATAACAAACATCACTAGCGTCGCCTCCTCCATTCCTATAACTTGGGACTGGCACTACTACAGGTAGGGCAGTGGCTGAGATTTTAAAATTATGCTGGAGTATAAAAGAACCAAATATATAAATTTTACATCTACAGGGTGCGGCAAAATAAAGTAATCCCCTGCAGTGTGTTGCAAATTCTGTAGCAACCGCTTAGAATTTTTATATAAAACTTGGTAATGATATTGTCTGTTCACATCTACATATAACTTCCAAATGTTATTTAACAATCTTGAAATATGACAAAGTTATGTTATTTCAAACACGACACCCCCACGATTTTACATGGTTAAAAATAGTTACTTTGTAAAGAAACAAGAAAAATAAATGGTACAACTTGAAATATTTTTACAACAAAGCTTTACGAATTGCACTTTCAATTTTACATTAAGTGTTCAAAGTGTCCACCATTGGCCTGCACGCATGCCTTCAGCCGTTTGGTAAAGTTCTTGATGGCCTTGTTGATCGGCGCCTGTGGCATATCGTCCCATATTGACTGCGAGGCGGCTTTCAACTCGGCGATTGTCTTTGGCTTCGGCTGGAGTTTGTGATACCTTTCCAGCATGGCTCCCCACACGTGATAGTCAAGGGGTTGAGATCTGGGGAATTTGGTGGCCACTGGTCCTTCTCAATGATCTCAGGACAGTTTGTTTTTTGTTTTCATAATAAATGCTACAGTACAACCAATAACGCAACCGTAAAATTTGCAAGTTATAAAGCGTGGGCTTGTCTCTGTTCAAATAGCATAACTTAGTCAATTGTTTCGATAATATAATGTAATTTGGCACTTGTACGTAGATATGAATGACCAATGGCCGTGTAGATTTTCTTATAAAAATCCAACTTCGTTCTTGAGATATCAACCAAACACTGCAGGGGATTACTTTATTTTGCCGCACCCTGTATATCTACCATAGTGGAATTTCACCAACATCTAAACGGCCGCGCAAGAATCTAGCAAGGTCGTGGATACAGTCACGCCGGACGTCAGCCTATACACGGGACTAGAATAAAGCCCGCTTAGCAATTGGTCAATGGATGTCACTTGATTTTGTGGACGTGAAAGGAGCCGACCGATAAACACTCCCGAAAGCGGTGGAAGATTGTCCACCATGTTTCCTAATGACGACACTAACCCTGACCCTAACCGACCACCACGACCCATTACCTGACCATAACCGACCCTCACGACCCATAACCTGACCCTAACCGACCCTCACGACGCCTAACCTGACCCTAACCGACCCTCACGACGCCTAACCTGACCCTAACCGACCCTCACGACGCCTAACCTGACCCTAACCGACCCTCACTACGCCTAACCTGACCCTAACCGACCCTCAAGACGCCTAACCTGACCCTAACCGACCCTCACGACGCCTAACCTGACCCTAACCGACCCTCAAGATGTCCGCCATTTCAAAATCCCAAGGGATTGAATGATTATTGTTTTAACTGACTGATAATAAAAGAACCGCAGATTCATCCGAGATATTCAATTTATTATTTTTAATTTTTAATAATTATTACATGGATTTTATTACATCGTGTCTACTCTGCGAAGTACCCAGCGATTTCAGACGCAACTGATATTTGTTATAATGCAATGATGCATTCAATTAAGGGTGTCTAAATCGAGCAGTCTTCATCAAACTGCGTGCCGCGAACCTGCTCAAGGGCTGCCGCAAGTGGTCGTCAGAACCATGATAATTGCGCACTTTTCTGTCAAAATATGAGAAATCTACTGATAATCACTATTGATGTAGGCCTAGGACTATATTGCTTAAAACTTTAAGTATTGTAGATGAGTCGAAACACTGCAAACTATAGCTTGTTCCCTTGTCTCCTCTCGCCTTTATTATGTTAATTCAGTTTTTGTGGGTTTCTCAGACCTCGAGTTCAACAACAACAGGCTACAACGCATCTGAGACCGTAGCTCGTATAGATATGTTTGAACCTAAATTTCATGGTTATTTAAAATATTTCTGCATATTTAATTAAAGGTGTCTAATTGGGGCGTTTTATTTAAACAGTAAGCTTTCACCTTCCAGTTATAAATCATCACATGGGTAGTTTTATTTTGTGTTCATTATGACTTAATTATCTTCGGTTGATGTACATACTACTTATATTTTCATTATCATCCGTAACTGTTCTAGACTATGGATGGATCAATAAAAAATGATTTGATTTTAATCAATCTAAAAATAATAGGCTCTGCATTTTGATTTAGAAATCACATCTCCTGGTCTGACTCTAATTTGTTCCCATTTTATTGAAAACACGTCGCTAGGATCAGATCACTTCCCTTCGCATTGGATAACACACTGGCATAGAGAGCGAGAGGTACCGAGTTCGAGTCCCGTAGGGCGGACATGTTTTGTAGGCTGCTATTAGCGCCGTTGTATTGCAGGCTGTCTTTTCTGTTAGTAGTGAAGATTTCAATTGCATAACATGTAAATGTACAGCGCAGTGCGTTTGTCAGGCGCTTCAATAAAGAAAAAGATTATCATAATTGCAATCTTCAATGAATAAATACATTTATCTTCTGTTGGGTCAATGAAAGCATTCTGCAAATGGTCTGGATTCAACAGATTAGCTACATTTGTGACATCATAGGAATTTACAGTAACTGGCTTAACCTTCGGAGGCCGAAGTGGGGTAGATTTCTACCCCAGCGGTGTTTGGATGTTGATTGCGGAGTAACTGTAGGTAGTCATAACTTGACGTTCCACATGTTTACAAGTTAACACCCCCGACATATTCCCACACCAAAACGATCATCATGTCATGTTGTCAGAGAAAGTTATTTCAGTTCAAAGTGTCATGGGGTAGAAATCTACCCCACTTCGGCCTCGGCGTTACTATTTTTTCGTTCATAATGAAGATGTATTTATAGAAGATATTATCTCATTGTTATGCTCCAATTAGAAATGAAGTGTTGATTCTACCACGGAATTGAGTTTTAATATTTGCCTAATTCTGAAAATGTCAGTGACAATAGTGTGGAAATGTTACTTTCCAAGATGGCGGCCAATATGGCCGTCAACCCTAAGCTATGGGCTCAGATATAGCCATTTTTGTGCTTTGGTGGCCATATTGGCCGCCATCTTGGAAAGCTATATTCCCACGCTATTGCGACTGCGATATATCGATTCCTTGACCCCGAAAATATTAAATTCGACGCTTCATTTGCCATTGTATCTTATCTATGAGCTGAGATATACATATTTCTGTTTTGACGGCCATACTGGCCGCCATCTTGAAAATTTAAATTTTCACACTATTGCTGCTACGAGAAAGCGATTAATTGAACCCGAAAATATTAATTTCGACGCTTAATATTTTTATTGTAGAAAATCATTAACGTGAGAAATCCATGTTTCTGTGTTTTGGCGGCCATATTGGCCGCCATCTTGGATAGTAACATTTCCGTACTATTATAACTAAGAGAAATCGATTTTGTGACACTGAAAATATGAAATGCGACACTTCATTTGTCATTGCACCTTATCTATGAGCTGAGTTATACATATTTTTGTTTTGGCGGCCATATTGGCCGCCATCTTGAAAAGTAACATTTTCACACTATTGCCACTGCGATAGTTCGATTCTTTGACCCTGAATATATTACATTCGACACTTTATCTGTTATTTTAGCCTAAAAAATAAGCTTAGATATACACATTTTATGTTTCGGCGGCCATATTGGCCGCCATCTTGGATAGTACTATTCCCACACTATTGTCAATGCGATAGTTCTATTCCTTGATCTTGGATCTATCACAACGGACACTTCATTTGTCACTGTAGCTTGTCTATGTGCTTAGATATACTCATTTTGAGTTTCGGCGGCCATATTGGCCGCCATCTTGGAAAGTACTATTCCCACAGTATTGCCAATGCGATGGTGCGATTCCTTGACCTTGAAACTATTACAATGGACACTTTATTTGTCATTTTAGCTTATGTATGAGCTTAGATGTACACACTTTTGTGTTTCGGCTGCCATATTGGCCGCCATCTTGGAAAGTACTATTCCCACACTATTCCCAATGCGATAGTTCGATTCCTTGACCTTGGAAATATTCGAATCGACACCTCATTTGTCATAGTAGCTTACCTGTGAGCTGAGATATTACATATTTCTTTGGGGTAGAAACTACCCCACTTCGGCCTCCGTGTCCTGAATCGGAGCTTCGGCCTCCGAAGGTTAACTGTATCGTTGGTTATCTTAGGGAACAAATGATATCGTGGCACCGGTCTAGGCTATCTAGCGTTCGAATGCAATCTGATTCGTATTATAATTACTAGATATCTTTAATTAAAGGTGTCTAATTGGGGAGTTGTATTTTAACAGTTAGCATTGACCCTTCATGTTAAAATCACCATATGACTTATTTTATTTTGTGTTTATCTGTCTAATCTGGCTTAAAATAGCGCCTTTTCTTTGTCACCTACTTAGATTACCGTTTCTGGTCGCTTTATATAGCGCCGTCTGACCGTTTGGATATTTGCGATTTTATGTAACCAATCCACGACATAATTTTATCAGATCTTCCTTGAACTCTTGATCCAAGAACTCTGCCTTGGATTATCTCCTCCGTACTCTGGTAGAGCCAGTCCCAAGAACTGGATTAAGGAGGAGAGCGATTTTAGTCATATTTTTATGACAGAGAGCGGATAAACAGCAGCTAATCGACAATTTCTCGTGCCAATACAACTATTGCTATTATGCGTTAAGCTGCAATAGACACCTTTTATTTGGACACTTACTACGCTACATAAGTCGTTTCGTGAACGCGCCATTATTATTATGAATTTCTGTTTGCAAATAGCATTACATGTTATTTTAGAAAACTTAAAGAAGTACTGTTAATAACTTTGTAAACATATTTGAAAAGAGCTAAAATAGCCAAAAAAAAAGAGCTGATATAGCCAAAAAAAGAGCTGATATAGCCAAAAAAGAGCTGAAATAGCCACCAAAAAAGAAACAAAAGGAGAAAAAGGAAAAAAAAAG
This sequence comes from Aporrectodea caliginosa, assembly GCA_020284085.1. NCBI lineage: Eukaryota > Metazoa > Annelida > Clitellata > Crassiclitellata > Lumbricidae > Aporrectodea > Aporrectodea caliginosa. The sequence continues at coordinate 644,235 of JACEVL010000203.1, forward strand.
GAAAAAAAAGATGTTAAAAAAGAATTACAATAAAAAGAGCCAATGGGCCAAACATAACGGAGATACAATACTTTAATATGTATCAAATCAAATAATATGTATCTATCAAATATTGTTAATATTGTTAATAAGATTGAGGAGAAAACAGTTATTAACATTATACGGAAATGAACTTAATCCGTCAGAAACTTTAAATACGTCTACATCTTATCAGAAACGGAATCAAAGCCAAGAAAAGAAAAAGAAAACTGTTGATAGAAATTATATGAAAATGAACTTAAATCGTCAGAAACTTTAAATACGTCAGCATCTTATCAGAAACGGAATCAAAGACGAGAAAGGAGAAAGAACATTTGTGAGAACATTACAAGAAAATGAACGGAAATACATCAACAACTTTAAAGACGTCAACAGCCTTTGTAGCTATAGGATGTCGTTAAATATTGGATTATGTATGCGCCATTATTAATCTTTGTCTGTGAAATTACTGTAGTAAATGATTTGTTAACGAATCAGTAACGTTAGCATTTTTTTAATTAAAAAAAAATGATATTTACGCTGACCAATGCCAGTGGCATGGGAAACGTAAGGTCCAATTATCAATAAATTATTATTATTGTTATTATTATTATTATTATTATTGTTATTTAGTAACTGCTGAGCAGACGATATATGAATGAACGGAACACCTTTTTCCATCTGACTGATTGCCACGTAACAGCACCTCAGAGAGGCTCTTAAAACGCGCGCTACAAGTATTCTGCTA